>QXTE01000020.1:15128910-15641313 GCA_003942145.1 Platysternon megacephalum | reverse complement strand
TATTTATTACATAGACACAAATGTTCACGGTGAGCCTTCCGGCCCCAGTGAGGATGTGAGTGGTGAGGAGATGCCTGATCTTCCAGTTAGTCAGAGTGCAGGTGACCTGTCAGCTACTGCAGCATCCATATCTTCATCTCAAATGGATGTAACCATGCACATTCCTGAAGAAAAGTATAGATCAGAGAAGAGTGTGGTGGAGGCTCAAGAAACAGCTGCTGCTGAGTTTAGTTCCTTAAGTCCAGATGGTCCAGGACTGTGGACCACTTGAGCAGTAGCCTGAGACACTTCCTTGTACTGCATGGGCCACAGCACGTGAAAAACTTCATGTTCCCCAAAGACAATGAAAATAGAAGTTTCCATCCAACAAGTTACTGGCGTGAAATCCCCAATGGTGACAAAGTGGAGAGGCCATGGCTTATGTATCTCAGGAGAGCTCCTTCCTGCTTAGACAGAAAAGCTTCCTTTGCTTTCTTTCTTTTTCTGAATGCTGCCCCAGAGGGGTGTTTTCTTCTTTCACTCATGACTGCTGTTCTGTGCCAGCTATAGTGGCTCTCAACACTCAATTGAAGGGGACAAATAAGCAGGCTGGTAGCAGGGTCTGAGTGAGGGAAGATATCAGTGTCTTAAGGGCCTAACTGGCTCCTACTACTTCATTTGACTGCCTGTTCTCCTCAAGTGGGTTCAGGGAAGCAGCAGGAAACAAGCTCCCTGAGAAGCTGGTGTTAATCAGTCCAGGCTCCTGGGGGTGCTAGAGAGGTACATAAGAGGCTACTCCTCCTCTCTCACTGCAGCTCCTGCTGCTTTCTGTTATTCCCTCACCTTTTCTCCTTCCTGCCTGTTATGTCTCTTGTGTCCTCCTTCCTCCAGCACAGCACTCCACCATCTCTGTGCATCTAGAGCAGAAAGAATACATATGCACCAGCAGCAGACACAATTTTCTACACTCTGGGTCCTAGTGGTGCCCTCCCCCTCACAGTCTGGCACCTGAGGCGGCTGCCTCAGTTCACCTCATGGTAAGGCCAGCCCTGGTCCTGCTTTCCTGTATTTCTACAATAATTACAACATTGGTAACCATATTTCCCCCTCTGACCAAGTTGAACAGGAGCTCTCATCTCTCAGGAATTCACTGGGATATTCTGTTGCCTAATCTATAAGTTATGTATTAATTATATTGATTACTTAAGAATTCCCAATTATCCCTTTGAGGGCTGACAGATTCTTGTCCCAAGATTAGGCCTAGTATTATTCAAATTATTATATAGTTGGAAACCCTAACATGCACAGCTGCAACACTCATACTACAGGATCTCATCTATATTTACAAATAGTTTATGACTCTGCTAAATGTATTAATAAACACCCCAGCTCAGGAAGGTAGGTAGAGATACTACAAAATGTGGATCTGCACATCCATATACTCACTCCATCCCTTGCAGAATAACCTGAAATGTTGGCCATTATCTTCCTCATCACCATCACCTTCCTCATCATCACTAGTGGCCATCATTCTGGCACCTCTCAAGGACTACATCTCTTTCTCCTACTGCCCATAGGCTGGATGCCACTTTTATAATATGTTACACAGACACTACTATGTCTGATGCATATTCAGTAGGGGTTTTTCCCCCTTTTCTTCATTTGTATATCATCACCTTACCAATGTTAGAGTCCTTCTCCTATAGGGTAGTATATGAATGATCTCAACTTATTATCATATATGGCGATTTGTTACCATGATCCTCTTGAGTTAGATATCTGCAGATGTAGCTCATGTACCTGTTATGTACATCAATTCATTGCTATTGTTTGTGGTTGGGTCCTGGTCCTGGTCAGAAATTCCCCTTAAACACTCTATTTTTAGATCCTCAACACTTTGGATTTTCCGTTGGGCCATATATCTGTTCAAAGTTCATAGGCCCCAAGCCTTATGCTACCTTGCTGAAACTAATGTCTTACAGGATACAGGCCTGTAGGTTCCTTGCATTACCGCTGAATATAATAAAAGTAGAATATAATGCAAAGCAGTGAATATAATAAAGATAAGCTAGTCCAATGGGCTACAATTCTGATGTGGGCCTCTCTTAATCTCTCCTATTGAAGTCGTTGCAGTGTGGATGAATAATTTAATAGTCACTGAGCCTAGTAGCTAGGGCCCACAACTGGGAGATAAGATACCCAGGGTCCAGTCCCCTTCTAATTTGGGCACACCTGGCCACTTGAGAGATTCCCTGGCAGAGAAGTACTTACATTAGGGCCAGTGATCAAGGAGCCATACCTGCACTAGTTTTGAGTGAACTAGTGAGCTGTGGTGGTGCAAGTGATTGGATGGGTGAATCACCCAACTACGGCAGCAGTTATGTACTCAGGCAGCTAGCCCCACTGGTGCAGCTATACTTCTATTTTAGGTAGCTAACTTGATCAGAACTAGTGTGTGTGTCTCCTTGAGCTGTAAATTACACCTCCAGTTTCAGGTGTAAACATACCCTAACTCATACCCTAAATGGGATCTAACCTTTAATCAGATGTTTGCTTGTACAGGCCTCATTTAGGACTGCATTCACTCTGTCCAGCATTTATCCACTTTAATTTTCCTACACCCTGTAATACCCAGTGATCTATCAAGGAGCTGAAAACATTAATTTATTAAGAACACCCATCACTTATGCTTGTTGGGATTGTTCTACATATCACAAATGTTATGTATGTATATTTTGGACCTGTACGGATGACAAACATTTGGAGTTAATGGGCTGTAAAATTAGCTGTATTCAGTTGAATAATAATACTAAAAAGGACTTTGTCACAATTCTTCTGTGTACTGGGAGATACCACATAATGAAGACACTTTAAAGATAGGAGATAAATGGATGAAAAGGAGTCTACAGGCTGTGAAACAAACATACACAATCCCACACAACTGGAGATGACCTATATCACTAGAAAGACATATCACCCTTAATTATAAAGAATGGGGTTAATGTTAGACCTTGGGCAGATGCATGAAACTTTATGGACTTCAGTGGAGCTAACCTTGCTTTGTGGGAAGTCTGAATCTGGCAGCTGTGATGAGGTTCCATCACCACTGTGGCACTTTCTACTGGCTGACTTGTGAATTAGCTCTGCACCCCCTTCTGGTGGCTTCTTGTCCACCATCACCTCTGTTCCTGGACCCATGTTGCTCCAAGGACCGTGGCATCCTCTTCAGGACATTGCCCTCCAGCTGTGCCTTACTCTGTGCTCCCTCCTTCCATGGGACCTGAAAGTTGGCTGTCCAGACACTTCCTCAGTGGCAAGGGAGGGGGAGCCACCCACTACTCTGGGTTCTTGCCGAGGACCGTGTAGATGGTCATTGTTTGCTGCGTACCCTCTGACTCCTCAGTTTATTTCTCTGGGCCACTTCCCTGGGGCCCCCAGCACCTTCTTTGCCCTTACCTCAGGGCTTCAGCCCACCAGTCTTAGAAGCTAGCCAAGAGCTCTCTATAAATTCCCCGGTCCCTGCTGGCAGCATCACTCTGTCCAGGGTGCTGTCACTCCTCCTTCCTCCTGCTGTCAGCTTGTTCTACTATCAAATAGCTTGCAATATATTATGTTTGGGAACACTGGAAATATTGATGTTTTTGATAATCCAACTGGGGATTAGCCAATAATGCTGTACATGGAAGGAGCTGGAGCAATATTTCTAGGTTAATGATACAGCAACTAATATATAAATTCCCAGTCTACTGAATGCAATGGAAGAAACGTACATAGTTCACTATGCATATCAATAATCTCTCAGAAGCCAATAGTTTCAACATTAGCACCCAGGGAAGGTTTTGTAGGACTGCTTATCAGAGCAACTTGTTATAGCAAAAATGTTCTGATCTCATAGGAGAATCAATGTGAACAAAAATCTATTTCTTCCCATATAGCAACATTTAATAAATAAATAAATGCCAAGATATTGTCAGTTTGGAGATGGATTGAATGATGCCTGAAGGATAGATTATTATGCAGAATCCATAACAAAAGTATACAAAAGAGGCTTCTGACAGGAACAGACTTCCCATCTAAAAATGGTGTTGAAATTACAGTGGCTATGGAAACTGTGACTTAAGATGCAGTAGAATTATATTCAAGGCCAAGACAGAGGGCAATGTCCATAAAATATGTACCATATCAAAAGCCGAACAGCAAATTGGAAACAGCAAACAGCTAAGGAGCCTGACATTTGCTACTGCTATGGAAGCGGGTCAGACATCCATTACAATGCTGTATAAACTGTAATAAAAAAGGATGCATCTGCGATGTACGCTTCCCAGAAAAGAGCAAGGGAAAGAATAAAATGCTCTTGCTGTTGATATGGGGATAACATTATACTAGGAGAGAGAGAGATCGGAAATATTTCAATAAAAGTTAAAATGTCAGAAATAATAATTTTCCACCACACTACGGACAGAAGTAGGATCCTGATCCTGGGCTTAGAAGAATGATCAGATTTGCAAAAGAGAACAAATGAACACCAGGTCTGTAATGTGAATCGCATTCTTGCTCCACAATCTGAATATCATAAACACGAAGGGCCTGATTGTCTGCTGCCCTCCAGCTTTATATGAATTTACACTAGTGCAACTGAATCAGAATGCTAGCGTATCATGTCACTTTGCACAGGTGTGAAAGACTACTCAAGGGCAAGGCAGCATTGAACCAGGCCCCCAGATTCTCATGTGAGTACGTGAGAGATGAGAGCAGTCTTTTACTAGAGGGAGATGCTTACTTCCTGTCATCATTCTGGGGTGCAATCCAGACCAGCGAATGTCACTGCCTACCCTGTAACACTGGGTACCTCAGGTGCCCTGCTGCTCTATCTCACAGCTTGGACACCAGCTGCCAACAGCGAAGCAAGTCATACCCTGAGTGTCTGTGTGCTGTACATTCCTGGATCAGCAATTCTGACTCCAGAAGCCTGCCTACAGCACAACAACCCCAGACTTCCACCAGCCTTAGTTACTACTTGCAGGTTGACTCCAACACACTTCCAGTCCTAAATATTCCCAGAACCAGGGGCCCTGAAGTGTCAAACCCTCTCCATGACCACTCAGAGAAATAATTAGGTTTGTTTGCTCCTTTAAAGAGGCAAAAGCACATTGCACCTTATTAACTGAACTGGGGTAAATACACCCTTCCAATCAAACACAGCATTCCATTAGTTTATAGTAAAAATAAAACAAATTTATTAACAATAGGACATAGGTTAAGTGATGCCAAGTAAAAGGAATAGAGTCAGAAAGGGTTACAAGCAAGTAGAAGTGAAAACGTGCATCTAAAAGTCTAAAACTTAATCCAGGGATCGGCAACCTTTGGCACGTGGCTCACCAGGGTAAGCACCCTGGCGGGCCTGGCCGGTATGTTTACCTTCTGCATCCGCAGGTTCGACCGATTGTGGCTCCCACTGGCCGCGGTTCGCCGTCCCAGGCCAATGGGGGCTGTGGGAAGCGGCGTGCGCCGAGGGATGTGCTGGCCGCCGCTTCCCACAGCCCCCATTGGCCTGGAGCGGCGAACCGCGGCCAGTGGGAGCCGCGATCGGCCGAACCTGCGGACGTGGCAGGTAAACAAACTGGCCTGGCCTGCCAGACTGCTTACCCTGGCGAGATGCGTGCCAAAGGTTGCCGATCCCTGACTTAATCTAACAAGGTACAGATTTTGTTCAAGATGGTGTTACTCCCCAATCATTCTTCTTCTCAACCATGGGCAGCATGACTCCTCCTTTTGGGGAGGCTGCATATGCCCGGACCATGGCCCCATCCCGACTCCTGCCCCACTCAGCCTCCTACTCCTGAAGTTCCACCCATCCTCCACCCCTGCCCCCAATCGGCCCCTTCCTCTGTGCCCCCCACCCCAGCTCATGCCTCCTTGCCCCCTCCCCCAAACTGCAGCCGCCCATCAGCCAGCCACCTGCCCACTGCTTGCGCGAGCCTCTTCACACCTTCCCATAAGGCTGCCATGCAGGCGGAGTGGGGATGGGAAGAGGCGGAGCCTCAGGGTAAGGGGACTAGTGGGAGCTTGGCCTTGGGGCGGAGTGTGGGGGGCCATAGCCAAAGCACCCACCCTTTCAATGGCAGTATGCTCCAAAGGAGGCAGGCTAGCAGTTTAGGGAAGCTTAGCATCCCCTGACCTCTTATACCGACCACCTATATTCTCAGCCATGGCTGACTTTCCCTCAATTAGGACCTTCCACAGAAGTACAAGGTGCAGGTTTCCCTTATCTTCCTAGGTAAAGGATCTTTGCCTAAGCAGGTTTCTCACCTATATTCAGTTCTCAGAGACTTCACGCGCCCTTGGTTGAAAAATCCATCTTTCTCATCTTGAAAGAGCTCTGGACCTTGTGCCTGTTTAGCAATGGATGCCAAAATAGCATTCTGTCTCTACTTATATCTCTCAACGTTAAATGACCTTTGTGACCCAGTGGGCGTGGGGCAGCCCTCACGGATAATGCCAAGGTCAGGGCAGGCTGCAAAAGGGAGAGCAGATACTCCCAGAACTGGTGGTTAACACTGAAGTTAAACTCACCAACCAGACACAAACTGTGCTTCTGATCCCCCACACTGGTTATCACACAGCACCTTTATTGCATTCCAGTTATATGGCTCCCAATCAGCACCTAAGTCCAGTACAGTGAGAAGTTATTTTAAAAACTCTGTTCACATATACAAAATGTTATTCTGATCCCAAAGGGTCATCCACATTACCAGGTCAATATTAGTTTGGATCTTACCCAAAATACCATGCTGCCAGCCAAACCTTTAGTGTGTAATACTAAAGGTTTATTATAAAGAAAAAAAGAACAAGAAGAGAGTTTTTAAATTGTAAAGCAATCAGATTCATACAGAGACTTAAAAGTCTATATATCAGGTTCTTAGCAGTATTGTTGAGTTTGCTGGCTTGAAAATCCCTCTGGAACACATCCACAGCTTGGATAGGTCATTCCGTCCTTTGTTCAGAGCTTCGTTTGTAGAAAAGTTACTCCAGAGGTAAGAAGCAGTAATGAAGACAAAATGGAGATGATGTAGCTGCTCTTTATATTCCTTTTGCCATGTGGCTTGCACTTCCTGTGTCCCAAACACATGCTTCACTGCACATGGCATGGAAAAGCATTAGAGTTCTGTCCAGAGGCATTCCCCTACATGCCTTGCTAACTCATAAGGTGTATCTCCTAGCTCTTTTCAATGGGTTCATTGTACAGCTGATGACCCTTGATGAGCCATTGAACAGGCTAGGCAGTGCTGATGCCAATCTGTCTAGGGATGTCACCCAGAAACACAGCACACATTTTGAAATACAGCATACCCTACATATCTATAACTCATAATACAATACACAGGTGATACAGACTATAAACAAGATTATCATACTTGGTAAATTATAACATTTTTGCAGATACCTTACATGACATATCTGGTCAGATTCATTGCAATTTTATAATATTGGTATTAATAACATCACAAAGTGTTCAGCATATTCCATACAGCGTCACAACCTTGTTTCAAGAGGAAGAATGCTGTTCTTTCTTTCCTGTGGTCTTTCCACCTCTTGCTGATTTGAATGTAAATGGGGCTTCCATTTTTGGGGTCACATGTTGGTTAATTTCATTGGAGACAGGTAGATAGTTGTGATATTCCCTCCTATCTGGGAGATACTATTTCTCCCTTTGTTTGGTCACAGATGGTAAAGCATAATATTAATCGGACTCAATAATTCCTTATGTAGTGTTAATACGTACATTTTACAATGACATTAATCACCAGTGTGTCATAGGCTTTCATAAAACAGAAGACTAATGGCAAAGTCCTTGCTGCCCTTTTTGGCCTATATCAACATTTGAACCCTCCCATCTGGACTCCATAGGGTGCCCTCCACCTTCTAATGGTTAATGGGCAGTGTGTGTGTGAGAGAGAGAGAGAGAGAGAGAGAGAGTGTGAGTATCTGTTAGTAGTAATAGCACATGTATATAAACCCATAGTGTAAATTACCTTTGAGTATTAACTACAATCTGACATGAAGTCATTTGATCATTGATGTTATGTTAATTTTGTGATTTGATAACTGATTGTGCTTATGCACTAACTTGACCCATTGTTAGTCTTACATTGTTCTCTTTGCAGTCATCCTATTTTACATTGTATTGTTTACTCCTTGATTTGACTAACTCACTTTATATTGTAATATCAATGTCACTAATCATGGTTTATCCATTAGAGAAGAATAAGAAACTATATAACTTTAAAATTAGTACTCTTCAATAAAATTGTAATAGCACACCATTTTTTTCTGATTAATGGGCAATGAAGTAAATTAAATATTCATAGAGCATTCGATTCATGTCCTAAGAAAACCCCTAGATATCATTTCAGTGAATAGCACCAAAAAGAAATACTTCGTATATACCCTGGTGAATGGGCAAATACAACCCTTAGCCCAACTAGAGTTTCCATCCCTACCACCAAAAGGCAGGTGAAATAGTTCCTGGGGTTTCCAGTGTATAGGGTGCTTAGTCACAGTGTCTTCCACTGTAATAGTCCCTCTCACCCCTCTAATGGGCCTCCTGAAGAACAAGGCTCCCCTTGTACAGATACATTTGACCAGTCAAGAATAGCTTGTGCAGTAAACCCGTGCTGCTGAGCCCAAATTTCACAAAATAATTCATATTACAAACTGATGACTCTGAGTGGGCCTTGGAGCAGTTCTACTGCAGGTGACGGAGGATGGAGAATACTCCATAATATATCTCAGTAGAACCCCTTTCTCGCATGGGAAAAAGAAATATTCTGTGATAGAAATGTCCCAGTTAAGTGGGCAGTGGAATCATTACAATACTACCTCCTGGAATTGCCCTTCATCCTTGTCTTGGGCCATGTCACCATTAAATAGCTGCGACCTATGAAAAATGAGAACTTCAGATTCACATGCTGGTATCTAGCCCTGCAGCCATTTTCTTCTGTGGTGTGCTGCCTCAGGACTCTGGCACATGATAATGTGCTTCCCCCTTCTCCCTCCCCCCGGGAAGGAGTGAATGTATATTCCACAGAGTGCAATTTATTGCAGATACTAGATTTATGACATACTATAACAATTTATAACCCACTAACCCTCCCTCCCTGCCTTTTGTCCTATGGCCACTTCACCTTGAATGGTCCCTTACATTATGTGTTAACTTCTTATGCTAAACTTTGTTTGATCATGTATTTAGTTGTGACACTCTGAGTAGCTTTCCCAGACCTGAGGAAGAGCTCTGTGTAGCTTGAAAGTGCATCTCTCTCATCAATAGAAGTTGGTCCAATAAAAGATATTTACTCATCCATCTTGTCTCTATCCCTTGTCCTGGGACTGACAAAGTTTATGACAGTTTTAATTAGATGATCACTACAAGTTGTTGTTTGTTTTTGTTGTGTTTTTGGGGAGGGTTGTGCAGAATCCCTGCCTTATTTTGGGTGGAATTCATCCCTGTGTGGAGGACTGGCTCAAGTGAAACTTAACTGGTGCATACAGCAGTTTCTGGCAGTCTGTACAGAGAGAAATGTCAACCTCCTTGTGCTAGCTGGACCAGAGGGCTGTAGCGAAAGAGACAGGGGGACTGAGTAATAAGCAATTGGAAAAAGACCTGTAGAATGAAAAGTCTTAAGCTGCCTTAATTGTAATAATTGCCACTCTGCTCTCTAATTAAATTAATGAAACATAGCAATCGATGTAGTGACCCTTGTGATTAAAGTTGCAAAAGGTTACAATTGAAAAGCTTTATTTTCAAACAGACATAGCTTTGCAAAACATTAATCTTTGGAGATGAAAATATTCATTCTTGGTCTCAGAGTGTGTTATTTCCACTCTTGAGCAGATGCATCAAATACTCTTGCTTGTCCAGGCAAATGGAAGCACCAATTTTTTTTTTCTTTTCAAATGAAATCATTCAGTTTGGTGATGAAGATTATATATAGAACCTTAACCCAAATTTTCTTTCTCCCCCTTAAAGTACTTTGGTCCCAGATTGGAAGCTAAAGGAAAATATAATCTTTGCTAGCTTTTTTGTGTACTCCTCTGAAGTTTACACTGTTCAATTTGGCCTTTTAACTTAGTCCTTTAACATCAGACTTCAATCATTATTTAAGACTCACCTACCAAGAATTCTTGAGTAGAAGACTCATATTACCATCAAATTGTACCACAGAATCTCTATGGATAGAAATTTCATGCTTGAACAAAGTTAAGGACACAAAAATTACCAACTTTTTTTTTAAAGTACATCAGAAGCAGAAGGTCTGCCGATCAGTCAGTGGGGCCACTTGATTGAGGTAGTAAAGGAGCACTCAAGGAAGACAAAACCGTTGTGGAGCTCAATGAATTTTTTGCATCAGTCTTCACTGCAGAATATATGGGGGAGATTCCCCATATCCAAACTATTCTTTTTAGTGGATAAATGTGAGGATCTGTCCCAGATTGAGGTGTCAACAGAGGAGGTTTTGGAACAAATTGATAAATTAAACAGCAATAAGTCACCAGGACCAGATGGTATTCATCCAAGAATTCTGAAGTAACTCAGATATGAAAGTGCAGAACTACTAATTATGGTATGTAACCTATTGCTTAAATTAGCCTCGGTATTAAATCAGTGGAGGATAACTAATGTAATGCCTATTTTTGCATAAGGCCCCAAAGGCAATCCTGGCAATTACAGGCCAATAAGCCTAACTTCAGTACCAGAACAGTGCTGCAGTAAAGAACAGAATTATCAGACACATTGACTCTTCCCACAATGTATCATGTTTATCTATGTGGCTTTTGTAATCACGCCTCACCAATCTATTAGAATCCTTTGAGGGAGTCAACAACCCTATGGACCCAGTCCATACAGTGTACTTGTATTGTCAGAAAGCCTTTGACAAGGTCCTACACCAGAGACTCTTAAGCAAACTAAGCAGTCATGGGATAAGAGGGAAGGTCTTCCCATGGATCAATAACTGGTTAAAAGACAGTAAACAAAGGGTAGGAATAAATGGTCTTTTTTCAGAATGCAGAGAGGTAAATAGTGGGGTCTGTGATGCTGACAGACCAAGTGCCAGCTCATGCCAAGGTTCCCAGGCATCAATTAAATACTGACAAATATATATCTGGAATCAGTCTGGCTCACGTGTGTGTGAGTATTGTGGGGTGTTTGTTTTTTTTAAGAATTAGAATTATTAGAATGTGTTTAGACATTATTGAATGCTTGTGAGTTGCTGCATGCATTAATCTCATTTATAATATCTGTATCCCATATTGTAAGGTAATATTTGACCATTGTCTTTTCTTGTATCTGTGATTGTGAAAACCACCAGTCAGGAGACAGACATTAACTAGCATAAAGTACTGGGTCTGCAACAGAAGCTGTTGCATCCTGGCCAACTGGGAAGGCCCATCAACACCAGATGGATTATTGTGGAAGATTAAAGAGGACAAAAGACTTTGCTCTGCTGTTCTCCCCCATGAAAATGAATCATGCAAGTGAATTATTCTCATCATCTGAATTTACAGCTCAAAACACATGGGAGGAGGGGAATAAAAACCCCTAATAAGAAGGAACTTTATCTTTATCCTGCCTGCATTCTGGGTGGGGGGGAAGGTTTTCTAAGCATAAACAAGAGCTCCCCAGCTGCTTATCCATGGTTAGCCCTAAGGGACATATAGAACTTGCTTATTATAGAAGCTTCTATTCTCTTTTGAAATTTAAGATTGTAACTCATTTGTGTATACGCTTTAAGCTTGTAAATAATTCTCTTGTTTACTTTTCCTATATAATAAATCTTTAGATAGTTTATTACAGGATTGGCTACAAGTTTTGTTTTTGGTGTGAGATCTAAGGCCCTATCACAAATGTAGGTCCTACCTGGATAGCAAGAAAAATAGGAATACCCAAGAAGACTATCTGTGACTCCATGTTAAGGCTATTCTAGTGCCTGAGGAGTTTACACAATAATTGGTTGGTAAAATCTAAGCAGAGAACTCACACCCAATTTGGGATTTGTGTCCTGGTTCTTAACAGTCTGCCCTTAGGTAGGTACTCATGCTCTTGAATCACTGCAGGACAGCTTGACAAGGTCCTTCAGTTATCTGTCATGGGACCAGTGCTGTTCAACATATTCATAAATGATCTGGAAAAAGTGGTGACCAGTGAGGTGGAAAAATTTGCACCCAATACAAAATTACTCAAAATAGTTAAATCCAAACTGACTGACAAAGAGTTACAAAGGGATCTCTCAAAACCGGGTGACTGGGTGAAAAAATGGCAGATGAAATCAATGCTGACAAGTGCAAAAAATAACGGAAAAAAATATAATCCCACTATACATACAAAATAATGGGGTCTAAATTAGATGTTACATCTCAAGAAAGACATGTTATACTCATCGTGAAAAATCCACTCAATGTGCAGCAGCAGTCTAAAAAGGTAACAGAATGTTAGAAGCCATTAGAAAAGGGACACATAATAAAACAGAAGATATCGTAATGCCACTAAATAAATCCATGGTATGTCCACACCTTGAATACTGCATGCAGTTCTGTTCACCTCATCTCATGTCAGAAAAGACATATTAGAATTGGAAAAGATGCAGAGAAGGTCAACTAAAATGATTAGAGGTGTGGAACAGCTTCTATACAAGGAGAGATTAAAAAGACTGGGACTGTTCATCTTAGAAAAGAGATGAGTAAGGGGGGGAGGGGAATATGATAGCGATCTATAACATCATGAATGGTATGGTGAAAGTGAATAGGGAAATGTTATTTATTTTCACATAACACAAGAATTAGGGGTCACCTGATGAAATTAATAGGCAGCAGGTTTAAAACAAATAAAAGGAAGTACTTCTTCACATAATTCAAAGTCGACCTGTGGAATTCATTGCCATGGGATGTTGCAAAGTCCAAAAGTATAATTGGGTTAAAAAAAGAATTAGATAAGTTCATGGAAGATAGGTCCATCAATGGCTATTAGCCAAGATGCTCAGGGATGCAATTGGGAGTGGACAACAGGGGATGGATCACTCGAAATTTCCCCATTCTGCTTATTCCTTCTGAAGATCTGGTACTGGCTACTGTCAAAGACAGGATACTGGGCTAGAAGGACCATTGGTCTGACCAAGTATGGGCATTCTAATCTCAATCCCTCATCAAAGCTCCAGTGTTCCTGGAAATTGTATTGGTCTCATGTTTTAAAAACATACATAATAGAAATATCTTCTTGGTTGGTAAGTAATAGGCACATGTTATTTTCAAGATAGCCATATTTATCCATATTAATGTTCTTCCCTGTGGAGAATATTAAAACGTGTTATATTCCTGGAGACCTAGTCTCTCATTGTATTTGATTTAAAATCAATTTTATGCACACATGCCTGCACCTTAAAATAAAAGACTCCATTAGTATGGAAGCCTTTCTCTAACATATTTCAATATCTCTTTTAAAAAAAGAGGCAAAATATTAGTGAAAATTCAGTCAGTTGGACAGAACAGTCAAATATTATGTGTTTTCCAATTTTAAAAATAAAAAGCAATGAGCTTTGCATGTATTTAAACAAAGTAAAACAGATTTTGGTCAATAGTTAATCTAGCATAACTTTGCAATGACATCAGTATTGCTATCTTAAAAATGATTAAAATTATTAAGGTTTGTATGTTTGAAAATTTTATATTCAGATTCAGTTTATAAATCATGTATAAGGGGTTAATAAATGGTTAATGTATGTTATGAACATGTTATAGAAATGAGTAATGTGTTATAGATGGGTATAAGCCCATCAGGAGACAATCTTCTGGATAGTTATAAGCAACCTGTTTACCTGGTGGACTTTATAAAGGGTTAATAAATGATTAATAGATGTTTAAATAAATGGTAAATCAATTATTATAGCTTGTTATAAATATAACTCTTCTGCCCATGGCATCAGCAGCAACAAGGGCCGAGTCTTTCTTTTTAAAGGATGCTTGAGCCCCCCGTCTATCTATTATGGGCACTTTTGATAGGCAAATCTGTACCCATCTGCAAACTGGTTTAAAAACAAAACAAACAAACAAACAAAAAAGGACCAACAGGGTGAACTTGGACAAACAGGGTGAACTTGGAGAAACTTTGCAGTTTAACACTATGAACCACTTAATATCTCAGGATGCATGAGTCTCAGTTCCAAACAACTGCACCCTTAAGGTATATCTACACAGCAATTCGACACCCATGGCTGGCCCGGGTCAGCTGACTAAAGTGTGCAGGGCAGTAAAATTGTGGTATAGCTATTTGGGCTAGGAAGTTCTCACCTAGAAGGGCCCCAGACCTCAGGCTTCAGCCCAAACATCTACACAGCAATTTTACAGCCTGAGTCCAAGTCAGCAATAAGTGTTTAATTTCTGCATAGCTATGATGTAAGAACCTGGGACTAGGGGGGTTCTGGGCCATTGACACTTCTGCATTACCACTAGATGCTTAGGCTAGCTTTCTGTTAGAGGACCCTGTGAAGGTAGGAAGTACCACCCAGCAGGGCCTGAGTATCATAGAATCATAGAACTTAAGATCAGAAGGGACCATTATGATCATCTAGTCTGACCTCCTGCATGATGCAGGCCACAAGAGTTGACCCACCCACTCCTGAAATAACTCTCCCCCTTGACTCAGCTGGTGAAGTCCCCAAATCATGATTTAACAACTTCAAGCAGCAGATAATCCTCTAGCAAGCGACCCCTGCCCCATGCTGCGGAGGAAGGCGAAAAACCTCCAGGGCCTCTGCCAATCTACCCTGGAGGAAAATTCCTTCCCGACCCCAAATATGGCGATCAGCTGAACCCCGAGCATGCGGGCAAGATTCTCCATCCAGACACTCAGGAAAAAGACTTTCAATATCCCAACATTTACCATCGGTACTAACTACCAGCGGTGGCACATTATTGACCTATTGTGTAAATCAAGTTATCCTATCAAACCATTCCCTCCATAAACTTATCAAGCTTAATCTTAAAGCCGGAGAGGTCTTTCGCCCCCACTATTTCCCTCGGCAGGCCGTTCCAGTATTTCACTCCTCTGACGGTTAGAAACCTTCGCCTAATTTCAAGCCTAAACTTCCCAACTGCCAATTTATATCCATTTGTTCTCGTATCCACATTAGCACTGAGCCGAAATAATTCCTCTCCCTCCCTGATATTGATCCCTCTGATATATTTAAAGAGAGCAATCATATCTCCCCTCAACCTTCTTTTGGTTAAGGAAAACAAACCGAGCTCCTCAAGTCTCCTTTCATACGACAGGCTTTCCATTCCTCGGATCATCCTAGTGGCCCTTCTTTGTACCCTTTCCAGTTTAAATTCATCCTTCTTAAACATGGGAGACCAGAACTGCACACAGTACTCCAAATGAGGTCTCACCAGCGCCTTGTATAACGGGACTAGCACCTCCTTATCTCTACTAGAAATACCTCGCCTAATGCATCCCAAGACCGCATTAGCCTTTTTAACGGCCACATCACATTGCCGACTCATAGTCATCCTGCGATCAATCAGGACTCCGAGGTCCTTCTCCTCGTCCGTTACTTCCAACTGGTGCGTCCCCAGCCTATAACTATAATTCTTGTTAGTCATCCCTAGATGCATAACCTTACACTTCTCACATTGGCTGAGGCTAGTATTTAAACAGGAACCCTTCACAGGGAGTTGTCTGAGTAGTAATACAGACTGCTTACCTCTGCTGCAGACCCTAGATGGCTTCTGACCCTGGTTTGTCCTTGACTTTGCTATCTGATTGCTGTCTATAACCTGGTGCCTGACCCTTATATCCAGACATGGCTTGACCCTGACACTGCTATCTGCCTATCACCTGAAACTTGGTGCTTGACCCTGACTTCCTGATATCCTGACCCAGCTCGACCCTGACCCTGCTATCTGCCAGTCACCTGCAACTTAGTTCCTGATCCTGACTTCCTGGCATTCTAAGCTGGCTCACTTCTGATCCCACTACTTGTCTCCGGACTCCAATTTAGCAGCTGACCTGTGCACACAGGTTGCCAATGGCCTGGCCCTGACATATAATCTGCATCAGGTTGCCAGGGTTTCTGCCTCCCAGAACCCCACTGACAGTTTGAGGGTCCCTAGTTCCCCCACTCTGTGGTTTTAAGAGACCAAAGAAAACCAGGGCCCCTCTTTCTCAGGCAACTCTGAAGCTATGCCACCTTTCCAGCTAGAATAATTTCAGCATCTAGGACAGGGAGGCCTCATCAGAATCTTTAGGCTGGTTTTGACTGATGCTGCAAACTCCTCTACTCCCATCATAGTCCTCACAGCTGAACTCCATTTACCACTGGTCAACTGAGTAGGATCATTGCTCTGTCCAAATAAGGTAATTGTACTCTTAGGTCAGCTTTTTATGGTGTAAGGGGATTGGGGAACAGTGACCTACTAGACTCACCAGAGTCCCTACTACTCAGAGAGGCCATCCCAGCAGCAAGCTGGGAACACACTGTGACGTTGTGCAGTCTATATGGTTTTATAAAAACACGATAATAAGTGAATATAATGTAACTGGAATATGCTTCATGCAAAAGGCCTATTGTAATTATGTAAAGTGTGGGCCATTAATGGTGGTTTGAAATCTTGATGACTCCCATTAACCAGAGCCATTGTCTGCAGATGGCTGTATTTACCTGTGAGTCTTCCTGTATATGTGTGTGCTGGCAAGTGAGTAATGAAGTCTTGCAGTGACATGTGATCATGTCACCTGAACTGGAATCCATCTTTAACCTGGTGCTTTTCCAGTGAGGGGTGGGGGAACCCAGAGGGACAAAGGATTCCCGCCTTATGCAAAAGATATATAAAGGGGTGGAAGAGAACAGAGGGGGAGAGGAGCCATCATGAAGAATCCCCTAGCTATCACCTGAGCTGGAACAAGAGCTGTACCAGGGGAAAGAATTGTGCCCAGGCCTGGAAGGTGTCCAGTCTGAGAAAAAACTTACTGAAGCAGCTCTGAGGGTGAGATTATCTGTATTCAGTTTGATTAGACATAGATTTGCGCATTTTATTTTATTTTGCTTGGTGACTTACTTTGTTCTGTCTGTTAGTACTTGGAATCACTTAAATCCTACTTTCTGTATTTAATAAAATCACTTTCTACTTATTAATTAACTCAGAGTATGTATTAATACCTGGGGGAAGCAAACAGCTGTGCGTATCTCTCTATCAGTGTTATAGAGGGCAAACAATTTATGAGTTTGCCCTCTATAATTTTATTTGGGTTTAGACCCCATTGGGAATTGGGCATCTGAGTGCTAAAGGCAAGCACACTTCTGTGAGCTGTTTTCAGGTAAACCTGCAGCTTTGGGACAGGTGATTCAGACCCTGAGTCTGTGCTGGAGCAGACGGGTGTGTCTGGCTTCACCAAGACAGGGAGCTGAAGCCACTGAGCTGGCAGGGAGAACAGGAACAGAGGTAGCCTTTGCACATCGGGTGACAGCTCCCAAGGGGGTTTCTGTGATCCAACCCATCACACACACAGTCTCTCCTAACTCTCTGTGTCTGTTCAGGACTACTGAGCCAACCTCAATGATCATCATGGTGAGGGTGACCCCAAGCCCACTCATTGTCTAAGCTTTGTTGAGCCGGTTCCCAGCAGGGTAATCTCCAAAATATTGGTCCCAAGCACAAAAGTTAGCCAAATTATACATCAGTTTCCCCAAACAGTAAATATGCAAATGAGATACTGCCTTGCTCAGTCTAGCAGATGCTAGCAGAGAGCTCACACAGTTACCTCCCTTATCTCATAGGCTTCTGGCCACAGGGCTTTCCTAAACTACGTATCAATGGAACCTTAACGTAAAATGTTACCATGTTGACAATTCCTTACTAGCTTGAATTATACTTGCTACTGTGATTTCCAGAAATACCACCTTTCACTCTGTTTCATCTACACTGATGCTCATTTCAACTGCTGAGCAGCATTGCCTCATAGGCTAAATGAAAAGTGTCAGGCACCATCATGATTGGTAACACCACAGCTGTTCAGTTCCTTAACAGGACTCTATTCTCATCTAATAAGCATTGTGTTGCCCAACAGCTGAAGCAGACCACTCCATATTGTGGGCAGTAGAAGCATAGTGAATTCAGCAGTGCAGTGAGTGACAATCAATGAACAAGGAAGAGTATTAATGTTCTTGCACATCATTGCTTTAGGACCAGATTTTCTAAGGCACAAAGGGCAGTTATGACACTCACAGAGAGTCACTGGGATTTAGGTGCCCAACTCATATACATGCCTTAGAAAATCTCCTCTTTAGTGACTCCTCAAGAGCCCAATGTCCTGCAGTAGCCCAAATTATAGGAGCAAAGTAAAAATACAAAACAAGGCCAAATTTTTAAACGAGGACTAAAACTAGATTAACAGTAAAATACAGTACTGTGATTTACCCCAAAAAAGAAACTACCAAAAATTCAAGACAAACATTTATTAATACAGTGTGGATCTTACATCTTGATAGTCAGTATGGCAAACATGTACCTTAAGATTGTCTCAGGCTTTGCAAGCCTAGCCTATGTCCAACATGAATGAAAATGTCCAATGTGAATGAAAGTTTAATCATATTATGCCTGTTTAACTCATTAGCCGACAGCTCATTGCAGCTCTCTGTAAAAAAGATTCAGCTTTCTTGAGCTGCAAATGATTTTGTAAATTTCAGTATCATTAACATTAAAGCATTGACATTGTTACTAATAACCTTATCTAAAATGGCTGTACAAAGACTGAGTAATTTACTCAGCTAAGTCAGAAGATGAAGGAAGCATTGGATGAACCCTAAAAATATATGAAGGCCAGACTATTAGGAGAAAAGTATAAAGCTTGAATTCCATATAGCCAAAGAATGATTGACTAGACAAAGAAAATTAGATTTCAGAAGTGGGATCCAGATCAAATAGGTCTCAGTCATGCATTATAGGCACTGGACTATATTGGCAATGGTGCAGTGCATCACTACTCCAGAGATACCCTTGCTTTTCAGCTATCTCTGGGAGAAATTGTGCTATTCAGGGTGCTCCTCCTGTGCATCTAAATAGCTTGGGGGAGTGCAGGGAGGACAAAAACTTCTTGTGCCCTTCTCTCCCCTTATACACTCATAGAGCAGCTTAGCACAATTAAATCTACAGGAAAGATACTATACTACTGTCTTGTAAATAGCTATTGATTTCAATGGAACTGCTTATGAAATAAGATTCAGCTCAACATGAGTGTGGAAAAAATTGAGCCTTGAGAAAGCTACCCAGAGAGAGGGGTATTTCAAAATATTTTTCCATAAGATCTCGGCTGCATCCTACAGTAAACCAGCCAAGCAGCAAATTCTAATCAAGGCAGCCATTCTGTGTCTGAGGAAAACATGAACATATTCAAAATTAAGATCCTTCTCCCACTATGTAGGTAAGTGGCACATTTGCCTACTTGAACTCGACCTACTTGCCACTGGTGGGATGGGTAAGTAGGATTATGAATCCTACGTACCTGAATATAGTACTTGTAAAATTTAAACGGAAATAAATGGAATTAGTTAATTTGATGACAGTTGCCTGGAGAGTTCCAGGGGGAGAAAGAGATCTTTACTCAGCACATTATTGGTGATTAGGGACTATATAAATCCTCATCCTCAATCACCCATTTCAATATTATATCCAAGGCAAAGTATTCCAAAAGCAGGCATGCAAATATCGAATTACAGGTCCATTTACAAATGAGATTTCCAGAAGACCTAAAATTTTGTTTAGTTAAACAAGCTGCAGGATTGCAGCAGGTTTTTTTAATATGAAAGTTATTCAAGAGTAACAGTATGAACATATGCAATAATTCTAGGGAGGAAAGGTATGTGATTTATTAATTCAGTTTCCATTACACAAATTGCTAATGTGAATTAGTGACTTATTGCAGCAAATAAAGGGGTGTGCCTTGTCTGTGTTTGGTCATTTCTTGTCTAATGAGAGGAAAAGAATACACTATTCAATGTATTATATGATCTTTATTCTAAACCACCAGAAGGCAGCCTGAGCTGTTGGTTTAATTAGGAGCCCATTGTGGCAGAAATAGGCAAAGCTACATAGTAGCTCCCACAGACCATTCCAGAATCAAAGATACTTCATCTTACATCCGTTTGTTAGTTTTATTTTGTTACTAGAACATTATCTATTGAAATATTTGCCTTTTCTTTGTGAGATACACAGTAGCTGGACAATCTGATTTAAAAATGGAAATCCCTTTGGTTCCTTTTTAGAATTGTTCATGAGTCCTCACATTCATATTCATTGTATTAATTATTTAGAGAAGGTATGTAAAGAGGCTAGTTAGCTAAATGCCCGTAAGAAAAAAAAAAGCAGCTTAATAACCAACTAAACTGTTACTGAAACAAAACTTACCAAATAAATTTCAAATATCTTATACAGGTAGCTATCTGTAGCTTAATTTTGCATCAGACTCTTCATAACAGTTATTCCTATAACACTGCATATTAGGAAATTAAGGTAATTGCCCAACTTTTTTATTTATTTACTTATTTATTTATTTTTACATATTTGCTTTCCATGAGAGAGAGTGGGTAAACATTTCTGGGTAATACATGAATTGTATATATATAATTATTGTTGATATTTGGGTAGATTAAACATTATAGAACTGAAGTGTCTTATCATAGCATCATAGAATATCAGGGTTGGAAGGAACCTCAGGAGGTCATCTAGTCCAACCCCCTGCTCAAAGCAGGACCTAAGCCCAACTAAATCATCACAGCCAGGGCTTTGTCAAGCCTGACCTTAAAACCCTCTAAGGAAGGAGATTCCACCACCTCCCTAGGTAACCCATTCCAGTGCTTCACCACCCTCCTAGTGAAAAAGTTTTTCCTAATATCCAATCTAAACCTCCCCCACTGCAACTTGAGACCATTACTCCTTGTTCTGTCATCTGGTACCGCTGTGAACAGTCTAGATCCATCCTCTTTGGAACCCCCTTTCAGGTAGTTGAAAGCAGCTATCAAATCCCCCCTCATTCTTCTCTTCTGCAGACTAAACAATCCCACTTCCCTCAGCCTCTCCTCATAACTTATATATCCATCCGCAGAGATACTTGTTTTCATGTCAGCCACATGAGTCCCTTGTTTGCTTAACTCCTTATAACATCTGGTTCCCTAACATAATATAATATTTTTTTGTGTGGTCTCATATTTCTAAGGAGCTTTTCTAGGGTTCTTGATTTGAATGGTTCAGTTCCTTATTTGATTTTGAGCTGATAAGGTGTTTTGCTCAGAAGAAACCATATTCAGGAAATGCCTGACATTCAATTGAATTTTTTATCCTTTAAAATGACATGGTAGGGTTTTATTTTTAATAAAATCATAGCAAACTTTAAAAACTTTAAAAAAATTGGGGGGGGAGGGATAGCTCAGTGGTTTGAGCATTGGCCTGCTAAACCCAGGGTTGTGAGTTCAATCCTTGAGGGGGGCCACTTAGGGATTTGGGGCAAAATNGAACTTTAAAAACATTTTATACTCATTTTTCAAATAAGGGAGTATGATTTGCCACAGTAAACTGAGAGTTGGTTACCTTTGAATATGGTCTTAGGAGGTAGCACAGTTAAATGTACAGTATTCTTTCATTTTCTTCCATATTTTTTATGATCCAGATTCTGTAACCCTTCTTCACATTGAGTAGAACTTACTTATGCACAGGGCCAGCCTTAGGGAAAATGGCACCCTGGGCAAACTTGTATTTTGGCACCCTGGCCCCTGCTGCCTCCCCGGTCTCTCCACCCCACCTATCACCCACTAGGCCCCGCTTCCTAGAGGGACAGTCCTGTATTTAAGCCCTCCTGCAGATGCCCCGACTTTTTCTTTAAAACAAGCAAATTGTCCTGTATTTTCTGTCTCCTTCCCATCAGTACTGATGGGTCCTGCTGCTGGCCGGATCCCTGCTTGCCAGCCGCCCTCCCACCAGCATTGAGTGGGGGTGTTCAGTGGCCGACAATGGGGATGGGTGTGCAATGCTGGTGGCGGGGAAAGATGCAGCACATGGGGCCAGCTGCTCCCTCTGCTAGTCCATCAGTGTAGCCTCCGCTGCATGCCAGCTCTCGGCCATCAGGCCCTTGTCTCCTGCGGTGGTTGGTGAGTGCAGGCAGGCACCAGGCAGTGACCAGTTACTTGCTGCCTCTGCTGCCTACCTATCAGCCCTTTACATATTCCCCCTCTCACTGTCCTCTCCCTGCTTTGCCCCTTTGCCCCCCCCTCCCAGCCCCAGATATCCCCACCAGTGGGGCATGTCCCGCTTCCAGCGCTGTGCGAAGAACCAGCTCCTGGTCGGAGCACTCAGCTCACCAGCATCCTGGCTGGCAGGCTCCTTCCTTCCCCCACTGCCTCTGGCTGGTCTGGCACCCCAGGAAAGCCCAACACCCTCCGGCCCGGTGCGCTGGCCAGGAGGAGCCAAGTCCTGCATGTGCCAAAGACCCACACAGCGCTGGCACGGGGAAGCCTCTCCACCCCCAGCTAAGCTCTGGAGTGGTGTGGGGGAAGAGATTTCCAGCCTGTTCACACCCCAAACCTGCAGGCTCCACAGCAGCCCCTGGAGCAGGGGCATAGCACCCTGTTCACCCCCCCCCACCACCACCACCCTGGGTCCTACCCCCAGGGAGCATGGGGCAGCTCTGCCCCCTAGGCACCCTCCTGATGAGCCACCTCTCTGGCCGCATTCGCTCAAGCCCCTGCAGTCAGGTTCCTGGTGCATAATGCATTGTTAGGGATTAACCCCTCCCTGTCCGTGTTGTAGCCAGAGGGACAGGAGATGGCTGGGTTATGTTGGTGGCCAGCAGCAGCCTGGAAGTGTTAGCTGCCTTTCAACACTTTGCAGGCAGGAAGGGACAAGCTTCTTCCAGTCACGGGTGTGGAGGGGGGAGAAGAAATGAGCTCTACAAAGACACGGGCCAGGTCATCCCTTCCCCACCTCCTCTTACCCTGTGGCTAGAAGCAGCTCCCATCCCTTCCCTCCCACATAGTGACAAAAGGCTGCTGCTGGCCACATTCTGGTGTGAATCCTGGCAGAAATGGGGAGGAGGGTATGTGACCCTGCATGCCCTCCCATGTGTTGCCTCGGGAAGATGCGATGCCAGGTACCAGTAGAGGTGGGTCCATCCCGAGGGCCCAGCCAGGCGGGTGGAGACAGCCCGGCGTGGAGGGTCAGGTCGGTTGGTAACCCCCACTGTGTGAGAGGTGTATGGGAGTGTTTGTGTGTCACCTCTCTCCGTGTGTGTGTCACCCCTCCCCATGTGAGCCCTAAACTTTTAAAGATAAGGTAAAAACTGTGTAGTTGGATTATTTTTATTTGTTTTTAATGGGGACTCAGTCAATTTGATGTTAGTTTGAACATTTGTACTGCATGATTCTGATTGATTGCCATTGAACCCACTTGAATAAGAGTAATTTTACAAGGCGTTCCATATTCAGCATAGGGTAATATGGTCACCTTACCACTTCCTCCTCCCTTGATTGCCTTATGCTCCCTTCCATGGCCTCACACCCCAGGGCCACTCCAATCCTTGCTTCTTGACCATGGTGCCCCCCTGACCAGTGCACCCTGGTGGTCACCCACATGGCCCATCCATAAGGTTGGCCCTGCTTATGCAAGTATTTGAAGAATGTGGCCCAGTTTTTGAACATTTTAGCATTTATTTATGTAGCAAAGTGATGACTCAACGGTGCGGCACCTCCTGCTGGTCATCTCAGGAATTAGCTCTCCAGCACTCGGCGCACCCTCTATAGGCCAGTGGCTCACGTGCCGCTGGCCCCCATGTGCCTCCCAGACTTCGGTGCCCCTCTTTCTTCAGGGTTCTGCCCCAGCAGTACTTTTGCAACCCCAGTACCTGTTTTGGCCTTTGACCAGGCCCACAGCCTGGGGATTTGCCAGGCTGGAGCTCCCCAGCTCCTCCTCTCTTTCCCCACCACTGTTCTGTCTCAAGTACCCTTCTCTCCCAGGCAGCCATATCCTTCTCTCTCAAGAGCTAGAGAGAGATTGACTTAGCGCCTGGCTCACAGCCCTTCCATAGGGCCAGCTGTCTCCTAATTGGGCATGGCCCCAGCTGTGGCTGCCTTCCCAATCAGCCCTTTTCTTATTGGATCTCAGCCCCAGCCCTCTCCTTTCACAGGAGCAGGGTTACTGCCCCGCTATAGTTTAATTTTGTGGGATCATTCAGGAGAAAGAGTAGATTTAAATCTTATATGTGGGTTTAGTTATTGCATTGATGGTTTTGTATCCAAATTTTATTCCTTGCCTGAACCATCTATACATATTCATGAGCAGAAGTAATATTGTAGATTGGATAGATTTAGAATCCCATTTTGACCAGGTTCACAAGACACAATACTTGCCCCCAGGATTTTACAATCTAAACTGATCACCTTAATTCTTATGGCTTCTTCCTCGGGTATTGAACTATAAGTTCTCTTCTATTCTATAATGTCTTCCTTTTCCAAATATCCATTGGTATTTTCCTCTGTGTGTCCGTGTGTGTAATCTTTGGCACACTTGACATCTGTTGAACTGATAAGTGATTTTATGAGCACTTTGGGCAGGTATTGCAAACCACAAGTCAGTAGTTCCTAAAATTGCTCAGTAGTGAGTGACTGCACTGTGTAATTCTAGAAAGACTCAGACAGGGAAAACTTTATAAATATATTCAACAGTGAAACACACTGATCATGTGGTATAATTGGAAATTAGACTGTGAACAGGTGTGTGTGTGTGCGTGAGGGGGATAGACGTAGGGAAGTACAAAAGGTTAAAAAAAACCCGAAACCTTTATTAATTGCTGGAATACCCCAGATAATCACAATTTCTCTTAAGGCCTCTTTTCAGTGCTATTTCTATTGCTAATTTGCATATTAAGATTCTTTAGCGTGTGCTAGTGTAACATTTCTTTAGAGGGAAAAAAAGAAATGCTTCCAATGTTGGCATGCCCTTTGCTGTTATTGGTGTCATGTATTCCACTGCTTCCTCATTTATTAGTTGCTATTTGTTACAATCAACTCCAGCTAGGAGTCTCACTGGTCTGTTTTCTTATTCACAGTATTTCTGTTGTATTAAAATGAGATTGTTTCTTTTTGCAGGAGAAATAAGATGAGTGCCTTACATGTGGATTTCATTTGACACAATTCAGTTTCATATGGAATCTAATAATAATAACTTTCTATTGTATTTATTTTGCCAGTACCATCTGTTCATTGTATAGTCTTGTTTCCCTTTCTGTCACAATGGCAAAACTCCCACTGACTTTATTGGCAACAGGATTTCACAGTTTCTTAAAGCATTCTAGAATATGCAAAAGGAAGAAAAATGGTATGAAATTATATTATAAGAATTTTTTATTTTGGTTTCAAAAGCATATAAACTCCTACAGCAGTTCTTTCAATAATGTTCTTCTCACAATTAGGTACACAATTTAAAAATGAATTACTTAGTTTTCATCCCTAAATGTAATAAACTATGCACAGCAGCATAATCCTAAATCCCAATAGCAAACTATTGATATCAGCAGGCAGGGTTCAGATGACAGTTTTATTTGTTTTCCCCTGAAACAGAAATGTCCCATAACTTTCATCAAATATTCTAACTAATTGGACATCTTTCCTTTAAAGATCATGCCATCTGATTTTTTTTTATTTTAGGAAGTTTCTCTTTTTCGTATAACTCCAATGTCTGATGCATTATTTGCATTTTTAGGCTTGGAAGAAAGTGAACTTCTCACAGTGGGGTTCTGAGCTTTCTAAAGGAAGGGAATCTATGCTGTCACATGAGCTTTGTGGAAAAGCATAACAGCTTGTAAAAGCTCACAACAGTTAATGAATAAAACATGAAACCTATTCACGAACGTGCATTGCCCTTTAGACTAGGGGCATCCAAACTGCTGTGTATAAGAGACATCATCATTTTTTCTTAACTCTTCAGGAGACCTTGCAGTGCAAATTACCTCTCTACAATGCCCTTTTGCTTAGTTTTGTTTGAATAATTGATACTTTCATTGAATCCAGCAAGTAATTCAAGAAGTTCTTTTCCAAATATTCATGCAACTCAACAACACCAATCATGGTTACAAAAGTTCTAGAATATTGAGAGCCACAAAATACAACACTATTTAGGCAATATTTGTCCCAATAGCTACAATATTAAATTGTGCATCATTTTTTGGCAGTGCCTTAAGTAATAAAATCCATGTATTACTGCACATACTTAAATTTTAAAGGGTATTTTTAAAAAAGCATATTTTTCATATAATTAGAAAGAAAGTCTATAATTCAAGATACTGATTAAACTGCCAAAATGAGATAAGGACCCTAACTTTAATGTGTGTTCTTGCACAAAGTCTCACTGGGCTCATCAACCCTGACAGCTTTACTAGGCTCCATTAACCATTAGTTAAATTAGCCATAACTTTTTAACATTATTGGCTAATTGCTTTGTGAATCTGAGGTAACTCCAGAGTATACTACAGCTCCATATCAATACAATAAGCTTTTACTTCACAGTGTGATATCACACTATTTAAATCTTGATTGACGACTGATCTTCAGAAGCCAAAATGAACTTTATTGCATTCCTAAACAGCAAGAACTGAATGAAAGAGTGAGGATTTTATTGTCAGATTCAAATACAGCTTTCACTGTGCTAAAAATATTTGTGAAGGTGACCAGCTGAAGTTTGCAGAAGCAATTAATAAAGAGTATCCCAGCTCAGAAACATTATCGCCATTACTTAGGGATGATGATTCCTTATCTGCTTGTTGACTTTTGGAGATTGTTCTCGTCTTCCAAACTAATACTGTATTGTGATGCATTAATTCCAAGTTTACAGTTCCAGCAATTGGAAAGGAAGATGATGTAATTTTCTAGTTCTTTCTAAAAGCTTGACCAGAAGTTATGGGCTTGAAACAGTAATTCCAGTCTGAAATACTTTGGCCTGTGTTTGGCATAAGGTTTGATAAGTGATCATAAGAGTTCCTGAAATTATTTTTAAAAATTCAGGTTTGATTTCCCCTCTCATGTAGGCCCTGAATCAGAAGTCCCTCCCTATTAGCCAAGCACTTAACTATATTCTTAACTTTAGGCACATGGAATCATAGAACTGGAAGGGACCTCAAGAGGTCATCTAGTCCGATCGCCTGCATGTGTATGTCTCTTTGACTTCCAGGGTTAAAGTTAAGTATTTGAATAGACTGTGGTCTTGTCTATATAGGAATATTTCTTGTACATAGGAATGTACAACCTAAGATGTGAATGTAAATTGTAATAACTTATTCCTGTATATGAGCGTCTTTTATTAGTTGTGTTTATCTTGCTTGGGAAGATATCTGGCTTTTTTGTTTAGTTTAATCTTACAAGAGTATCCACCAGAAGGGTTTATATCATTATAATTATGTTGTTTTAAATTCACACCTTACCTTATACTGAAAAAAACTTTTCCATGTAGACAAGGCCTTAAGCATGTGCTTAAGTGCTTTGCTGACCTGAAGCCTTATATTAGTTTAACAATGGAATTATTTCTAGGGGATAGGAGGGAAGCAGTAGATGTGATACCTGTTGATTTTAGTAATGCTTTTGACACAGCCCCACAGAACAACTCCATAAGCAAACTAAGGAAATGTGGTCTAGATTAAATTACTATAAGGTGGGTGTGATGGGACCCTCGGGCTGTGCCTTCTAAACTCACTAAACTGGGTTGTCTCTCACAATGCCTTACTGGTGACAATCAGCAAATCCCTCCAGGTGCTGTTACCATTCAATACAACTGCATGTGTAGCCCCACACCCAACTAGATTGCATTAATGCTCCCAGAGCTACTCACAAATCACACAGAGAAAGACATCAGCCAAATCACCCCAGCTCCCAGCCTTGTACCGTCTTGCACTGCTCAAGACCCTTTCTTGAGCAATGCAAGTTTATTAATTGGTTCATCAATGGAAAGTGGGCATACACCAGCCTTTGTAACCTGAGCAGATTTACCAAATACTTCAGTCAAACTCACTGGTAAGGATAAACATTAAAATAAGTATACATGATTACAAAAAGATAGATTTTAAGTAATTATTTGTGGTAAGCAAAAATCAGAGTAGTTACCAAAGGAAAATAAAACATAAGCACGCAGTCTAAATTCTCACAACCTTAATAGACTAGGCAATATTTGGACTAAGCAATTTTTCTCACCCCACTGGATACAAGTTGGTTACACTCTTTCATATGCAGGCTCTCCCTGATAGCCTGGGGACCAGTCTCCAGCATTCTTGTTGCCTTCAGCGTGGGTAGGAGAGGAGAAAGGAGAAACCAGGCCACCCCCATCTTCTATTTTATATCCTCATTCCATGTGCTTGGAGAACACAAGTCCAGGCATGTCTGATGGGCATTGCTGAGTCACCAGGTTGAGCAATTCCCCTGTTGTGACCTTCTGCAGGCGAGTCATTGAATTGTAGCTCCCTTGTTGGACAATGGCTGTTGATGGTTGTTTGATATCCACTTGAGCATTGTTACCTCCCTTGTTGTTGTCTCTGGGTATCTGATATCTGGGCGATTCCCCAATTCACAGCATATTTTAGTGACAACCATACAACACAATCTCATGACTAGGTATGCACTAATTATATACATATTTAGATAGATCTATGGTTTTCAGTAGATCATAACTGTTTCACCCAATTGGGGCTGAGGGTTCTTTGGGATTCTTGGTGAAGGACTGAAATGAATGACCCGGGATGAGGAGAACTGGGTACAACTCAATTTTATTATAAAATGGTAAGTATGACAATTATTAATACCACGATTCCTTATAAAACAACTACAATACTCTATAACTAAATTTAAACAAGTAAGGCAAGGGAGAGGAAGCACGCAAAAAACCAACCCTCCCCACCCCCCCCAAAAAAACAAACAAACCACAATGGGGAGAGATAAGCAAAAGGAAAGAAAAAAAAACCTCAAACAGAAAATTCTGGCTAGCTAGTTACTTACGACCAGGCAAATGACAGCCAGATGGGAGAGCATATACATGGTGAGTTTGGACCGGCAACACGACACGCGCTCGGACTGGATTCGGGAGCGGGAGGGTCAAGTCCTGGTTGATCAGACCTGGACTGGCAGTGACGTTGAGTCGTCTTGGGACACCTCGGATGGCTATACAGGGGCGACTAGGTATATAGTTCAGTAGATAGGTGTGGCACACATTGATTGGCTTTAGTGCCCTAACTGTTTCTTCCTTATTAGAAAGAACAATACAATGCAGAAACTGCAGAAACGGTTTCTGTGGTTAAACACTATGGAAATGGCCTACATAAGTTTTCTGTGGTAAGCACTATGCCCTAATAAGGTTGTGCAGTCTATCGTGGGCCTCTTTACTTGCTCCGGGTTCTCCGCGGGGTCGAGAGGCAGCCTGGCCAAAACCGGGTGGTGGGTTAGGCTGTATTAACAATAACCTTTCCCATGATACCTTATATGGCATGCTTTATATGAAATATCGCAATTATATATAAATGATGAATATGGGGGGTACAGTGCACTCCCATGAGATATAGAGTGTCACAGTGGGTGAACTACTAGTTGAAAGATGGTAGGTACTCTAAGAGCAGTTATCAATGAATTGCTGTCAAAATCACAGGGCATATCTAGTGTGATCTCACAGGGTCAGTGCTGAGTCTGGTACTTTTCAACATTTTCATTGATCCTTTGGATAATGGAGTGGAGAGTTTGCTTACAAAATTTGTGAATGACCAAGTTGGGAGGGGTTGCAAGCACTTTGGAGGAAAGGATTAGGATTCAAATTGACCTTGACAAATTGGAGAATTGGTAAGTAATCAACAAAATGTAGTTGAATAGAAACAAGTGCAACATACTACAATTAGGAAGGAAAAATCAAATAATCCCCATTTTGTAGTTGTATAACTGGCTGGGTGGTAGTACTGCTGAAAAGAATCTGGGTATTATAGTGGATCACAAATTGAATATGAGTTAACAATGTGATGCAGTTGCAAAATAGGCTAATATCATTCTGGCGTGTATTAACAGGAGTGTTTTATGTAAGATGCAGGAGGTAACTGTCCCCCTCTACTCAGCACTGGTGAAGCCTCAACTGGAGTACTGTCTCCAGCTCTTTGTGCAACACTTCACAAAAGATGTAGACAAACTGGAGAGAGTCCAGAGGAGAACAACAAAAATGATAAAAGGTTTAGAAAACTGGAACTATGAGGAAAGATTTAAAAAAAACTGGGTATGTTTAGTCTTGAGAAAAGACAGAGTGGGGACCAGATAACAGTCTTCAAATATCTTAAGGGCTGATAAAAAGAAAGTGGTAATCAATTGCTCTCCATGTTCACTAAAGGTAGAACAAGAAATAAAGGGCTTAATCTACAGCAAAGGATATTTAGGTTAGATATTAGGAAAAACAGCTATAAGGGCAGTTAAGCTCTGAAATAGAGTTCCAAAGGAGGTTGTAGAATCCCCATCATTGGAGGCTTTTAGGAACAGGTTAGACAAATATGTATCAGGGACGGTCGAGGCATACTTGGTCCTGCACCGAGGGATTGACTAGATGATCTATCAAGGTCCCTTCCAGGCCTACATTTCTATAATTCTATGATATACCCCAGAGCAAGTTAAAGGGAACTCAAGCCCCTGACATTCATGACACTGCGGACAAATAAATCTAGATGTCTCTCTCCTTTTTAGTTTTCCTGATTTTTCTAAAGCTTGATTTAAATCTAGTTAGAAGTTTGGTCAATATTCCTGATTTCATCACTATTATTTGTTTCCAAAAATAACAAGTACAAAGAATGCATGTGTTTTACAAAAGAAACATGATAGAATATCAATATTCAAATTGAAGCATTTTATTTATACACAAAGCAGTATAATACACCTGGGTATTATCCAAATATTTTAGTCTGTTTTGTCACTGCAGCTCAGTTTCAATCAGAAAAACATAACCTTGCAGGGTGCTTTTGTTTGCACATAACACCAGTTCTGACCTTTATAGGTAAAGAATTCCAATAGCAGGAAATGCTTCAAGGTGGTTTTGTAATTTGGACAAATATTTCTGAAGGACTAAGCAGAGATTATCAAACTCATTTCTCTTTTGACCTAAAGCAGATCTCTTAACCTAATTCTTCAGAATTCAAAGACTGGTGCATTAATCCACTAATCCTCCTAGTCTCTCAAATTATTGAAAGTCCATTATCTAGTAACACAATCACAAACTGAAGAAGCCATTGGAGAGACTGTGACCTCTTTGAAGTCCAGATAATGAAATATCTCATGCTGTGGTACTTTTCTCATGATTACAGCCTTTTACAGTTTTCCTTTGTTTTTGAGTAACAGAAATGTTCTCTAATTTGAGATAAATTCCCACAATAGATTTACATATTTAAAATATGTTTTGGGTTTATATTATTCTTATAAGCAGCCCTGTACTAGGTGCAGGAGAAATATCTGACCCCTTGGAAACAAGGAGTTAACTTTAAGTCATTGTTCCCCTCATTTTGCACTAGTGCTCACTGGAAGAGTTTCAAGAGTGACTGGGAGACAGCGGGGTAAAATATCCTTGGGATGGTAGCACTCCATGTACACTAGTCATAGGACTGTATGGAATTTTCTGCATATGCTTGAATTTTCTGCATATATGATAGCTCTTTTACATTCTTGCTATAAATTCTAACACTTGAGGAAAAGATCTCGCTGACTGAAACTGATTACTGAGGCTGAAAACACTTCAGTAGAGTATTGTTGCCAGTTGACATATATCAATGGAATAGTGTCAGCTTCTAGGACACTATATAAAGAGGCTGAATTTATCAGCTGACTTACCCAGATGTCAAATCACAGAATACTGCACAGAGATTCCGAGCTATTTTACTGACTCACCCTGGCAGCTAGATCCTATTAGTTCCAACCCAGGAATATAAAATATATGAGTGTCTCTCTGAGCTAGAGGGAAATAGAAGTAGGGATAGAAGGTTTGGTGGGAGCAGTACTGGAAAAAGTCAAGTTTAGCAAGTTCAGGCTGAAGATTGTTGCTCTTCGACATATTCTACTCAATTTTCATAAAGGATTTGGATAAATTTGTATCAGTGTCCTGAACTTTTCACAAACCTAGCAGTTGAGCCTAATTTGAGATTACATATTTACATATAAATGACCCAAGATGAGATAATGGTGGTTTAGATTTTAGATTTTACCCTCATCTTTATGTCAGGAACAAAGGCCTGATACAATGCCTCAGGTCATGATCTAAATGAGATAGATAGATAGATAGATAGATAGATAGATAGATAGATAGATAGATAGATAGATAGATAGATAGATTTTTTCTGAGAATGTTATATTCAAATTTTGGCTCTGCGACTGGCTTTTTCTGTGGCATTGAACAAGTCATTCAACCTCTCTGTTATGAGAATGAATAGGATGTTATGAGAATGAATTAATCTTTGCGAAGTATTTTTAAAGATTATAAAGGCTATGAAATTGCTAAGTATTCTTTTTTGCTTCTTATGCAATCCTGAGGTGATGGACTAAAGAGTCCAAAGAAATGACTTTAAAGACCTTAAAATCTAAGAATAGGAAGGGTAGACATCTGATGTTTCCATTTTAATTAGATGGACATATGTGACCTTATCAGCCTGTAGTTAGTACGTATGTCAAGACAAAGCCATTCACTGACTATTCTTCAGAAACTACTGTGTGCCTTTTATTCTGATATAAAGAATTTCCATGAAAGCTAGGCAGATGTGTAACTCAGATGAATTATCTATCTGTTTCTGACAGTGGGTTATGTAATTTTGATGCCATAATTAAACTCAAGACCTTCATTATATGTGTACTATTCCATTGCATCAGCAAAAAGTGAAATAAGACCTTATTGATATTATTGAAATCCCCAGTGTAATGGCAGTGATAGACTGTACTTGTGCATTTGCAGTTCCTACTGAGAACATGGATACCCTATCAGTAACAGATAGAAAATGAATTGACAGAGAATAAATGCATATGAAAAGTAGTTTGTGATGATAGAATACCACAGGTAACCTACCCTCTGTATACTATCTCCTATATAATCCAGATATCTGCAATCACTGAGGCCTGATCTACACTTAAAATGTAGGTTGACATACCTACCATGCTCAGGGGCGTGAAAAATGCACACCATTGAGAACCTTAGCTATGCTGATCTAACTCCAATGGTAGATGCAATTAGGTGACAGAAGAATGCTTCCATCAAACTAGTGACCATCGCACAGGGAGGTGGTGTTCCTACAGTGATGGAAAAACTCCTTCCATCACTATTTTTTTTGTCTACATATGGAATTAGGCCAGCATAGCTATGCCACTATAGTCCCCTTAGTGTAGACATTGTCATACTTACCCATCCAGTTCATGGTAGTGATAGAAGTATTTGTGTCCTTCAAGAACTTTCATCCAGTTTCGAGTATAATTATCGTTCTTAACTATGAGCTAAATTCTTCATTTCTTCATACCTGTGCAAACAAATGTGTGGTTACAATTATGAAGTCAAAATATACCCACAGTTATCACCTCACAAAGGAAATAACTGGAGTTACTCAGATACTGCTGCTGTGAGGTTATCTTTAATTTTAAAAAAATAGTTATCACTTTAAATACTCATTCATTGATGTTCTGACTTTTCTTCCTCTTTATCTAACTTTTATATTTACTCTTAATCATTGTGTAAAATACTGACTTCCTATAGACCACTTTGGTCAAAGAATTATTTGTACTAGTAGCAATTTAATTAGTAGGAGGATATTTTTCTTTGTCATTTTGCAATTTGCTACAATATAGCAATCTGCCAACTGTAGCAAAGAGAAGTGATTATAATTTTAAACTTCTCTTCTATGACCTAGTGAGGACTTACCACATAACAAAAGGCTGAAGCCTGAATTATTTTTTTATTCTTTAATCAGAAAAAGTTTCCCATTGACTTCAAAACTCCGATTTGCCTAAGGAAAGATTGAATAAGGATGTCTGGGATTGGGCTGTATATGTGTTATTGTTTTATTTGTTAGATCTATTTATGGTACCCTTGTTTATTGTACTAAATACTCTTTGAAATAAAAATGTCATACATAAATGAAAAAAGAACACCCTTCACCATACACACACACACACGGTCTTGCCAATCAGATGTATGACTTCTGGGAGTTTTGCAATGGACTTCAAAGGAGCCAGAATTTCACCCTTTATTATAATATATTACCAATATAAAAACTATTGAGTCAATGTTTCATTTGGCCCTAAAAGAAAAGTTTTCAGTATTGTCAACAATTTATTTTAAAAAAAGTTTCAGGTTGAATGAAACATTTTGTTTTTTTCTTTTGTCACTTTTTTATTAAGAGCATAGAAAACTTTGCAATCACCATTCATAAAACCTCCAAAAAATATGTGACCCCCTTTATATCCATAGCAACATGGTGAGAAAACATGGTGAGAAAGCTTCCTAGCTCCTGGATTATAAGGCATTTTGGGATGCTGGGGAGAGGTCTCTCAGACTGTCCTGTTGAAGTTGTTCCACTTTATATAAATACTAAAACATGCATTGGTCTGGAGAAAACATGAGAATAATTCTATAGCCTGGTGACTAAACAGGACACCCAGGCTCCAGTCCCTCCTCTAATTAACACATTTCAACCTCATGAAAACAGAGTTAAAATTTTTCAACAGGAAATTATCAGAAATCAGTACATTCACATAACATACTTAGCTTTAGTCAAATCAGCATTTTCTAGTGAAAAACTCTTCCATCAAGACTACTTGTGTGAGTAAATTTCCATTGGCATGGATAAGGTGCAGCCTCAGTTTTAAAAAAAATAGTTATATATATTAAAGTACTCAGATTTTATTCCCTGTTTAATTTTTTTTCTTCTAAATGTGTATTTATTATAGCTAATCCAGCTCCCAATTTTTCAGTGTGTTGAACATCCTCTATGAGGTCTGCACTTACTTAACTCTCACTAAGGATGAGTGACTAAGCAATTAAAAGAAAGCATTCTGGCTCAAATTCAATAAGGAACTTAAGCAAACACTTAACTTTCAGAATGTGTATCCATCCCTATTCAGAAAAGACCTTAAACCCAGGGATTTAAACTTGTTTTTAAAGCTAAGCATCTGCTTATGAGCTTTGCTGGATTGGACCAATTCTATGAAGGATCAGGATTTTAGATATTGTCATCACTAATTTATGAAAGCCTGTAACCAAATAGGTTTACATATTTGGTTCAACTGACTGAATGTTTATGACAGAGATCTTTTACTGACTGCCATGGACCAGAATTTATAGCTCCTTAATTAGACATGAGGAAGCCTGTGCTTATTTATCTCAAAATCAGAAAGATGCTTTGTTAAAACAATAATAATAGAAATAAAAGCTGAATAGGTCAGTCAGTTTCTAGTGCATACTAGCCTTACATGGCTTCTACCAGAAAAGGAACTCCATATTTTACATTATTATTATTTTTTTAAATCAGTACACTTGGTTTTAAATAAATCTTATAAAATAAACTTAATCTACTGTGATCTTTCCTAATGCCTTAATCAAAGAGAAGCTGCTATAAAGATGATGATGTTGGGTGTTTCTGCATGCATAGTGAAATGAAGGAAAGTAGAATACGTAGCAGGCAACTTTAAATACTTTTCAAAAGTATTAAGTATTAATTAGATGCTTCTGGATGCACAAAGAGTCTAGAGACAGATACACTGTAAATTTAGATCTTTTGATCTGAAAGCATACACATAATTTGCTGGAAGAATAAAGCATTGCAAATTTAAGCACAAATTAAAATGGAAGGATTTGGGGCTTCACCATTAAAGAATAAATTCAGCATTTGCAGATTAGCCCATGGATGAGTGGGGTAGCACTGCACTAGGAGTGTTTTAATTCATTCTCTGGTTCAAGCCTAACTCCAGGTAGAGTAATGAGGTAGCTGCAGCGGTGGCTCCAGGCACCAGCGCTCCAAGCGCGTGCCTGGGGCAGCAAGTCATGGGGGGCGCCCTGCTGGTCCCTGAGAGGGCGGCAGTCAGGCAGCCTTCGGCGGCGTGCCTGCAGGAGGTCCGCCGGTCCCACAGATTCAGCGGCAATTCGGCGGCGGGTACGCCGAAGCCGCAGGACCGGCGGACCTCCCGCAGGCATGCCGCCAAATCTGCGGGACCGGGGACCTCCCGCAGGTATGCCGCTGAAGGCAGCCTGCCTGCCGTGCTTGGGGCAGCAAAAAAGCTAGCGCCGCCCCTGGGTAGCTGCATTAGCTTTTTTGCTAAATACAGAAAACTCAGGTTGCTGGAGCATTGTGGAGGTAGATAGATGTGGGCAGAGAATTGTATTCCAATTTTAGAGGATTTTCTTATTTGGAATCTTGTTTTTATTCTAATTCAGAAAGAAAACCAAAATTTAAAAAAAAATCAGTGAAAAGAGATGGACAGCAAAGTCTGCCTTGTGGGCTGTCCTAGGGCCATAGACACTGGAAGCTCTGAGGTCACCAGCTATAGGAAAGTCCACTGGCAGACTGTACTGGAGCCATGGACCCTGGATGCCTGCACTCCCCAGCAGCCCTCCAGGTATGTGCCGAGGAGCCTGGCAGGAAGCGAGGCATTTTTACATCAGAAACCTGCCTGACAGGTAGTGTTCCATTGGAAACCTACTCTCCCCACCGTCCCTGCCCACCCTCCCTGAGGAATGTGATCAAAATCAAACCCTCGCCACAGAACTTTTTGATTTAGACAAATTGGCAAATTTTGATTACCAACTCTTTTGTTGGATTTTTTTCCAGCCAGCTCTACAAATGAAGACAAGGATCAGCCTGTTCGTGTCCTTTATTGACCTCAACACAGGCGTCCACTCTGAGAGGGTACTGGGGGTGCAGCCCTGTTTTCCCCCACATACCCTGACCCAAGACTCGGGTTTGAAAATATTTGTTTGCTTGTCCTTCAAGCTATTCTCCTTTGTCCTTCATCTAACACCATCTTTTGTTCTTAACTTTTCTGTTTCTGCAATATAATGAATTGATTTGTTTATTGAATAAAAGCAAACTGTGTATAACTTGCAACAAAACTGATATTTCAGCAAGGTCATGGGATCTAGTGAATTTCACATGGGTTTAGGAGCCAGGAATTTCTCAGTTGTCATCCCATGTCTACCACTAACACCAATAACTTGCTTTGTGGTCTGGGGTGAATCATTCAGGCCTATAGTAACTTTGGGTGTCTACCTTGAGAAATCTAAGGTCTGATTGTCAGGGGAGCTGAGCACACTAATTCCAATTGAATTGACTAGGAACTGTGGGGTCTTGTATCTTACAGTACATACACACACACAGACATGAGAGATAGAGGTGTATGTATATTTAGTTACTCTGTGTGTGTGTATATATAATGCATTCATTTTTACACTAGAAAGCAAAAGATCTAAATTTAGTTTTCTAACTGAAGCAGATGAGTAATCTATGACAGAAAAATCACTAAGAAAAAACAACTTTCACCTAACTCCTCTATACCAGGAACTTGCTGTATTGATCATATAAATGATACCATGGAAAATTGCATGAAACTGAACCAAAACGAAGTAAGACTTGGTAGGTATGAAATGTGTGGGTGATAGCTGTATTATTTTTTATAAATATTATGTGTACCTCTGTCTATATCATTATTATCACACTGTCTGCTACATGCCAGCAAAGCTCACTGCTGCATGGTTTTACACATCTCCAGGAAGGCAGCCAATGACTCTAACTCAATTGCTGGTGCTTAATACAGTAGCCAATACAGTGAATCCATTGCAGGAAGTTTACCTCCAACTACTCTGGTGAAGAGCATAAACTGAAGTTACCAGATTATGGGGTCCCACTTCAGACAAGGAACTTTGAAATGAATAAAAAGATTTCCTGTGAACCTAAGAGCAGGTTCAGACTGAGACAGAGGCTGCAATGTAGTTCCACAGTGCTGGGGAACATGAGACAAGAGGAACCCACCAAACTTTCTAGGAAAGTATAAGGTCAAGTCAGATGTGTGTATCGTATGCCTGTTGTTTCAACCCCTTCCCTCTCTGACTGCATTGTTTCTATGGATAAATAATAACACATTATTATGAAGAGGGTGTTCTGTGTCACTGCATTTTCATACTGATCATGTTCTCCCAAAGGGAAGTCTATTGCAAGGTCCAAAACCCAGCTGGACCTGCTGAGGAGACAGAATTGGTGAACAGGGGTGCTCTGACTTAGGACCCCAGTCTAAGAGTGGGGTGAACTGTGGGATCCCACCCTCAGAGTAATATTGGTACATTGCCTGTCACTTTAAAGGCATTCCCATGGAGAGACAGAGCAGGATTAAAAGTACAGCTAACCCTGAACCATAACAGAAGGTCATATGTGGGCATATAGCTATATCCCACACACAGATTCAGCTAACTATGGGGGAATATATGGTAAAGCATAACTTGGTGTCGGGGGATACACTTCATAGCTTTTGTATGCAGAGTACACTGCTCCCACCAGGGGCTACCTACATTCCCCACCCCACATACAAAGTTCCCTATGTGCCACCTTCCCATGCCCCTCTATTTCAATATTTTGGAGACCTCCTAGAGAAGTTTTTGAAACCTCCAGAGAATAAGGGGGTCCCACCACTAGCTTCCCCATGATTGATGGCTCACGGCTAAGTAGACTTTGCCAGTGCAGTGGAGGTAGCCAGGCCAGATGAAGGGAGTTCCAGACAACCAGAGACTTCTTTAGTACCCCAGTCCCACCCAGAGACATGGGTTGCCCCCTTATCTGAATCTGATATCCTGATGAGGTTCTCTAACTTTGTTGAAGAGCAAAAGAGAGATGAGACTTTAAGCCAGACCTATGTCCTGGTGGCCATTGTTAATGGGGATATGGTGTATCCCCAGCAAGCTGAGACTTCCCCATTTTAATATCCAGGGTGAGCATGTAGTGAAACAGAGTGGCCTCCTTTCGAGCCTGTTGGATAGGAACCCAGAGGGTCAGAGGCCCAGACTGTATTTTTTGCTGTCTGCTTCAGCATGAAGGCTGTAGCCAAAGACTACTCATTGCTCTACTCTGCCCAGAGGGTCAGGGCTATAGACTGCAGATTGTCTCCTGCCTCACCCAGGAGGTCAGCCATAGACTGCGTGCTGCTCTGCCCTGCCCAGAGGGTCGGAGCCCTAATCTGCTAATGGACCCCCTCCCCCTTACTGTGTGAGATAGTGAGAGAGAGTGGCCTCCCTCCAAGCCTGACCAGGAGGGACGACCACAGAACCACTACAGAGTGATTGTACCAACTGGAGAAGGAGGTGCAAACCCAATTCCTGGTTTCCTGACACTACCGCAGGAAAATCTCACACTTGGTCCATGGTGTACCATTTGCTGGGTATATGGGAAGGAGAAAAAAACCTAGCTTGGATCCTGGCCTGGTTTTTCTGGTCCGGGGTGTGAAGAAGGTCCTGATCTTCTGTGCCTCATGCACCAAATGCCATCTAGATACTTGCTAGTGATTATGCATTATGCCATAAAATATCCTGAGGCCATACTGTTATGCTTCTTGAATGCAAGAGCCATCACAGCAGAACTAATGTAGATATTTTCCCAGGTGGGGGTGCTTCAGGAAATTCTGATGGAACAGGGGACCAGCTTTATGTCATAGGTACTAAAGAAGTTATGCAGACTACTGACGATCAATTTTCTTGGTACTTCCATCTACCATCTCTAAATGGATCAGACACTAAAAAAATCCTGTTAAAGAAGTTTGTATCCACAGATCCTTATCACGCGGTTGTTCCTTTGCCTCCAGTTTTTGGTGTGGGAGATCCACAGTCATTCACAGATGTCTCCTCATTTGAACAGTTGTGTGGGAGACAATCTCAGGAGATTCTGGACTTGGTATGGAAAATGTCAGAGGAGCAGGGTCCCTGAGCTGAAAATGTTGTGCAATATGTCCTCATCCTTCGCAAGAGGCTCGAAGCCTAAGACATCTTTGGAAGAGAGAATCTCCTGAATGCCCAGAGTGCTTAAGAGGCTGCCTACAACAAATAGGCCCGCCTCTGAGTGTTCAAACCTTGGGGGGTCAGGTGATCTTGTTTCTCCCTACTTTGGAGTCAAAAACTTTTGGCCTAATGGTAGGGCTCTTAAGAAATCATGTAGGATCAGACAGCCTGAAAAAAGAAAAACAAAATAAATTTATCACATCAATCTCTTACATCTATGGAAAACCTGGGAGGACCTATTGATAGTTCCCTACCCTCCAGAATCAGAGTTAGGGCCACAGATACACACCATCCTGTGGGCCAGGATGTTGGCTGTCGGAGACAATCTCACACCATAACAGAAAGTCCAGGCCCAGCAGCACGTAGCTTCCTCCTCTACTGTGTTTTCTGTGCAGCCGGGGCAAACCTACCTCATCTCCCACCACATCCAAAAAAAGCCTGGACAGCATGTCTGGGAGATCTTGGCACCTCTTCCACAGAAGAGAAGACAGTTTGTGAAAGAGAAACTCCAATCTGTGATGATCCTTGGGGTGACTGAAGAGTCCCATAGTGACTCCAGGAGTCCAGTCATGTTGGTCCTTGAGCTGGATGGGACCACCCTAGTTAGCACTGACTTTAGAAAAGTCAAATCCATCACAAAGTTTGGTGCTGGATACTGGCAAATCTCACTCACTCAGGAATCCTAAGTAAAAACAGCTTTTGTCAGTCCTTAGGCCTCTATCAGTTCCAGACCACACCACTTAGTCGCCATGGGTCTCCACAATGTTCAAACAGCTAATGGACCAGGTCCTCCAGCCCAAAAGCAGTTGTATGGTTTTCCAATTCTCCACCATTACTCCCCTGGAAGAGTGTCTCATGTCCCCCTCCAGCACATGCGAGGGGCTCTGTGTCCACTGCCTTTTCTCTCCTTCCTATTTTTATCCCCCCGGGTTCCCGCCCCTCACCCCAAGTCTCAGCTTTCCCTTCTCCATCTTCCTCCTCCTCCCTCCCTCTACCAGGGCTCTGCTTTCCACTCTCAATATCTGGGTCCCTGCTTCCATGCCAATCCACCCAGTTCCCCCCTCTGGGTCCTTGATTTCTCCATTGCCACTGCTACATCCCTCCAGTACCTGCTGCTTCTTCAGCCACCACAGCCCCACCCTACAGTCCCTGCTGCTCTCCTACCCCCTTATCTTTACCCACAGGGTCGCTACAAACACACCTCCTTACAAACCTTCCTCATAAGGCTCTTTTTCTGTTTGAATACAAGGTATGAATAATCTTCCAAGGCAGCCAGTTAAGCTGCTGCCTTTGATATGTGTAGGCAGCAGCAGGGGGTGGTAGAGATATTCTTTTGCCTGCAGCACCGGACACTCTGAGGACCCTGATTTTCCTCTAAATCAGGATTTGCTGGCGTTCCAGCTTCCACCAAAATCAATAGGCTGTGGCCATTGATGCCTAGAACATTCCTTGAAATTATGCAATTGGTAGGATGTGGCATTCAATAGTTATTGCATTACAGACAAACAGAAAATGCTGTTGAGTTAACTCTAAGGTCGCATTTGGCATGACCAATCACAGTTTAGTCTTGAAGTTAATAATGCCTATTAATGCTTTCTAGTAAGAGTTTACACTGTTGCTTAAATAGAAGGCTATGGCATTAATGACTAGAATTTTTTTAAACAAGATTTTGCATATTAGAAAACATCATTTGTCTAGTTAGTTGTTTTTTGTTGTTGTTGTTGTTTTTTTAAATTTTAGCTAGCTGCCTTTTTATTTATGAAAATAGGGGCCTTTCACCAACAGTTTTGAGACCATTGGAACCACCTTTTGGTCCCTTTCTTTTGGTAATCTCATTCCTTTGGTAAAATAAATCCATTGGTCACCTAAAAGTAGGGCTCGTCTATACTTGGACATTTATTGAAATAGCTATATTATTCCAGAATATTTACTTCTGTGTAATCCAGCCCCAGTTTGCACTACTGTTCAAAAAGGCATGAGTCCCAGTGCCCTCATCTCTCTAATTATCAGTGCAGCAACAAAAAGGAACCATATTTGGGTTTGACATGAAAGTACTGCAATATAGTACCAGTTGACAGAACTGAGGCTTCTGTTGCTGCTGTTGTTTTGGCTTTGCATTGTCTACTTCTAACTGTGATCATGAAAGAAGAGAGTGGAAGATATAGGGCCTAATCCAAAGCCTATTGAAGACTTTCTTTTGGCTTCAGTAGCCATTAAAGAACAAATGATGCTCTGAGTACTGCTGCTAACTCTTATAAATAGTGGCTTGGAATAGCCCGAGTAGCAGCAAGAAAGTAGTTTGACACAGATGATGAGGGATAGAGCATCAGGTAGCATGCTATCACCGTAATAACCTAGAGATGGTGATGATTCACACTATCTAGTGGCATGGGACATAATGGGGGTAATAATCTCAGGATGCTGAAACCAATTCTCTCGATTCACTAAATTATTCTTGCTGAACAATAAATTCCCAATCCTGGGAAGTGCTTAGCAGTACTATTAAAAGCAGTATGTTTTTTGAGGATGAAGTGCAATAATGTTTTCCTTATATATTCAAAATAATTCCTGCTTTGCCCTGAACCTGTTGTTATGGTGCTGTAAGTCAGATAGTTGCAGTCCTGGCCCCAAAATATATGTTATGACCAACTATAGCAGTGGAGCTTTCTGTCAAAAAAAGCAGCACTCTACGCTTGACTAGAGCAGAAGTGCACACACAGGCTACATCTACATTGCAATTGAAGGTGTGATTTGGAGCTCATATAGACATACCTAGAGCTTAGCAAAATCTTTTTCAAAAGGTTTCATTTTGGAAAAAATAAATGTTTCTTTTCAATTCTTCATTTTGAAATGATATTTTGATTTCCAATTTGGCCATTAAAATAAAACATACACACAAAAAGGTGAAAAACACCTGAATCAAAAAACTTTGCCTCCCACAATAAATTGTTTTGAATCAACCAGAATATTTAGTTTGCCTCTAAATGAATTGAAAAAACAAAAAAACCCAAATGTTTTTCACAAACTCAAAACATTTCAGTCGAGTCAAAACAATTGCAGGTTGGGTTTTTTTAACTTTTTAATTTGAAAAAAAAAAATTAAAAAAAGTTTGCAATTTGAATGGAACTGGATTTTTTTCTGGAGTTTTTGGTTAAGTCCCCAAACCAAAAAATCATTTTTTCACTGAGCTCTAAGCATACACACACTATCTTCAATCTAGTTATCTTGCTAAAAGTAGCAGTGAAGACATGGTGACACAGGTTTCAGTGTGGGCTAGCAATGTAAGTGTAAGGAATGAGGGACTGCAGCTGTATCTGGGATGAGCTAGCTAACCACAGCTGAAATCCCTAATTGACCAGATTTCCTGATTGGCTGAGCAACATTTCCAGGACTGCTCTTAAGCGCAGCAGTAGTACTTTGCCAGTGGTTGCTCAATGCACATGCCAGCAGCTGTGATCTCTCCTGTGTTTGCATTGCGCCTAGCCTTGTCCAACCAGGATTTTGTCTTGTTCCTAGCCTTGCTACTGCCCTGCCCAGATGTTTTATCTTAAACACACTTGATTAGATAAAGCAATAAAACAAGTTTATTAACTATAAAAAGTTAGAACATAACGTAAGATGATAAGAATGACCATACTGGGTCTACTGAATACTTCAAAACCTCTGCTGAATACGTCAATTCATTGCTCAATGGGAACCCCCTCTTCTCAGATTTTCTGGAAGGTGTTTATGGTTGGGGGTTGATCTAGTATTGAGGACAAATCCAGCTATCATGTGACTGGATTCCTTTTCATTATCTTAAGTGCCTTTGCTACAGTTCACACCTGTTTGGAATCCCCAGTAACAGGTTTTCTTAAAACTTGTTTAAGGTGTGGGGAGGGATTTCTGCAGGGGGGGGGGACACCCATTATATCACTGTTTTCACTGTTCATTGTCCCCCCAACCCTCATGTCTACCACAATTCACAACTGTTAAAGATCCCTTTTTACTGATCTGCTGGAATGTGTTTAAGGTGTGTCTGGGGGGGTGAGGTAGGGGAGCAGCAGTTGCTGTGTGATTGCTTGTATGTTCCATGCATTTTTGTTTGCTTTTATTTATTGTAATTATTATTCCACCATGTGCAGCAAAGACATTTAAAAATACAGAAAGCTGCCCTTTGTTTACTATTTTGAGGACCTGAGTTATGTGGAAAATTAATAAATGTATTCAAGCACAGAAAACATATCCAGAATTTTCTCCATCCCTTTTGTGTACCCCTAAAACTTCCGATACTTCTGAACTTTGAGAGAGATTTAGAAACACATTCACGGTCATCCGTGCAAAATTTTCTATGCCATTCAATGATATAAAGTACAACATTTAGGTCTTATTCCAGTACCAATTAACACCTTTAGTGTTTAGAGAGTGGGTTTTTGTAATGCACACACTGAGGATGACGAGAACACATGATGCATGACAACAGCATAAGTGTGTTTCTTTCCATAACAACTTCCCCAGTTTTCCACCCTTCACAGACAAAGCAGGACAGCAGTGTTCTGAAAGTACAACACTGAAGTAGGCCTACTGAAACTATTAAGTAATGCTCTCATGGGCTTTACTCCACATATTTGAAATGGGTAGTGTATAATACCTTTTAAAATGCAGTTGTGTATCATAATATATGGTTTGATCTGTCCCTATGCTTCAGTGCACAGAAGAGAAATTAATCCTTAAAGGTACAAGTCAACATGGAGCTTTGCACTTGTCCACCTCTCACATTTACAATGACACAAATAAATGATTGTAAAGTTACCTATGAAGTAGTTGCAGAAATCTGCTTTGCATAAATCATGTCACTTTTCAATATGCACAAGGGACTTTGGATGATTGTGTGTTCAACTCAGGTTAGGTGATTGTACTGTTCTCTTCCATGCACAACAGTACATTGAAAAATGAATGAACACTTTATGGAACATGGCAACATTACAAACCATTACGATTAACAATCCATACAAAGGTGAACGATAAGGTCAGTGAGTGCATTAGTTAATTTCCTCATTAGACTTACTGAATGATGTCTCTGTTGTGTTTTCAGGGAAAGAATTAGGCACCAGGTGAAATGTTATGGTTCTCTTTGAGGGGCATAATTTCTGAAATTTCCACATTAAGGGTATGTTTTTTTTAACCTAAATTCACACCTGTACAGGAAAAAAGTGATAGGAAAAAAGAGACAGTGAAATAAAATCTAAATGTGAATGACACTGTAAGTTAGGTGATCAAATTGTAAAATTATAAATGGAACAAATACAAGTAATTCAGTGTCTAACTCAGTTGTAACTTGCATAGGAGATCACAGTACCACATAAACGCACAATTCTGCTCCTGTGCAACTGGCAGCAACATATTTCTCACAGCAACATATGAAAAAAAAAAATAGGGCTGTCAAGCGATTAAAAAAATTAATCGCAATTGTACAATTAATCGCACTGTTAATAATAGAATATCATTTATTTAAATATTTTTGGATGTTTTCAACATTTTCAAATATATTGATTTCAATTACAACATGGAATACACAGTGTACAGTGCTCACTTTGTATTTATTTTTATTACAAATATTTGCACTGTAAAAAACAAAATTAATTGTATTTTTTCAATTCACCTAATACAAGTACTGTAGTGCAATCTCTTTATCATAAAAGTTGAACTTACAAATGTAGAATTATGTACAAAAAATAACTGCATTCAAAAATAAAACAATGTAAAATTTTAGAGCCTACAAGTCATAGAATCATAGAATATCAGTGTTGGAAGGGACCTCAGGAGGTCATCTAGTCCAACCCCCTGCTCAAAGCAGGACCTAATCCCAACTAAATCATCCCAGCCAGGGCTTTGTCAAGCCTGACCTTAAAAACCTCTAAGGAAGGAGATTCCACCACCTCCCTAGGTAACCCATTCCAGTGCTTCACCACCCTCCTAGTGAAAAAGTTTTTCCTAATATCCAATCTAAACCTCCCCCACTGCAACTTGAGACCATTACTCCTTGTTCTGTCATCTGGTACCACTGAGAACAGTCTAGATCCATCCTCTTTGGAACCCCCTTTCAGGTAGTTGAAAGCAGCTATCAAATCCCCCCTCATTCTTCTCTTCTGCAGACTAAACAATCCCAGTTCCCTCAGCCTCTCCTCATAACTCATGTGCTCCAGCCCCCTAATCATTTTTGTTGCCCTCCGCTGGACTCTTTCCAATTTTTCCACATCCTTCTTGTAGTGTGGGGCCCAAAACTGGACACAGTACTCCAGGTGAGGCCTCACCAATGTCGAATAGAGGGGAACGATCACGTCCCTCGATCTGCTGGCAATGCCCCTACTTATACAGCCCAAAATGCCGTTAGCCTTCTTGGCAACAAGGGCACACTGTTGACTCATATCCAGCTTCTCGTCCACCGTAACCCCTAGGTCCTTTTCTGCAGAACTGCTGCCTAGCCACTCGGTCCCTAGTCTGTAACAGTGCATGGGATTCTTCCGTCCTAAGTGCAGGACTCTGCACTTGTCCTTGTTGAACCTCATCAGGTTTCTTTTGGCCCAATCCTCTAATTTGTCTAGGTCCCTCTGTATCCTATCCCTACCCTCCAGCGTATCTACCACTCCTCCCAGTTTAGTGTCATCTGCAAATTTGCTGAGAGTGCAGTCCACGCCATCCTCCAGATCATTAATGAAGATATTGAACAAAACCGGCCCCAGGACCGACCCTTGGGGCACTCCGCTTGAAACCGGCTGCCAACTAGACATGGAGCCGTTGATCACTACCCGTTGAGCCCGACGATCTAGCCAGCTTTCTATCCACCTTATAGTCCATTCATCCAGCCCATACTTCTTTAACTTGCCGGCAAGAATACTGTGGGAGACCGTATCAAAAGCTTTGCTAAAGTCAAGGAATAACACATCCACTGCTTTCCCCTCATCCACAGACCCAGTTATCTCCTCATAGAAGGCAATTAGGTTAGTCAGGCATGACTTGCCCTTGGTGAATCCATGCTGACTGTTCCTGATCACTTTCCTCTCCTCTAAGTGCTTCAGAATTGATTCCTTGAGGACCTGCTCCATGATTTTTCCAGGGACTGAGGTGAGGCTGACTGGCCTGTAGTTCCCCGGATCCTCCTTCTTCCCTTTTTTAAAGATGGGCACTACATTAGCCTTTTTCCAGTCATCCGGGACCTCCCCCGATCGCCATGAGTTTTCAAAGATAATGGCCAATGGCTCTGCAATCACATCCGCCAACTCCTTTAGCACCCTCGGATGCAGCGCATCCGGCCCCATGGACTTGTGCTCGTCCAGTTATTCTAAATAGTCCCGAAGCACATCTTTCTCCACAGAAGGCTGGTCACCTTCTCCCCATACTGTGCTGCCCAGTGCAGCAGTCTGGGAGCTGACCTTGTTCGTGAAGACAGAGGCAAAAAAAGCATTGAGTACATTAGCTTTTTCCACATCCTCGGTCACTAGGTTGCCTCCCTCATTCAGTAAGGGGCCCACACTTTCCTTGACTTTCTTCTTGTTGCTAACATACCTGAAGAAACCCTTCTTGTTACTCTTAACATCTCTTGCTAGCTGCAACTCCAAGTGTGATTTGGCCTTCCTGATTTCACTCCTGCATGCCTGAGCAATATTTTTATACTCCTCCCTGGTCATTTGTCCAATCTTCCACTTCTTGTAAGCTTCTTTTTTGCGTTTAAGATCAGCAAGGATTTCACTGTTTAGCCAAGCTGGTCGCCTGCCATATTTACTATTCTTTCTACACATCGGGATGGTTTTTTCCTGCAACCTCAATAAGGATTCTTTAAAATACAGCCAGCTCTCCTGGACTCCTTTCCCCCTCATGTTATTCTCCCAGGGGATCCTGCCCATCAGTTCCCTGAGGGAGTCAAAGTCTGCTTTTCTGAAGTCCAGGGTCCGTATTCTGCTGCTTTCCTTTCTTCCTTGTGTCAGGATCCTGAACTCGACCATCTCATGGTCACTGCCTCCCAGGTTCCCATCCACTTTTGCTTCCCCTACTAATTCTTCCCGGTTTGTGAGCAGCAGGTCTAGAAGAGCTCTGCCCCTAGTTGGTTCCTCCAGCACTTGCACCAGGAAATTGTCCCCTACACTTTCCAAAAACTTCCTGGATTGTCTGTGCACCGCTGTATTGCTCTCCCAGCAGATATCAGGGTGATTAAAGTCTCCCATGAGAACCAGGGCCTGCGATCTAGTAACTTGTGCTAGTTGCCGGAAGAAAGCCTCGTCCACCTCATCCCCCTGGTCTGGTGGTCTATAGCAGACTCCCACCACGACATCACCCTTGTTGTTCACACTTCTAAACTTAATCCAGAGACTCTCAGGTTTTTCTGCAGTTTCATACCGGAGCTCTGAGCAGTCATACTCCTCTCTTACATACAATGCAACTCCCCCACCTTTTCTGCCCTGCCTGTCCTTCCTGAACAGTTTATATCCATCCATGACAGTACTCCAGTCATGTGAGTTATCCCACCAAGTCTCTGTTATTCCAATGACATCATAGTTCCTTGACTGTGCCAGGACTTCCAGTTCTCCCTGCTTGTTTCCCAGGCTTCTTGCATTTGTGTATAGGCACTTAAGATAACTCGCTGATTGTCCCGCTTTCTCAGTCTGAGACAGGAGTCCTCCCCTCTTGCACTCTCCTGCTCGTGCTTCCTCCCGGTATCCCATTTCCCCACTTACCTCAGGGCTTTGGTCTCCTTCCCCCGGTGAACCTAGTTTAAAGCCCTCCTCACTAGGTTAGCCAGCCTGCTTGCGAAGATGTTCTTCCCTCTCTTCGTTAGGTGGAGCCCGTCTCTGCCTAGCACTCCTCCTTCTTGGAACACCATCCCATGGTCGAAGAATCCAAAGCCTTCTCTCCGACACCACCTGCGTAGCCATTCGTTGACTTCCACAATTCGACGGTCTCTACCCAGGCCTTTTCCCTGCACAGGGAGGATGGACGAGAACACCACTTGCGCCTCAAACTCCTTTATCCTTCTTCCCAGAGCCACGTAGTCTGCAGTGATCCGCTCAAGGTCATTCTTGGCAGTATCATTGGTGCCCACGTGGAGAAGCAGGAAGGGGTAGCGATCCGAGGGCTTGATGAGTCTCGGCAGTCTCTCCGTCACATCGTGAATCCTAGCTCCTGGCAAGCAGCAGACCTCTCGGTTTTCTCGGTCGGGGCGGCAGATAGATGACTCAGTCCCCCTGAGGAGGGAGTCCCCGACCACCACCACCCTCCTCCTTCTCTTGGGAGCGGTGGTCGTGGAACCCCCATCCCTAGGACAGTGCATCTCATGCCTTCCAATCGGTGGAGTCTCCTTCTGCTCCCTTCCCTCAGATGTATCATCTACTCCACTCTCCGCATTAGTACCTGTGGAGAGAACATGAAAACGGTTGCTCACCTGTATCTCCATTGCTGGTACATGGACGCTCCTCTTCCTTCTTCTGGAGGTCACATGCTGCCAATTTTCTTCACCGTCCCTCAGTCCCCTCTGCGCAACCTGCTCCGATTCTTCAGAACGTTGTGCCCGTAGAAGCATATCCTGACGTCTGTCCAGGAAATCTTCATTTTCTCGTATGCAACGCAGGGTCGATACTTGTTTCTCCAGACCTCGAACCTTCTCTTCCAATATGGAGATCAGCTTGCACTTTGTACAGACAAAGTCGCTTCTGTCCTGTGGAAGAAATACAAACATGGCACAACCTGTGCAGGTTACAACAACTGAACGCTCACCTTCCATATCACCTTCCTTCTAAGAGCTTCCTCAGCTGTTGCAGCAACTCACAGAAGCCCGCGAGATGTAAGCCTCAGTGGGCTCTCCGCGAACTCCCAGGCAAACTCCCTCTGTTAGCCTCCTCGGTTCGCTGCTGACTGCCTTTTTATAACAGTCAGGCCCACTCAAGGCCCACCTGGAACAAAGCCCTCCCAATTCACACTTCAGTTTGGTTTATAGGTTTTAAGGGGAATAAAGGGAAACAGATAAAAGCAGCAAGCGACCCTCGCTCCCTTCCCACTCCCTTCCCACTCCAAACTCCCTTGCAAAACTCCCTGTTAGCAGCTCCTGTTCGCAAAAGTCCACTCAGTCCTACTTCTTGTTCAGCTAATCGCTCAGACAAACAAGTTTGTTTACATTTGCAGGAGATTATGCTGTCCACTTCTTGTTTACAATGTCACCTGAAAGTGGGAACAGGCATGGCACTGTTGTAGCCGGCGTTGCAAGATATTTACCTGCTAGATGCGCTAAAGATTCATATGTCTGTTCATGCTTCAACCACCATTGCAGAGGATGTGCGTCCATGCGGATGATGGGTTCTGCTCGATAACAACTCAAAGCAGTGCAGACCAACACATGTTCATTTTTATCATCTGAGTCAGATGCCACCAGCAGAAGGCTGATATTCTTTTTTCATGCTTCGGTTTCTGTAGTTTCCGCATCGGAGTGTTGCACTTTTAAGACTTCTGAATGCATGTTTTAACCCCGTCCCAATCAGATTTGGGAAGGTACTTCAGATTCTTAAATCTTGGGTCAAGTGCTTTCACATTGGTATCTTCTTTGCATTTTGTCAAATTTGAAGTGAAAGTGTTCTTAAAATGAACAACATAGAATCATAGGGTTCGAAGGGACCTCAGGAGGTCATCTAGTCCAACCCCCTGCTCAAAGCAGGACCTAATCCCCAACTAAATCATCCCAGCCAGGGCTTTGTCAAGCCTGACCTTAAAAACCTCTAAGGAAGGAGATTCCACCACCTCCCTAGGTAACCCATTCCAGTGCTTCACCACCCTCCTAGTGAAAAAGTTTTTCCTAATATCCAACCTAAACCTCCCCCACTGCAACTTGAGACCATTACTCCTTGTTCTGTCATCTGGTACCACTGAGAACAGTCTAGATCCATCCTCTTTGGAACCCCCTTTCAGGTAGTTGAAAGCAGCTATCAAATCCCCCCTCATTCTTCTCTTCTGCAGACTAAACAATCCCAGTTCCCTCAGCCTCTCCTCATAACTCATGTGCTCCAGCCCCCTAATCATTTTTGTTGCCCTCCGCTGGACTCTTTCCAATTTTTCCACATCCTTCTTGTAGTGTGGGGCCCAAAACTGGACACAGTACTCCAGGTGAGGCCTCACCAATGTCGAATAGAGGGGAANTCCTAGTGAAAAAGTTTTTCCTAATATCCAACCTAAACCTCCCCCACTGCAACTTGAGACCATTACTCCTTGTTCTATCATCTGATACCACTGAGAACAGTCTAGATCCATCCTCTTTGGAACCCAATTTACTCAAGCTATGGATCTTGCCCTACAAAGACACAACAGGATTTAGACCTTCATAAATATATTGGAACAAAATCAGTCTGATGTAACTCCATATTTATATGGGACAATATGTGTATTTGTATACAATATGTGTTTGTGTGTATACAATATGTCCATGTGTGTGTGTGTATGTGTGTGTATATACATAGTATGTGTGTGTATTATATATATGTGATAACTAACAAAAGCATGAGACTTTTAAATATAAAATTATGCTCATGTCACATTTAAGTTGGAGATTATAAACAAATAGGAAATTAAAGATATGATTCTCAGAACAACTCAGTTTGTCCATATTGCACATAAAATTACATCTATTTACACAAGGTAAAGGCAATGGAGAATTAGGCCTGCAGTATTTTGCCTTTGACTTCAGTAGGATCAGGATTCAACTCAGAATCCATGTCCATGTTTCTATAGCATAATTGAACAGATACCACAGAGCTGAATTATAACATCTTTATAACCTCATTTTGCAACGGAATAACATTAATTTACAAGTTACTGCACATAACAATATATACCATTCTTATCCTAACTTATTAATTTCAAACAATGATTGTAGTGCCCATTAGCCATCAGTATGATAACAATATCATTTTAGAGTGATAGCCGTGTTAGTCTGCATCAGCAAAAACAACGAGGAGTACTTGTGGCACCTTAGAGACTAACACATTTATTTGGGCATAATCTTTCATGAGCTAGAACCCACTTCAACAGATGCATGAATTCTAACGGGACAATTGAATTGAATTGTCTTTAATTGAATTGTCTCATTAGAATTGGTAAGGCAACTCCCATCTTTTCATGTACTATATATATATATATATTCCTACTGTATTTTCCACTCCATGCATCTGATGAAGTGGGTTCTAGCCCACAAAATATTATGCCCAAATACATTTGTTAGTCTCTAAGGTGCCACAAGTAGTCCTCGTTGTTTTTGCTCATATCATTTTAGGCACATATAATAAACGACCAATTTGTTTAACAAAAAGAGCAAGAACCAGGATATGTAATTGTAGCACTAATTCAATTAAAATATTGTAAGCATAGTCGTAGAAGGGATGACAATGTGGCACAAGCATGTTAGTCTTGTAGAAACAAACAAAAATCAAAATGTAAAACGGTGATTTAGCTTCTTCTTTTACTTGAAATAAACTCTAGTCTAAATAATTCTATGAGACTAGCAAAACAAACAAACAAAATGGTTTAGAATCATTGACTGGATGGACCAATACAGCAGCATTTCCTCTTTAAACTAATCCATTTAGAAACAAAGTAGATAACCTGTAAGACAGGGATTTGTTATTCATACTTCACAAAAGATATCATGCTAGCACAAAATGAAATCAGAACCAAATACTAATTATTCCATTTCCATGGCAAAGAACCATTATTTAGAGCTAAGCTTGTAAAGGATAATTGAAAAGGCTTTATGAGAAGACACTTTCCTTACTAGTTTCAGGTAATTTTCCTTTTCACTGAAAGATAACAATTAATGGGCAATGTCATGTTTGCAGAAAAATTTTGTTCCAACATTACGTGTAATCTTTATTGTTTCATTATGGACAAGAGTCAGCCCTGATGCTACACAAGTACACATTATGGGAGGATGCAAGAAGCAGAAACAGGCCCCAGTTCTCCACAATGTCCTAGCTGAACTTGGATATACTGCAAGGTGGTGTCTGCAGAAAATCAATTCTAGCCCTCTGGTCTTCAGCCCTCAGTACCCGCAGAAGTTAGAGCAGATGGGTCCTGCTCTAACTTCTGCTGCTGGCATAAGCTCCTTCTTGATGCACATCTCCAAGTGCTCCCACTGGAGCCAGGTGGCTCTGTGCTGTGCTTTACCAGGGCTGGACATAACAGGCGCAATTACAATCAGTATTTGGCTACAGAGATTATCATAATTAAATCTTTATAATTTTCATTTGTGAGTAGTTAACATTACCACAGTATTCATAGTGATCCCTACTGTGAATACCTATTACGTACAATTATGCAAAAGATAGGCTATATTGGATTGAAATGATTTTCATGAGGACTCCTGTGTGAGAGTAGTGAGTACTAGAAGCTGGAGCTGGGCAGGAACTAGATTTTCCATTCCGTAGGAAATGCTGCAATTTGGAATTTTTCCATGAAATGAAATTTGGGGGAGGAGGGGAGTTTCACATTTTATATTCTCTTTTATAATATAAAATTCTTAAAAATGGAAACAAAATGTTATTTCAAAATGGAAAATCAAAACACTCCATTCTAAAAAGGTCAAAATGGGACATTTCAATCTTATTACACAGCTCTATTTCTTTAAATAAAATTTTGTCAATATTGACATGCTTCTGCAAAATATTTAGCGTCTGACAAACTGACATTTTCTGATGGAAAAATGTTCTGTTGGAAAATTTCTGACCAACCAGCTGTACTAGAAATGTATTTTCCTTTACTATTGAGTCTTTGGCTGCAACTCTGGGAAGATAATATTGTTGTTATGAGCACAGTTGCCAACTTTCACACGGTAAATAAGTACCCCAACTTTCACAATAAGCCAAAAATCAAGCTAATCCCATTTCAAAACAAGGCCAAAACAAGCCAATCCCTAAGAACCTCAACACTCTATGTGACTAGATCCCCCCGGCGTGCAGTCTGGGACTGTGGTGGGCCCGCTGTGCACCCGACTCTCTGCCCGCCTTGTCCCTTTTTGCCCCTTGCCCCTGCTTGCCCCCCCTTGCCCCTGCTTGCTGGGAGCCAATTAAAAAAAAAAAGAAGAAGCAACAAGCTGCAACAAGCAACAAGCCACAAACTAGCCAACAAGCAACTCACAAGCCAATTAAGCCAAAAACAAGCCCAATTTCTGTATTTTTTTTCATGCGTTTGGCATGTCTGACTATGAGGTTGGTATGGAGATTGAAATATAATCAGTTGGAATTCCCAAGGGCAGGTATGATATACTTGGGATTCTTGGGTCTTGTCAGACTTCTAAGTGGCAGCTGAATTAATATATTTTTTTAAATATGAGAACTTCTGTATATAGAATGGATCTTTTCTAAACATACACAATGAAAGGGATTTTCACCTTCAGCTTCTTCAGTGAGACTAACAATCCATTTTTGAGCCTATACTTAACTTTGCACTTTGCATTTAAATTAGAATTCAATTAGAATTTCAGTTAGTTTCATGTGGTGCAAAAGGATCAGAAAGGTGGCATAACAGGTCAGCTGAGGGGGATTTCTTCACTGATTCTTGGCTCCTGTAATGGCCCCATAGGCAGAATGTGCTATATGATATGTTGGGTATTTGTTAAAAAAGCATTTCTTTTGGATCAGATGCTCATATTAATGTAGAAAGATTATTTTTGAATGTAGAAAGTTAGCAAGTGATCCAAATCTATTATTACACTTGGAAGTGTTGTCAAGGATAAAATATGCATGCTATTCACAAACTGGTAGTACATCAATTTCAAGTTTTTGAATTACTTTCAAGTACTTTAAATTGGCACAGCTACTCACTTGAATAATATATATCCCTAGCCCAAGAAATAAACAAATTAAACTAAATAAAAACCCATCTTACCTTATGTTATTCCATCCAAGAGATTTGCTCTGCTGTACTTTGGAGCTACTCAACATATGCCGTGGCAATGAAGCAATGTTACCATATCTATAGTACCTTGTTAGATCAACATGGTTCTAAAAATCTGATACCAGCAACGGATACCATAGAGTAGAGTAGAATAAAATCTACTGTAGAGTAAAATAAAATAAAAAATATTTAAAAGAATATCTAAGGGGTGTGTGATTTCCTTGTCACGTTGTTACAAACACTTAGAATAAGGGAATTAATATTTAAGTCTTAAACTGCCTATAATAAATATTAACATATTGGCCCCAATCTACTGGTATGGCCAAGCTGTGATCATTGCATAGGACCTCAGGCACAGTGTGTGGAAAAAGTAGCTTTATGTCATTTATTCTCACAATTCTGGGACCAGTTCATTTTTAATGAGCATCAATTATTATTAAAAATATTTTCACCATAAATGGACTGGCATAGTCCACATAAAACCTTGCCCAGGGTCACTGAGGCCTCTCCCCTGAGTGCAAAGAACTGTTGATAGAGCATGGCAACTTGACTGGCAAATCACACATTGTCACACAACAATCTCAATTTCCCAATCCATTCCCAGCCACCACACATAACTGTGTGTGATCCCCTTCCTGCATACAATGCTAAGATGTGCTCCATGTAACAACTTTAGCACCACTGGTCTACTTACTGGAGGCATGGTCACCCGGGATCCTAATAATAAGCACCCATCCTGGACTCCTGAATATTCCTTTCAGGAGAAATAAGGGTGGAGCTCTGTCCTTAATCTCACTGTCCAGCCATCTGTAACAATTCTCAGCACTCAAGACAATAATGGATTTCTCTCTCTCTCTTTTATTTGTGCTATGTCAATTAGAAAAATGGACAGTAGTTCAATAAGGAGGTACTTTGGGTGTTCTCACTCAGATTCCCCTGAATCAGGATATCATCAAGATATACACAGACATGTGGAATGTCTTGGAATAAAATTGTCCATCATTCTTTGAAAAATACCTAGAGCCAATGACTCTCTGAATGGGAGGCAGTTGTAACAAAATAACATTTAGGGAGTATTGATTGTTTCTAAGGGTGTAGATGTATTGTGCAGAGGGTTTTGGTGGTACAAATGACTTAAATAATTTTCTTGTTAAAGTTTCCCCCCCAGATATGGTAGCGTACAGGTCTTCAATCCTGGGGAGCGGATATATAGCCACCTTGGCCACATGGTTGACCATGAACTTGTACCCCCACATGTCCTCGTCTCCTGTCTGATTTCAACATTGGGACAATAGAAGCAGCCCAGTTTGAGAACTGGAGAGGCTAAATAACACTAGCTGCCTGTAACTGGTCCAGTTTTTAGTTTAATTTATGGCACATGGCAGTGGATTAGGCTTGAAAAAATGTGGTTCAGCAACTGGATCCACATAAATTCTGCCAGCGGTCTCTTTCTGAGTAACAAGAGCCTCCCTGAACAACTCTGTGTGTTCTTCAAGAAGTTCTTCTGTGATTAATCATAGAATCATAGAATCGTAGGACTGGAAGGGACCATCCATGTCTAACCTGCTCTTAAAAATCTCCAATGACAGAGATTCCACAACCTCACTTGACAATTTATTCCAGTGCAAAACTACCCTAACTGGAAGGTTTTTTTCCTAATGTTCAACCTAAACCACCCTTGCTGCAATTTAAGCCCATTGCTTCTTGCCCTATCCTCACAGGTTAAAGAGAACAATTTACCTCCCTCCTCCTTGTAACAACTTTTTATGTACCGTACTTGNTTTTTTTCAGTCTTCCCTCACAGGTCATGTTTTCTAGACCTTAATCATTTTTTGTTGCTCTTCCCTGAACTTTTTCCAATTTGTTCCATTTCTTTCCTGAAATGTGGCACCCGGAACTGGAGAAAATACTCCAGTTGAATCCTAATCAGCGTGGAGTAAAGTGAAATAATTACTTCTTGTGTCTTGCTTACAAAACTCCTGCTAATACATCTCAGAATATTTGCTTTTTTTGCAGCAGTGTTGTACTGATGACTCATATTTTTCTTGTGATCCATTATGACCCCCAGATACCTTTCTATAGTACTCCTTCTTAGTCAGTCATTTCCTATTTTGCATGTGTGCAACTGATTGTTCCTTCCTAAGTGAAGTACTTTGCATTTGTCCTTATTGAATTTCATCCTATTTACTTCAGACCATTTCTCCAATTTGTACAGATCATTTTGAATTTTAATCTTATCCTCCAAAGCATTTGCCACCCATCCCAGCTTGGTATCCTCTTCAAACTTTATAAGTGTATGCTCTATGGCATTATCTAAATAATTGATGAAGATATTGAACAGAACCAGACCCAGAACTGATCCATAAAGAACCCCACTTGGTAGGCCCTTCCAGCTTTACTGTGAACCACTGATAATTACTCTCTGGGAACAGTTTTCCAACAAATTATGCCCCTACCTTATAGTAGTTCCATCTAGTTTGTATTTCTCTAGTTTGGTTATGAGAAGGTCATGTGAGACGGTATCAACAGCCTTCTAAAATCAAGATATACCACTTCTTCCGCTTTCTCCCATCCACAGGGTTGTTACTCTATCAAAGAAAGCTATTATGTTGATTTGATATGATCTGTTCTTGACAAATCCATACTGACTCTTACTTATCACCTTATTATCTTATAGATGTTTGCACACTGATTGCTTAATTTTTTGCTCCATTTTCTTTCTGGGTTCTGAAGTTAACCTGACTGGTCTGTAATTCCCCAGGGTTGTCTTTATTCCCCTTTTTATAGATTGGCACTATATTTGCCCTTTCCGATTCCGCTGGAATCTCTCCTATCTTTCATGGCTTTTCAAAAATAATTGCTAATGGCTCAGATATTTCCTCTTGAATATTCTAGGATGTATTTCATTAGGTCCTGGTGACATGAAGACGTCTAATTTGTCTAAGTAAGTAGTTCTTTCCCTGTTTAAGCCTCTGATCCTACCTCATTTTCAGTGACATGTACTATGTTAGATGTCCAATTGCTACTAAACATTTTGGTGAAAACTGAAACAAAAAAGTCATTTAGCACGTCTGTCATTTCCACATTTTCTGTAAATGTTTCCCCCCCTCTGAGTAATGGGCCAACACTGTCCGTGGTCTTCCTCTTGCTTCTAAAGTATTTGTAGAATATTTTCTTGTTATCCTTTATGTGTTTAGCTAGTTTAATCTCATTCTGTGCCTTGGCCTTTCTAATTTTGTCCCTACATACTTGTATTATTTGTTTAATTTGTTGTCTCTACATACCTGTGTAATTTGACCTAGTTTTCACTTTTTGTAGGACTCTTTTTTGCATTTCAGGTCATTGAAGATCTCCTGGTTAAGGCAGCTGCTCTTGTCATGCTTCCTGTCTTTCCTATGCAGTGGGATAGTTTGCTTTTGTGTCCTTAATATTGTCTCTTTGAAAAAACTGCCAACTCTCTTGAACTGTTTTTCCCATTAGACTTTCTTCCCATGGGATCTTACCTTCCAATATCCTGAGTTTACTAAAGTCTGCCTTCTTGAAATCCATTAACTTTATTGTGCTGTTTTCCCTCCTACCAATCCTTATAATCATGATCATTTTACCGAAACTGCCTTCCACTTTCCAATTCTAAACCAGTTCCTTCCTATTTCTCAAAATCAAATCTAGAACAGCCTCTCCCCTAGTACATAAGAACATAGTATCTTTCTCCACCCTCTGCAATAATTTTTTTGTCTGCAATACATTCCAAGAACTTGTTGGATAATCTGTGCCCTGCTGTGTTATTTTCCTCTATATATGTCTGGGTAGTTGAATAAATGGACATAGTTGATGTCCGCCCAGTTAAATTTTAATAACCAATCTCGTCCCAGGAGGCCGACACCTTCCCTCTTCACTAATGCATAGCTTCTAGTCTTGGTATCCCACCTCCACTTGTTCTCCTGCATATGTACATAACACTGCCTTTGCCATTTCCCAACTGTGGTGTATGGTCCTTTGGACAAAACTGGCAATAAGTAATCTCACTTATTGTAGACACAAAGCTCCTATATCAATCTCCATAGTTATTCTTTGAACATTATCTGTAACATCCACTTGTCAGGGCTTCTCTTTTTGGATTTTGCTGGTGATATAGAACTATACATTAAACATAGTATACACCGAGACCTTGGCTTCTGACTCCATGTCTCCTTTGCAACATGATGAACCTATTTCTTGTGACCTTCATTTTCCCTTCTATGTGTCCATTTTTTATGGCACACTTTTGCAAGATGACCTTACTTCCATATACCCACCACTCCGTATCCTTGTATGGGCAGGAGCAAAGTTTGTGGATGATACCAAACTGGGAGGGGTTGCAAGTGCTTTGGACGATAGGATTATAATTCAAAATGATCTGGACAAACTGGAGAAATGGTCTGAAGTAAATAGGATGAAATTCAATAAGGACAAATGCAAAATACTCCATTTAGGAAGGAACAATCAGTTGCACACATACAAAATGGGAAATGACTGCCTAGGAAGGAGTACTGCGGAAAGGGACCTGTCGGTCATAGTTGACCACAAGCTAAATATGAGTCAACAGTGTGACACTGTTGCAAAAAAAGCGAACATCATTCTGGGATGTATTAGCAGGAGTGTTGTAATCAAGACACAAGAAGTAATTCTTCTGCTCTACTCCGCGCTGATTAGGCCTCAACTGGAATATTGTGTACAGTTCTAGGCGCCACATTTCAGGAAAGATGTGGAGAAATTGGAGAAAGACCAGACAAGAGCAACACAAATGATTAAAGGTCTAGAAAACATGACCTATGAAGGAAGATTGAAAAAACTGGGTTTGTTTAGTCTGGAAAAGAGAAGACTGAGAGGGGACATGATAACTGTTTTCAAGTACATAAAAGGTTGTTAAAGGAGGAGGGAGAAGAATTATTCTTCTTAACCTCCGAGGATCAAGAATCAATGGGCTTAAATTGCAGCAAGGGAGGTTTAGGTTGGACATTAGGAAAAACTTCCTAACTGTCAGGGTAGTTAAGCACTGGAATAAATTGCCTAGGGAGGTTGTGGAATCTCCATCATTGGAGATTTTTAAGAGCAGTTTAGATAAACGCCTGTCAGGAATGGTCTAGCTAATACTGCCAGGAGTGCAGGGGACTCGACTAGATTACCTCTCGAGGTCCCTTCCAGTCCTTTGATTCTATGATAAAAGAATTTGGTACTGGGCTTTTCCAGTGTTACCAAACTTCTAATTAAACTATGTTTCTGTTCCACAGATTACTCCTCAGGGAAATCTGTGCCACTGCAGCGCAGCAGAAAAATCCTCCCCACACACAGATTCTCTTTGCTTCCTTGCAGAAAATGGTTTCTTTGGGGAAGCAAAGAGAAGCTGCACCATTGCTCATTCAACCCTACTGGCAGCTTGGCAGCTTAGACATGTTTGTTTGGGCAGCCGGGGTAGAGGTAAATCACTGTGAGAAAAAGGGGCCTGGAGAGGCCCAGGGTGCCCAGGGACGTTAGTCCCAGCTGGGCGCGGGGGAGGAGGACAGAGACGGAGTTCTCCCTCCCCCTTCCCTGCACAGCGCAGCCAGGTCTGGGTCAGATCAAGCCTCAGAAACTTGCCTTGGCTGCAGGAAGCTCTGCCCTGTGGCAGGAGGGGGGATTGGCAGGAAGGGGTGTGGAGTGGGTGAGGGTTGGTGGGCTGGGGGTTCCGAGTGCAAGGGCTGAGGCTCGGTGGGATGGGGGTTCTGGATGCGGGGGGTGAGGCTTGGTGGGGTGGAAGTTTCGGGTGCGGGGTGGGGGGGGTGGCTCAGTGGGGGTGAGGGGGTTGGGTGCAGGGGAGTCCAGGTTGGGTGGACAGTCGGAGCAGCTTCCCGTACAGTGACCGTTCCCTTCACCCGCACACCCATAACCCCCTCACTGAGCCCCCCGGACCCAGAACCCGCTGCTGAGCTCCTCAAATCCCCCCCGCTTAGCCCCAACCCCTGCATCAGGAGCCACCCACTCCTGGACCCCCACCCTATTAAGCCCCAACCAGTTGAATCCTGACCCCCACCCACCAAGTCCCACTCCCCCAGCTCCCCCACACTGAGCCCTAACCACCTTCACCTGGACTCCCTTGCAAAGTCCCATTCCCCCTTCATCCAGAACCCTGCTGCGAGCCCTGTGCATCCAGATTGCCCCCCATACCCAGACCCCCCACAGAGCTGCCTGCACCCAAATTGCGCCACACAGAACCCTGGTACTCTTGAGGGAATTCTGTGCCACAAAAATAATAAATTTTAAAATTCTGAAAAGTTCTGCATATTTTATTTGTCATAATAACACAGAAACACAATAACAATATAATCACACCATTTTCAATTATTTTGGGTAATTTATTTTAAAATACTTGTCAGAAAATAATTGAAAATGGTGTGATTATAATGTGTTATTTTGACAAATAAACACATTATGCAGAATTTTGAAGAATTTTAAAATATTGTGCACAGAATTTTTAATTTTTTGGTTTAGAATTTTTTAATTTTTTGGCAAAGCATTCCCTCAGGAGTAACAGATGCTCAATAAAATGGTGTGTTTCTTGTTATCATCCTGTATATCATTTGCAATGAACTTCTGGGAGAGTCTGCCTGAGTACTGAATCCAGTTCTGCTCTTCATTATACTATTTCAGTTTTCCATATGCAGCCATTTTTCCATACAATAAAAGAAGGTTGTCACTTACTCACACAGTTTGTAGAACATGCTGATTGTTGTTTTCAGTTTATCCTCATCCCCAATGTGGTATACGGAGACCTCAAACAGATTGAAGCTAAAAAAGGAGATCTTTTTATTCTGGTACAGGTTCACATAGACAACTAAATCAGCCTCCAGCTTGGAAAAAAATTCCTCACACACACCTCTTCCCAACCCTCAATAGCATGCTTAGTGCAGTCTTAGGACTTCTAACAGAAAACAGCTATTCTCACACCGATGGCAATAAGAATAATAAAAATACCTAAAACATTACACCTAATTATGGTAAGATGTGTTGCACATTCAAAATTGCATGACCCTTCTAACTATCTACATTAAAGAGTCACCTTATACAATACACCAAGAGATTTTCTTCTACATATCCAATTCCAGAAAAGTCTGAAATGGAAAACTGTAACTCATATGCAATATGAGATGTGCTAGTTAACTAGCCCAATGTTTTTTTCTATACAGTGTTCATGGCTCAACAAAATATAGCAGGTATTTCAATACTTCCATGATGTCATATTTCATAAAATATCATTTGTATTCAGTCCATTCAGAAGGGCAAATTCATTTAAATATACTCAACCTTCAGGACCTGACAAATCTGAGTTTTAGAGCTGGACAGTCTTCCATGCTGCTGGCACCAGAAATATTCTTATTTCATTCAGCTAGCATGGTGTGGAAACACGGCTCAGTACAGCACTGAAAAGATATAACATCTGTCCAATTATGATTTTCCCTGACCCTTTCCTCAAATCACAGACTCAGGAACAGCTTCCTAAAATACTGTCCTGTATTACTATTCCAGGGGTCGGCAACCTTTCAGAAGTGATGTGCCGAGTCTTCATTTTTTCACTCTAATTTAAGGTTTCGCGCGCCAGTCACGCATTTTAATGTTTTTAGAAGGTCTCTTTCTATAAGTCTATAATATGTAACTAAACTATTGTTGTATGTAAAGTAAATAAGGTTTTTAAAATGTTTAAGAAGCTTCATTTAAAATTAAATTAAAATGCAGAGCCCCCAGGACCGGTGGCCAGGACCCGGGCAGTGTGAGTGCCGCTGAAAATCAGCTCATGTGCCGCCTTCGGCACGCATGCCATAGGTTGCCTACCCCTGTACTATTCTGTCCAGTCAGTACCAATAACCAGACCTATTAAACACAAGCTAGCATACTGGATATAAACTCAAAAAATTAAACATTCATTTTTCAATATTCTTTTCAAGTTGTGCCACACAGGTGCATTTTCTTCCTTTTAACATTCTGCACATGAAAGAGTAAAGTGCCAAGTGGCTATAAAAAACATGCCTCCTCTTACATTTTTGACATGACGTACTTCAAACCTTACAATTTTGCAATCCTGAAACTATAGCAAGGTGTCTGTCATAATTTCCCCTCTTTGCAGAAGTTCAACACTTTCTACTGAAGAATGCAAAAAGGTAAGTTAGACTATAACATGGGTCTTTTATACTAAAGTCTTGATTTTAAAAAATTTAAAATCCACATGATTGAGGTATTGAAAGTCAGTTGGAATTAATTGCTAAAATGTATAATGCCTTGGCTCTCTTGCTGTATTTTTACTTTTGTAGCATTTTTAATGTGTGAAGTTTCTATATATGGACATAACTTTACACACACATGCACATACATGTTTAAGTGGGCCCTTAGGGGGTGGGGGGAACGTAGTAAGAGATATAGCATGTTCTTGAAGCATGGCCTGTGTTTTTGACCTAATCCAAAGCCACTGGAGTCAATAAAAAGACACCCACTGATTTCAATAGGCTTTGGATCATCTCCTTTGTTTTTCCTTTACCAGAACACTGGCTAAATCAATCAGAAGGAAAAACACACAAAAACAGGGATGGTTTTCTACAGAAGTGTAGTCCAGCAATCTGAGCACATAAGTGAGAGTTGGAGATTCTTGAGTTACTATTCCCCAACACGGAATTCTCCTATTACTTTCAGCAAGTGACTTAACCTCTCTGCTTCAGGTACCCCATCTGTAAAATGGGGACAAGATTTACCTACTTTAATGTATGTATGGCTTACTTAATTAACTAGTTAGTTTGTAAAGTGATTTGGAAAGGCCCTAAACATAAATTTAAACGAATACTATCTCTTCAGGGTAGAGACCATATTGTATTTTCTGTTTATACTGCTTACACAGCACAGCACCTAACACTTGTTGGCCACTCTTAGAAACAAATAGGAATAAAATCACTGGGCCTAGGTCCTACAAAGACTTGTGGAAAGTTTACAGGCTGGGAGTAGTTCCACTGAATCAAAGTCAGGACTGGATCCCTAGATACTATTTTTCCAATAATGGATTCCTATAGCTCCCCTTCACCCTTGGGAGATAAAATGTGTTTATTTTTGGTTTTTATTTTGCTTTATGTCATATGAGAAGACTTTTCTAACTTTTATTCAGTAGTGGTTTGGCAATAAGCTAAATTAAAAGGTATATCAGGCTACATCATTTTCGGCGATCATCTCTGATAACAGTGGAATTCCATCAACAGCTTGCACATCACTAAGGTATGCAGTGAATTGTACACAAGAGTAACTAACTCAAATTCTTCCCTTCATCTGAAACCTACTGGTTCAATCATTTTACAGGAAAGAGGTGGACCAGGGGATAGGAATAAGCTAAGAGAAAATAAAGCATGCAGTAGAGGCAGAGATGCTAATAGGGAGAGGTAGGTGTGGATATGTGATGGGGGCCAGATTAGAGCAGATGTCACCAGCAGCTGGGAGGAGTGGAAAGGAGGTGCAGGGAAAGTTCAGTAACTTACATTTCTTAGGTAGGTCTGAGTGAGCTATTTAAATATATCAGATCAGATAAGTGTATAAGAAAAAACTCCCCCTTTTCTATTACATTTACCTAATGTCAAATTGTGCCTAGGTGCAAGAGATGCTAGTGAAATGGACTGCTTCATTCATACACAAACTTAGCCTAGCAAAATTGTCATGAGAGTTTACAAAATTACAAAATCTACTCAACCACCTTCAAATGACAATGCTGAAAAAATTAACAATGTCTTTTAAAAACCTTGCAAGTGGACAAGGAGAGTTGCACACCTGTGGTTCTGGAATGATTTTTCTCCTTACTGGCTACAGCTGACAGATCAGTCTTAGATCAATCTTGAGAAGATCACAACTTGTTCAATGGTTGTAAAGGGTGAAAGAGATGCATTCCTAAAATGTTATGTATCTTGAGAAACTTCAGTTACACAGTTCTGAGCACAGATCAGATATTTTGACCCCAGTGATCTGCTAAAGGATACAAATAGAAAAAGATAGCTCTGTTCTGCTGAGACCCCTTTAGCATGATCTCCTCACTCTCACCTTCTATAGTTTAATTAATTCATTAACATAGGATAAATACTTGGTGGTAAGATAAATAATTTATTTTGAAGAATACAATACCAGTACCAGGAATTGTGCCACATTCACGTGTCAGGAGAAAAGATGCTCTATAGACTATACTGACATAGCAATGCTACTTTACAGATTATTTTACAATACAGCACATGAACATCTGAGGAAATGCCAAATCCATCCTTGGGAACTATTAATACACAAATGTACAAATCAGCAAAGTGAGAAACTGTGGCTGCAGTCTTTTCTACACCCCCCCCCCCCCCCCCCCCCCCCCCCCCCCCCCCCCCCCCCCCCCCCCCCCCNCATGGAAAGAGAATGCATCTGGCAGAGTTATTTACTTGCTCTCTGTTGTTTAGCAAATTTTAAAGTAAAATTCCTATGATTTCCCTTGAACAAGAAAGAGGCATACATGAACACTTATATCTTGATGCTCTACGAATTGCAAGCCAATGTAGGTGCATGGTTTCTAACAAATCATTTGATTTGACTTAGTCTATCACTTCCTTCATTACCAAGGATGAAAAGTGTGTGTTACAGGAAGTTTGGGGTGAAATAAGGGATTGATAGAAGCCTGTCTTCTAGGCTTTAGAGTTTTGGGAATAAGATATTCTCTCACACCAACAATGTGTCTCTTAGGCGGCTACTACTTGCTTGAGTGGCAGCAAACTTTATAGCAAATCTTGAGGGATTTAGCAACATAAACCTTAATTACCAAATATATATATATATATTGCTGGTTATTAAAGCTGTATTGGGAAATTGAAGGGCTTGGAGGGGAGAATCCCAAAAGTAAAGATCACTATGCACAAATTTAATTGACTTATGTTACCTGAAGACACCAAATAATTTGGAAATCCTGCATCTGATAAAATTGAAGAGTGGTTTGACTATTATGAGGTAGCCATGCAAGAAACAAAGATTTAAAAAAATAAATTAAAATTGCAATGGATGTAAAATTAACAGACAGAAACTTTGATTAACCCCTGTAATTTGACCTATGAAACTCCTTTTTATTTCACAAATGTTCTGTTCTGTTTCTTAGAGGGTGGATTATAAGTCATGTGACTCTAAGAGCAATTTCAAGGCTTGATCCTGTGAAATTCATAGTCCCATGTCATACAAAATTCTAAAACAGGAAGATAAATAATCAATGATCAGTGGAAAGGTTGCAAATTTTTGGTATAAAAAAAAATTGGAAAGTGGAATATGGCACTGACTGCTCCTGTCTCTTGGAAATCCTCTTACTGTATCCAAGATAGACATTTCAACTACATACTTTTTGCCACTCTGGATCAGGCATAAAACAAGGAGCAGCTAATAGAAACATGGAACTTTGCCCGTTAGTCCTTTGAACATAAGAATGGCCATACTGGGTGAGACCAAAGGTCCATCTAGCCGAGTATCCTGTCTTCTGACAGTGGCCAATGCCAGGTGCCCCAGAGGGAATGAACAGAACAGGTAATCATCAAGTAATAATCAAGTGATGTTTTTAGAGAATTAGTCATGATGACTCGAAGATCTTTCTTAAATGGTAACAGCTAATTTAGATCGCATCATTTTCTATGTATAGTTAGGATTATGTTTTCCAATATGCATTACTTTGTATTTATCAGCATTGAATTTCATCTGCCATTTTGTTGTCTCATCTCCCAGTTTTGTGAGATCCCTTTGTAACTCTTTGCAGTCTGCTTTGGACTTAATCATCTTCAGTAATTTTGTTTGTATTGTCTGCCAATTTTGTCACCACACTGTTTATCCCTTTCTCCAGATCATTTATGAACATGTTGAACAGCACTGGTCCCACTACAGATCCCAAGGGGACAGTGCTGTTCACCTCTCTTCAATCTGAAAATTTATCATTTATTCATAGCCTTTGTTTACTGTCTTTTAACCAATTACTGATCTATGATAGGACCTTCCGTCTTATCGCATGACACCTAACTTTGCTTAAAAGCCTTTGGTAAGGGACCTTGTCAAAGGCTTTTTGAAGTACACTATATCCATTAGATCACTCTTGTCCACATGTTGTTGACCCCCCACCCCCACCCCTCAAAGAATAGTTGACATGATTTCCCTTTACAAAATCCTTGTTGCCGTTTCCTCAACAAATCATGTTAATCTATGTGTCTGATAAATCTGTTCTTTATTATCATTTCAACCAACTTTGCCTGCTACTGAAGTCAGGCTTACCAGCCTGTAATTGCCTGGATCACATCTGGTTCCTTTTTAAAAAATTGGTGTTACATTAGCTATCCTCCAGTTATCTGGAGGCTGATTTAAACAATAGGTTACGTACCACAGTTAGTAGTTCTGCAATTTCATATTTGAGTTCCTTCAGAACTCTTGGGTGAACACAATCTGCTCCTGGTGGCTTATTACTATTTAATTTATCAATTTATTCTAAAAACTCCTGTACTGACATCTCAATCTGGGACAGTTCCTCAGATTCATCATCTAAAAAGAATGGCTCAGGTGTGGGAATCTCCCTTACATCCTCTGCAGTGAAGACTGATGAAAAGAATTCATTTAGCTTCTCCACAGTGGCCTTGTGTTCCTTGAGTGCTCTTTAGCACCTTGATCATCCAGTGGCCCCACTGATTGTTTGGCAAGCTTCCTTCTTTTGATTAACTTAAAACATTTTTTGCTGTGAGTTTTTGTGTCTTTTGCTAGTTGTTTTTCAAATTTTTGGGGGGGCTGCCTAATTATCCTTTTACACTTTACTTGCCATAATTTATGCTTCTTTCTATTTTCCTCACTAGGATTTTATTTCCAATTTTTAAAGGATGCTTTTTTGTCTCTAACAACTTATTTTGCTCTCTTGGTTTGCCATAGTGGAATTGTCTTGGTCCTTCTTATTATGTTTTTTTTTGTTTGTTTAATTTGGGTATACATATAGTTTGAGCCTCTATTATGGTGTTTTTAAAAAGGTTCCATGCAGCTTGCAGGCATTTCACTCTCGTGACTGTACAGTTTAACTAGCTTCATCATTTTTGTGCAATTCCTCTTTCTGAAGCTAAATGCTGCTGTGGTGGGCTTCTCTGGTATTTTCCCTCCCACAAGGATGTTAAAGTCCTTACTCTGGCACACCTTCCAATGACTTTAAGGATCCCGGCATCCACTTGTATTCATGTGTTTCAATGTCCTTGATAGTCTTTCAGTAGCACTAATACTCAGGACAAAATTAAAATAAGTAACAAAACTAACAAGATATACATGCCTCACTAAGAAACTGTGATCTATGATTGCCACAATGATCTTCCTTTCACCTCCTTGTCTGCTTATGAGCATCACTAAATGTGTCATGATGAATCTAAGGATATATCTACACTGCAATCACGGGGTGTGACTGCAGCTCAAATAGACATACCTGAGCCAGCTATAATCTACCAAGCTCAGGAACCAGAGCAGTGAAGCCATGGAGGCTCATGCTTCAGTTCAGGCTAGCTGTTTATATAATTACCCAGGTTCTGGGTGGGCTTTTAAATCCCACCCTGAAGTTCACAATGCTGCAGCTTCATTTCTCCAGTACCTGATCTAGCTAGATTAAAGCTAGGTCAGGTATGTCTACTTAAGCTACAATCATACTGATTGCAGTATAGACAGACTATATTCTATATTCTCATTAGGGCAGAACAGACTCTTTGTTTGTTTCTGGTGTGCCAAGCACATTTAAAGGAGCATTCAAACAAAAATACCAGTTCATCAAATATCTGTGAATAAGAACAGAATAGCTCAGTCCCTGAACACCCACACACCATCTGAAACAGGATTCCTTCAGTCTCACAAGATTTCCAAGAGCTTAGCTATATTACCAGGCCTCTTTGCCTCCTTTGATCTATGAAACATTTTAAACTGAATGGCTCTCAGTTCAATGATAGGAACTGTTTCAGAAGCTCAGAATCTTTCCACTCCTGCAGGTATAAGTGCCACCTTTGGCACTCTCCCAGGGAAGTAAGCTTCTGAGCTTAGGTCTTGCAGTCAAATCTCCTGCATGGTATCATGAAGCACTTGTGCTGTACCACTAAAGTAACCCGAAACACAGGTTTAGGCTGCAGTACTTCAGAAATAATGGGATAAAATTTGGTTTTCTATAGCACGTTTTATATTCTTGGTATCAAAATTGCTTTACAGATAGGGCAATGTGAATAGCTAAGGTAGATATCTGAACCAAAATGAAAATGGGTTTCTGGCTCAACTCAGACATGTAAATATAAGCATAAGTCTGTTAACCACATATTCTGCACAAACCCAAATATCCATGAGAAGTGTGGGTTGATCTCATACCAATGAATTTGTACAAAACACTATAGGCTGGAATTTTGTGACCCATATTCGCCAAGCCATGAAAGCTGTGTGCTATTAGATTTACAATGAAATTAATAATTTTGCCACAGTAGTACCCACAGCAAGCCCACAATTTGTAATGGAGAATTTATTCCCCTTTGCTACAAAGGGAAATCAACACTTTTAAGCAGGCTTAGTGGTGTATAGGTCCAGATTTTGAAAAGTTGATGTAGGAAATTGTAAGAAATATAAATAGACTAGAACACTCTAGATGCCGAAGATAGAGCCAGATTCTCTACAATGGAGTAAATAATTCAGTGTCAGCCGTATTTCAGTTTCTTTAATTATGTAGGTTATTTATTTGATTTATAATATGCATCCATCCTAAACTCTAGTTGTACATGCATTACACATACAAACTAACTCCATGTTGTATTATAAAAGACTCCTTCTCACAAAAAAAAAGACTTCTCTCTTGACACCCTCCTTTTACTTGTACCCAGCTTGCTACTCTGCAACTGCAATTTACTGTTATCCTGCAATTGCAGCTCCGGCTTGCTGTGGGCTATTTTTAATATACTATGTGTGTGGTGGGGGTAGGTGGTATTTGTTTATTTTTGTAATATCTCTCTCTTCATAGGAACACCTCTAAATATAATTATTCAGGATGAAATCCTAAACCTATTGAAGTCAATGGGAGTTTTGTCTTAGGCTTCAGTGGAGCCAGGATTTCATTCCCCTATATTTAGGGAAGAAGCACAAGGAGCTGTAATGCTCTTCCATCCAAATGGGGAGCTAGTGTTCCTTAGGTATTCCTTGAATTAGAGTGTGCAAGTCAACTTTAGATATGGATTTCCTTCTGTTTTTTTCATTGCCTTGGACTGAGGTAAGTGTGAGTTTGTGCTGATGTGTCTGGAAGGATATTAGGGTTTTTCTCTCTGCTTAATCCTAAAGGAGGTGCAAGAGGATATAGGTTTTTAGAGTGATTTGAAGTTCTTGGATTCATACATTCCAAGGCCAGAAGTGACCTCTGTGATAGTCTAGACTGACCTCTTGCAAACTGTCTCCAAAATCATTTGTTTTCAACTACAGCACACCTTTTCAAAAAAATCCAATTGATTTAAAAATTGCCACTAATGGAGAATTCACCATGACCCTTTCTAAATTGTTCAAGTTGTTAATTATCCTCATTGTTAAAAAAAGTATGCTTATTTAAAGTCTGAATTTGACTAGTTTAAGCTCCAGCGATTGGATTATGTTGTACCTTTTCTGTTAGACCCAAGAGCCCATTATTAAATGTAGGTATGTATATAGCACATATGGGTACTTATAGACTGTAATCAAGTGACCCCTCAACCTTCTCTTTATTACGCTAAGTAGATCGAGCAAATTGAGTTTATCACTATAAGGCATGGTTTCTAATCCTTTAATCATTTTTGTAGCTCTTCTCTGAACCCTTTCCAATTTATTAACATCCTTCTTGAATTGTGGACATCAGAACTGGACATAGTATTCCAACAGCAATCACACCAGTGCCATATATTGAGCTAAAGAGACCTCTCTGCTCCTACTGGAGATTCCTCTGTTTATGCATCCCAGTATTGCATTAACCCTTTTGGCCATGGTGTCATACTGGGAGATCATGGTCACTTGCTTATCAACCATCCACCACAAATCATTTTCAGAGTCACTGTCTCCCAGGATAGATTCCCCCATTCTGTATACATTTACATTTAGCCATATTAAAACAAGTATCATTTGCTTATGTCCAGCTTACCAAGTGTCCCAGAACATCCTGTATCAGTGACCTGTCCTCTTTGTTACTTGACACAACAATTAGGGGAGTGTTAACTGCAAACTTTATCAGTGATGATTTTAAGTTTTCTTCCAGGTCTTTGATCAAAACGTTAAATAGATTAGGGTCAAGACTTGATCCCTGGAGAACCCCACTGGAAACACTCACACCTGATGATGATTCCCCATTTACAGCTATATTGAGACCTATGAGTTAGCCAGTTTTTAATCTATTTAATGTGCACTATGTTAATTTTGTGTTGGTCTAGTTTTTCAGTCAACATTTTATGTGATGCTGTGACCCAAGAACCTCTGGATGCCAACTGGCAGAAGGCACAGGTTTACATAGTGATATATAGATCCCCAGGTTCACCAAATGCATGTCCTTTGAGGAGCCGGCGAACAGGGCTGCTAACAGGGGAGTTTGAGTGGGAGTTCCCATTGGAGGAGAAGGTATTTGTACTGGCGTCTGTCTTTGTAGTGCTTGTATCTGTAGAGGCCTGTACGGGCAGACTGCTGACTGCTGATTGCTGACTGACAGGGCAGCCGAGCCCTGATTAAGGGGCAGAGCTTGGCTGAGGAGAGGGCCTATAAGAGCGGCCGCCCAGCCAGGCAGCGGCAGGGGAGCCGGCGAACAGGGCTGCTAACAGGGGAGTTTGAGTGGGAGTTTACAGGGGGAGGTGGAAGGGGGCAGGGGGCCTGCTGCCTTGTGCTGTGTTCCCCAGGTGAGAATGCACATAGAGGCAGAGACAACAGCAGCCATGAGCCAAGCGGCAGAGGACACAATGCAGATGATTGCATGTTGCAGCTGTGGTATGTACATGGTCCTAGCAGGGGTGTCTGAACAGAGGTATGTCTGCATGAAGTGCTGCCTAATAGAGCTGATGGAAGAAAAGATCCGAGGTTTGGAGTTGCAGGTAGAAACCCTGGTAGAGTTTAGAAGGGGGTTCGAGCAGCTGATGGAGCAAAGGCAAGGTGTGGCGGAAGGGGAATGCTCCGGGGTACAGGAGGAAGCAGGGGCAAAGGCCTGTGAGGGGGGAATGCCGGGGGGAGAACATGGGCAGTGGAGACATGTGACCGTGAGAAGCAGGCATGGGAAAAGGAGGGCCAGTGAAGGAGAAATAGAGCTCAGGAACAGGTTTGAGGGTTTGGAAAATGAGGAAGGAGTACAGCAGGTGTTAGCTGACGGTGGGAGGGTGAGGAAGAAAAGAAGAGCGGCTAGTCCCGTAGACAGAGGGGAGGAGTTGATGGAGACAGCACCGAATGTGGGCCCCGGGAGGATACAGGATGGCTTAAGGGGGATTACAAGGGACTGTAGGAATGGAAAGAGCTTGCATCCAGAGGGAACGGGGGATAGACTAGCAGACCGCACTGTCTCCAGGCAAAGGCAGGTCTACGTGATTGGGGACTCCTTACTGAGAAGGTTAGACAGGCCTGTGACCAGGGCCGACGCGGAGAACAGAAGGGTGTGCTGTCTACCGGGCGCTAAGATACGGGATGTGGACCTGCGGTTGAAAAGGATCCTAAAAGGAGCGGGTAAGAACCCCTTGATCATCCTTCATGTAGGAACGAATGACATGGCTAGATTCTTACCAGGCTGGGTAAGACGCTTAAGGACATCGAGGCTCAGGTAATCTTCAGTGGGATTCTGCCTGTCCTGAGGAAAGGGCAACAAAGGGGGGAGGTGATTCTGAGGACAAATAGTTGGCTCAGGGAGTGGTGCTATAAGGAGGGCTTTGGGATGTATGGCCACTGGAAGGCTTTTGGGGACAGAGAACTGTTCTCACGGGATGGACTTCACCTGAGTAGGGAAGGAAATAGAATTTTAGGAGGGAGGCTGGCTCATCTGATCAAAAGAGCTTTAAACTAGGAATTTGGGGGAGACGGTTGGGAGATGCCCAGGTAATCTCCACGCCTGATTTTAACATTGAGAGTGAGGATGGCGAGATAAGAACGGATATAGCCGGAGGGAGGAGATTGGACATGAGGAGGAGGGGGGGGATGGATACTAGACTAATAGGTCATACTGGCAGTACGGGGCCCGTACCGAATTGGGCAACGAATGTGAGAGAGGCCAAACGGCAAAAATTGAGATGTTTGTACACCAATGCTAGAAGCCTAGATAACCAAATGGAGGAATTGGAGCTCCTGGTCCGAGAATTGAAACCAGATATTGTAGGAATAACCGAAACATGGTGGAACGCTAGTCATGACTGGAGTACAGGTATGGAAGGGTATGTGCTGTTTAGGAAGGACTGAAACAAAGGTAAAGGGGGGGGGGGGTAGCGTTGTATGTCAATAATGAGGTACACTGTAAAGAAATAATTACTGATGGAATGGATAAGACGGAGTCTGTCTGGGCAATGGTCACGTTGGGGAAGAAAACTACTAGAGCCTCCCCTGGGATAGTGCTTGGGGTGTGCTATAGACCGCCGGGATCTAGCCTGGATATGGATAGAGAACTCTTTACTGTTTTTAAGGAAGTAAATACTAATAGGAACTGTGTGATCATGGGAGACTTTAACTTCCCAGATATAGATTGGGGAACGAATGCTAGTAACAATAATAGGGCTCAGATATTCCTAGACGTGATAGCTGATGAATTCCTTCATCAAGTAGTAGCTGAGCTGACGAGGGGGGATGCCATTTTAGATTTGGTTTTGGTGAGTAGTGAGGACCTCGTTGAGGAAATGGTTGTAGGGGACAACCTTGGCTCGAGTGATCATGAGCTAATTCGGTTCAAACTAAATGGAAGGATAAACAAAGTTAAAACTGAAACTAAGGTTTACGATTTCAAAAGGGCTAACTTTAATAAATTAAGGTGACTAGTTAGGGAAGTGGATTGGACTAACGTATTTAGGGACCTAAAGGCGGAAGACGCCTGGGATTATTTTAAGTTAAAGTTGCAGGAGTTGTCAGAGGCCTGCATCCCTAGGAAGGGAAAACGGTTAGTAGGTAGCAGTTTTAGACCGAGCTGGATGAGCAAGCGTCTCAGAGGGGTGATTAAGAAAAAACAGAAAGCATACAAGGAGTGGAAGATGGGAGGGAACAGCAAAGAAACCTACCTTATTGAGGTCAGAGCGTGTAGGGATGGAGTGAGAAAGGCCAAAAGACGAGTAGAGTTGGACCTTGCAAAGGGAATTAAAACCAGTAGTAAGAGGTTTTTTAGCCATATAAATAGGAAGAAAACCAAGAAAGAAGAAGTGGGACCCCTTAAGACGGTAGATGGTGTGGAGATTAAGGATAATCTAGGCATGGCACAATATCTAAACGAATATTTTGCCTCGGTCTTTAATGAGGCTAATGAAGGGTTTAGGAATAGTGGCGGCGTGACTGATGGGAATAAAGGGGGGGGGGGTAGATATTACAGTATCCGAGGTAGAAGCCAAACTTGACCAGCTTAATGGGAGTAAAATCGGGTGGCCCGGATAATCTTCATCCGAGAATATTAAAGGAACTGGCGAGTGAAATTGCTAGNAGTAGAGTTGGACCTTGCAAAGGGAATTAAAACCAGTAGTAAGAGGTTTTTTAGCCATATAAATAGGAAGAAAACCAAGAAAGAAGAAGTGGGACCCCTTAAGACGGTAGATGGTGTGGAGATTAAGGATAATCTAGGCATGGCACAATATCTAAACGAATATTTTGCCTCGGTCTTTAATGAGGCTAATGACGGGTTTAGGAATAGTGGCGGCGTGACTGATGGGAATAAAGGGGGGGGGTAGATATTACAGTATCCGAGGTAGAAGCCAAACTCGACCAGCTTAATGGGAGTAAATCGGGTGGCCCGGATAATCTTCATCCGAGAATATTAAAGGAACTGGCGAGTGAAATTGCTAGCCCGTTAGCGATAATTTTTAATGAATCTGTAAACACGGGGGTTGTACCGTTTGACTGGAGATTAGCTAATGTAGTTCCTATTTTTAAGAAGGGGAAAAAAAGTGACCCGGGTAACTACAGACCTGTTAGCTTAACATCTGTAGTATGCAAAGTTATGGAAAAAATATTGAAAGAGAAAGTAGTTAAGGACCTTGAGATCAAGGGCAATTGGGACAAATTACAACATGGTTTTACGAAAGGTAGATCGTGCCAAACCAACCTGATCTCCTTCTTTGAGAAAGTAACAGATTTTTTAGACAAAGGAAATGCGGTGGATCTGATATACCTCGATTTCAGTAAGGCGTTTGATACGGTACCGCATGAAGAATTATTGGTTAAATTGGAAAAGATGGGGATCGATATGAAAATCCAGAGGTGGATAAAGAACTGGTTAAAGGGGAGACTGCAGCGGGTCGTACTGAAAGGTGAACTGTCAGGTTGGAGGGAGGTTACCAGTGGAGTTCCTCAAGGTTCGGTTTTGGGTCCAATTTTATTTAATCTATTTATTACTGACCTCGGAACCAAAAGTAGGAGTGGGCTGATAAAGTTTGCGGATGACACAAAGTTGGGAGGTATTGCCAATTCGGAAAAGGATCGGGATATCCTGCAGGGAGATTTGGATGACCTTGTAAACTGGAGTAATAGTAATAGGATGAAATTTAATAGTGAGAAGTGTAAGGTTATGCATTTAGGGATGACTAACAAGAATTTTAGTTATAAGCTGGGGACGCATCAGTTGGAAGTAACGGAAGAGGAGAAGGACCTCGGAGTCCTGGTTGATCGCAGGATGACTATGAGTCGGCAATGTGACGTGGCCGTGAAAAAAGCTAATGCGGTCTTGGGATGCATTAGGCGAGGTATTTCTAGTAGAGATAAGGAGGTGCTAGTCCCGTTATACAAGGCATTGGTGAGACCTCATTTGGAGTACTGTGTGCAGTTCTGGTCTCCCATGTTTAAGAAGGATGAATTCAAACTGGAACGGGTACAAAGAAGGGCCACTAAGATGATCTGGGGAATGGAAAGACTGTCGTATGAAAGGAGACTTGAGGAGCTCGGTTTGTTTACCTTAACCAAAAGGAGGCTGAGGGGAGATATGATTGCTCTCTTTAAATATATCAGAGGGATAAATACCAAGGAGGGAGAGGAATTATTTCAGCTCAGTACTAATGTGGACACGAGAACAAATGGATATAAATTGGCCGTCGGGAAGTTTAGGCTTGAAATTAGGCGACGGTTTCTAACCATCAGAGGAGTGAAGTTCTGGAACAGCCTTCCGAGGGAAACAGTGGGGGCGAAAGACCTCTCGGGCTTTAAGATTAAGCTTGATAAGTTTATGGAGGGGATGGTTTGATGGGATAACGTGATCTTAGTCAATAGGTCAATAACTTGCCATCACTGGTAATTAGTACCATGGGTCAATGATGTGATATTAATATTCATTTTCCTAAGTGTCTGGCTGGAGAGTCTTGCCCGCATGCTCGGGGTTCAGCTGATCGCCATATTTGGGGTCGGGAAGGAATTTTCCTCCAGGGTAGATTGGCAGAGGCCCTGGAGGTTTTTCGCCTTCCTCCGCAGCATGGGGCAGGGGTCACTTGCTTGAGGATTCTCTGCAACTTGAAGTCTTTAAATCATGGTTTGGGGACTTCAACAGCTGAGTCAAGGGAGAAAATTAATGCAGGAGTGGGTGGGTCAGCTTTTGTGGCCTGCATCATGCGGGAGGTCAGACTAGATGATCATATTGGTCCATTCTGACCTTAAAGTCTATGAGTCTATATAATGAAAGACTGTATCACACTGGTCAGCGTAATCATTGCAAAAGATATGTTGGCATGTTGTGTAAGGAGTTATATATATATATTGAAAATTGTGATCTTAAGCTCTGAGTCTAGGGACTGGTCACCACAAAGGTGAAAAGCAGGTTTTATTTCAGGCAAGAAATGTTTATCTACTGGTCTGTTTACATGTAAATTAAGTATTGTATGGTTCACACTGTTCATCCATTTACAGTCTGCCAAATGCTAGTGAAAGAATGTGAAAGATTCAGAGAGAGAATTTACAGGAAGAAGTGAACTAGCAGGAGAGAATCCTGTTGACATGTAAGGACAATGCATTGGGGGGGGGTTGTAAACTGAGGGGTGTGGAGGTATACCTTCATTTCTTCAATCTGTGAGGACAAGCCACCAGTGATCTTGAAATTATGAGAAGGATCTCAGACAAACTGGTTGAAAACGCTGTGGAAAAGGAAACAGGGGAATGCCTTGTTAGTTAAGTTTAGGCTCTAAAGAGTGTGTTATGATTTTGTTTGATATGTAACCATTTGTTTCCAAAATTATCACTCTCTGTCATTTGAATCTCTGTTCTTTGATAATAAACTCAGTTATTTTCACTATACATATATCTAAGTGCTGTGTGCTAAGTAAAAGAGCAATCGAGTTGAATCTTACAAGTTGATGTGTATTATTCCTTTGGGAATAGTGAATCTGAGAGTTCTGTGAGCATCAGTGGAACAGGGGCCGACCGCTCCAAAGGCACACTTGAAGGTTGGTGGAAAGCAGTGCTCGTGTTGACAGCATCTGGTGATTTCAGGGAGTTTGTCCACAGCAGGCACAGACAAGCCTCCCTCATGCTAATAGTAGGAGGTGCATCACAACCCTGGGTATCCCTGGGAAGTGTCACAGATACCAAGTCAAATGTCTTGCAGATGTCTAAGTATATTACATCAACACTATTACCTTTATCAACCAAACTTGAAAAAGAGATATCAAATCAGTCTGATCAATAATGCAAGTACAAGATTATCTTTATTATTGCTGAGTGCAAAGAATTGGTCTCACCAGGATAGATTTGAGGCACATTGACTGGCCCAGCATAGAAAAACATGCATTATCTACTGTCCAGATATTATATACCATGTACTAGGAACCCATATAAGAAGCAATAGAGAGAGAGAACTCTTTCTGTGGATAAATAAAGGACTTCAGTCTCCAGAACTCTCAGTCTAGCACTATATTCAGTTCAGAAAAAAGAAATGATCCGTGTCTACTGGCCTCTTAAGTCACAGCTGCTACTGCATTGCTTTTCTGCATTAGATGTATTTTATTATCTGCACTTTTCTGGTTTGGACTAATTGGGTAATGCTGCACAAATAGCTTCTCTCATACTATTTCCATTTCAGCTTTGACCAAAGCCATGACATGCAGAAGAATATGAGAAATTAAACTAACTTTTTGAAATGAAAAAAAAAAAAGTGGGGTTTGCATGACAGGTCAAGCCAAGAGTGGAGTTAGTTCTTGCTTTATCCAAACGGATTTTCCCAGAAGAGTTTTTGTACTGAACGGATTGACGTGTCAGCGGGCAGAACTAATAAGTAATGGAGTGATTGAAAAGTAAAAACCCACTCCATTAGAAACAGGCCTTTGATTCCGTGGTTTCAGAATCAAATCCTAGCAAGTCAATTTTAGCACTTCCATATTCAGGTACACCTCTCATGGTAGCTAAAAGACTGCAAGTTATATAAAACAAATCTTAGAACAAATTTCTTTATATTGCTTTGTAGCTTAGAATCCAAGCAAAGATTAAGAAAATTAAAACCCACTATCTAAACATGTGCCTGTGGGAGATTAGCAAACTTGCTCATGATCAATTCTTTATTATTGAGCACATCAGTAAATCTACTTCAGTACTTCTAGCCAGGGGAAACAACATTGCAACTACAAGTATAAGCTAATTGTCCAGCCATGCAGGAATAAAGGGAAGATGCAATACATGTGGTATAATTAAGCCTCATCTTTATTCACTTAACATATCTGGGAATACCTGGGAATAAATTGTACAGTTTAGGTCATCATTCATTCCTTAATTGTTTCCACCTATTAGGGAGGTTACCATCAGCCTTCTCCCTTCCCAAAACTGGTCCCAGACAGCCCATTTCTGGGACCTCACCACCCTCCCCTCATATGAGGGTTAAAGGGAATTGGAAAAGGTGGGGTGAGTGTCTCCCTACTGTTCCAGACACAACTCCCCTTTCTCTAGCTTCCTTAGGGGATGCCTCCTCCTAAAATCACTTCCAACTTCTGTTTATCAGGGAACTGTAACAAGTATCTGCAGTTGTCACTTGTGACAAAGAAGTGCCAACAATTAGTTTGGCTGCATTCCCACCCAATCCCCATCTAGGTTCCCAGATAGTACGCCGTTCCCTCCCTAACATCTGTCAAAATATATCCACTCCTCAGATGGAGAGATCTACCCCCATCATCCCCAGAGAACTCAGATACTGATTATGATTTATTTATTTATTTTTAATTGATTGTGTGTGTGTGTGTGTGGGGGGGGGGATAATTATCAATCTTCCCCCTTCCAGATGCTTCATGCATCTTCTGGCCTTCTCACGCCATGGAGAGCTGGTGGATCCTCAGAATACCTTCCATTACAGCATTTCAGACCAGTTTACAGTTGCCCTAGGGAAAGGTCCTGACTCTACCTTAAATCTATCTATATTCCAATGATTAAGTCAGCCCACTAACAAAATCCAAACTGTTTTTTTTATCTAGGTGTACAAAAACTGTAAGAGGTCCATTGCCTGGTCTCAGAGCATGTTCCTCCTACCATGCAAACTCAGATTTGCCTCACCACGAAAGCCTCTATCTGAACCTCCAAGGGAACTGGAGATCCAAATATTGACTCATGACCTTTGCTTCCTGTGTAGCACCCCTCAATCCATGTTGACTCAGTGCAGCATCACCATTGAGCCTCCGCAGTTTTCCCAATTTCCACTAGAATCTTGGCCACAGCCACATTAGATTGGGCCTCAGTTTCCCCAATTTTGGTCCCCAATTTCTGCTGTAATCTTATCCACAATTCCCTGAGTGGTGCCTCAATTTCTTAGCTACAGCTATCTTGAGCCATGTCTCTGTTTCCCAAATGTTTGTTTCCCAGTATTGGCCTTGTTCTTAGCCACAGCCACTTGCTCTTTGTCACAGTTTCCATTATTCCTATTGGGTGTGATGATGCCCACCATCCCACCTGCATCCTTATCCCTCCTGCCTGCAGGATGATAATGGGGTTTCTTGCCTGCTCTTCAATGTCTGGACACTAGGCGCTGCAGGATCTCAGGTCAGAAATTCTAAACTCTTCCCTATTCTCCTTCCTGCCCCTCACAGCTTTATGCTTGTGGAGAAAGCACAGACACACCCTTCTCCCAGTTGCCACATTCACAATTCTGTGGTGGGAGGAGCACAGCCAACGTGGCCCCACATCTTCTCAGACCTCTCTCACTCTGCAGTAGGGGGACACTGCTCCCCAACAAGCCCCCCTCATTTCTGTGTGGTATGGGGAGCCCATACAGTCCCCCCCCCACAAGGGGGCATCCACTCACTATTTTGTGGTAGGGGGAGCCCAATCATTCACCTTGCCCTTGCCAGGAACCACTAGCCCTTTGTCTTCTGGCTCCTGATACTCCTGTTGCAGCTGCAGTGGACTGCCTCTGGGCTTCTCTTAACCCCTGCACATGCGCCTCTGGTTGTCCTCCCCCACTGCACATGCTTTTGCATGTGGAATTGGGGGAGGGGGACAAGGAAGAGTTATCAACTCCCAAGATCCTAAGGGGTCCAACTCACCCACCCCCAGCCAATGAGGGAGGAAACAACCACACTTTTCTGGATCCTGCTGCCCAGGGAGAGAGTCACCGCATTCAGCTGTGGTGAGTACAGTCTGTCAAAAAACTGATATCACATCATGCAAAGTGTTTTTGATGCAAAGCTGATGAATTCAAGCACACGGGCCAGAATATGAATGCTTAAATGTTTTCTGTTCCTTCTTTTGTTTGAAAACTGGATGTATAATCTGGTGCTAATAAAGGGCCATTTGCTAATTTAATTTCACTTTACACTTTAATGTGCAGCCCTAATGTTTTGTTTTGCTCTTTGTTTCTGTTCACATGAATGCATGTATGGCCCTCACAGGTGTGTTTTTAATATAATCAATATTATGAAGCCATCAGATCAAAGAGGCTTAGATAAAGCCACAGACTTAACAGCTACCTAATCAAGCAAAGGCAGATGCTCAGAAAAGTGCATGTCATCCTTTGTGTAAAAAACTAAATAACCAGAAATGAAATTTCCTTTCTTCACTTGCTTGTTTCCAGACTGGTAATCTTTACAACAGCACAGACTGAGGAGGATTTGTGGTAGGCCCCAGAGAGCCAAATTAAACAATGCCTGCTGCATCAGGGCCCAGCTTTTTCTTGCCTGGTTTGTTTCTTCCCACTGAATATTATCCTTCAATCAAAGGGAAGCAGTGCCAGCCTAGCAAGCCTTGACAATTAGTGAGCTGAAATATAGAAGGAATTCTTGGTAAATAAAGAAGAAATTCAAGATATTTAATCAAACAAGCCAAGAATAAAGTGTGCTCAGAATCTTAATTACCATTGTCTGCAGTCTTTACTCATTCCAAAAAAGGATACATGTCTTGATAGACAGGTTTTTAAAAAGAATGGAAATGAATAGCCTATCAATACGAGAAAGGCAACATAGAATTAGTCTGATACCATTCTGTCTATAAAAAAATATCCTAAGTAAGTTGCCAGAACATATATTTGTTTGAAATCTTTGTGGCAGGAAGCTTTTGACAAGTGGTACCAAAAGGACTAAGGGAAGAAAAGGTGTCAAAACAAAGATAATTGTAGATTTAGTGTGGTGTGTGCTTAATCTACAGCATCTGGTCTTGCCACTCAGCACAGTCTTTTCAGTTAAACATCTAAAAGGTGTTCTTTCCCTCGCTCTCTTGATTTTTACTTCAGATCTTAATTTACAATAATGTTTTTTGCATTTTCAGTTTATTAACAAAAGATCTGTAAAGATCAAGGGAATGCACCAGGGCCCCAATTCTATTATATCAGTGACCCTGCAATTCCCCTGACAGATATATTTGCATATCCTAATGGGCCCCATATGATCACAGATAGATCAACAGTTCTTTCATCATACACTGACTGTGGGCCTATTCTAACTTATCCTGTCATGTAAAATATTCTGAGCATTTAGAGATAAAGCTCTGCAACGTAAGTGTATTGAAGTGCAGTCTATTTGTAGATACACTTAAATAAAACCGGTGGATTGCTATGTATTTACTTGTTACATGTATCCTGTTACTATGATTTGTATTCTGCTTTATAAGAAAATTGAATATTCCTAATGCATCCTAGCAGAGCAAGGCATGCACTTACATACCATTTCTTCTATAATGCATTAGCAGTGCTTTCCATATGTAGATTATTGAATTATTTCAGCTGCACAGGGAAAAAGCACAGTGTCTTCTCTGAAAGGGGCTTATGTGTAAACAGTCAAGGGAAGTTTACTTCCTGTGCATCTTAGAAAATGTGAAATATACACATAGCAAATGAAATATTGCATTTTTCAAACCAAAGCCTGCTTAATAATAATTAAATAACCATTTAATTATTCTCTAAATGAATCTGAATGGCTTCTTGTTAACTACTTTTTCAGTAATGCCAAGTTTAATTAAACCATTTACAAAACATAAATAACAATGTAACTATGTGAACAAAAGGAAAAATAGGGATGCTGTTGTATCAGCATATAGGCTGCAAATGTTATACAAGAATGATTTCTCCTTTTTTCAATTAATGTAATGCTTATGTAAAGGAGTCTGAACTCCTTTATTTATCCACAGAAACAGTACAGCATGTGTGTCTCTACACAGGGTCACAACGCATCTCAGTTCTGCCCTAGCAGGAACTCACCTTTATACTTAATAATAATTTGCTATTCATCCCAGAACCACAAACTACTTTGCAAACATTAATTGCATTCACAACAGCCATTCCTGCTTAACAGAGAGGTAAACCGAGGTACAGAGGCATTAAGTGACTTAATGGGAGGGAGGACTTGATGTCCTGTGGCCCGTTGGGTACATAGGGAATTACAGGGATCCCCTGGTTTCACAAAAAGGGGTTATTTAAGGCATCTACTGAATGGCCATCGTAATCATTGTGAAATGTATGTGCAGATAATGTGTAAGGAGTTATGTACAATAGTGAAAATTACATTCATAAGGCGGTGGTAGTTAAAGGCAGGTCACTCAGAGGTAGAACAGGTTTCTCCAGACAGAGGTGGGAGGCATTTATCTCCTTCTCTGACTACTGAGTATTGTGTATCTTACAGTGGAAGTCTATTTGCACACTGAGTCAAATGTTAATTAATAGATTGTGAGTGCTGCAGGAAAAACAAAAACAAGAGGGGTTATCTGTTCACAAGTAAAGACAATCAACTCTTGGGGATACAAATGGGGCTATGGAGGTACACCAGGCATCCCTCAGTCTGGGAAGACAAGCTGCTAGAGGGCTTGATCTCATGAAAGGTGAATTTGAGCTATCCTGAATGAAAATGCTGGGAAAAGGAGGTGGGGGTAAGAATTCTGTAGTGGACATGGAAATGTCTTGAAAGTTAAGTTTAGTTCTATAGAGCATATTATGAATTTGTTTTATATATAATCATTTGTTTCCAATATTCTTACTCACTATCAATCAAAACTATGTTCTTTGATGATGATAAGATGAGAGTCCCCGGAGTTTTCAGTGGAATAGGGACTGAGCACTCCAGAGGGAGTGTTGCAGGATGTGGTGTTTGGTGTGTGCCTGTTGCTAACCTATATGGAGAGAGCGAAGCCTGGAAGGCCGTGCTTGGATTGCCAGGGGCTGGTGGAGTCAGGGAGCTGATCCACACACAGACAAGACTTCCTCACTCTAAGGGCTGTTGGTAGCGAGGTGCCCCATAACCCTGGTTACCCGTGGGAAGTGTCACATAGAGACAGTAAGTGACTTTTCCAAGGCTGTAAAGAAGCAAAGCTGGGAATAGGGTGACCAGATGTCCCAATTTTATAGGCAAAAAGAACAGGAGTACTTGTGGCACCTTAGCGACTAACACATTTATTTGAGCATAAGCTTTTGTGGGCTACAGCCCACTTCATCGGATGCATAGAATGGAACATATAGCAAGGAGATATATATACATACAGAGAACATNCCCTCCCTCCGTCCGTGAAAGCAATGGCAGACAATTGTTTCGCGCCTTTTTTCAGCCCAGACGCCATAGCACTGGGATCATGGAGCCCGCTCAGATCACCGCAGCAATTATGAGCACTATAACCACCACGCACATTATCCTGGAGTATATGCAGAGCCGGAACCTGGCAAAGCAAAACCAGGCGCGGAGGCGACGGCAGCGCAGTAACGAGAGTGATGAGGAAATAGACATGGACATAGACTTCTCACAAACTACGGGCCCCAGCAATGTGCAAATCATGGTGTTAATGGGGCAGGTTCATGCCGTGGAATGCCGATTCTGGGCCTGGGAAACAAGCACAGACTGGTGGGACCACATAGTGTTGTAGGTGTGGGAAGATTCCCAGTGGCTGCGAAACTTTCGCATGCGTAAGGGTACTTTCATGGAACTTTGTGACTTGCTTTCCCCTGCCCTGAAGCGCCAGAATACCAAGATGAGAGCAGCCCTCACAGTTGAGAAGCGAGTGGCGATAGCCCTATGGAAGCTTGCAACGCCAGACAGCTACCGGTCAGTCGGACATCAATTTGGAGTGGGCAAATCTACTGTGGGGGCTGCTGTGATCCAAGTAGCCAACGCAATCAAAGACCTGCTGATATCACGGGTAGTGAATGTGGGAAATGTGCAGGTCATAGTGGATGGCTTTACTGCAATGAGATTCCCTAACTGTGGTGTGGCGATAGACGGAACCCATATCCCTATCTTGGCACCGGAGCACCAAGCCAGCGAGTACATAAACCGAAAGGGGTACTTTTCAATGCTGCTGCAAGCACTGGTGGATCACAAGGGATGTTTCACCAACATCAACGTGGGATGGCCGGGAAAGGTACATGACGCTCGCATCTTCAGGAACTCTGGTCTGTTTCAAAAGCTGCAGAAAGGGACTTTCTTCCCAGACCAGAAAATAACCGTTGGGGATGTTGAAATGCCTATAGTTATCCTTGGGGACCCAGCCTACCCCTTAATGCCATGGCTCATGAAGCCATACACAGGCAGCCTGGACAGTAGTCAGGACCTGTTCAACTACAGGCTGAGCAAGTGCAGAATGGTGGTAGAATGTGCATTTGGACGTTTAAAAGCGCGCTGGCGCAGTTTACTGACTCGGTTAGACCTCAGCGAAAACAATATTCCCATTGTTATTACTGCTTGTTGTGCGCTCCACAATATCTGTGAGAGTAAGGGGGAGACGTTTATGGCGGGGTGGGAGGCTGAGGCAAATCGCCTGGCCGCTAATTACGCGCAGCCAGACACCAGGGCGATTAGAAGAGTACAGCAGGGTGCGGTGCGCATCAGAGAAGCTTTGAAAACCAGTTTCATGACTGGCCAGGCTACGGTGTGAAAGTTCTGTTTGTTTCTCCTTGATGAACCTCCCCCCCGCCCCCGCCCGGTTCACTCTACTTCACTGTAAGCTAGACACCCTCCCCTCCCCCCTTCGATCACCGCTTGCAGAGGCAATAAAGTCATTGTTACTTCAAATTCATGCATTCTTTATTAATTCACACAAATAGGAGGATAACTGCCAAGGTAGCCCAGGAGGGATGGGGGAGGAGGGAAGCGCTGGGTGGGGTGGGGGAGGAGGGAAGGACAAGGACACCGTGCACTATAAAACTTTAAAACTTTAAAAATTAGAAACTTCAAAACTTATTGAAGGCCAGCCTTCTGCTGCTTGAGCAATCCTCTGGGGTGGAGTGGCTGGGTGGCCGGAGGCCCCCCCACCGCGTTCTTGGGCGTCTGGGTGAGGACGCCATGGAACTTGGGGAGGAGGGCTGTTGGTTACACAGGGGCTGTAGTGGCGGTCTGTGCTCCTGCTGCCTTTCTTGCAGCTCAACCATACGCTGGAGCATCTCACTTTGATGCTCCAGCAGTCGGAGCATGGACTCCTGCCTTCTGTTCTCAATCTGACGCCACCTCTCAGATTCAGCCCGCGATTCAGCACGCAACCTCTCCGATTCAGCACGCGATTCAGCCCGCCACCTCTCCTCGCGTTCAAACTGTGCTTTTCTGCAGTCAGACATTGTCTGCCTCCAAGCATTCTGCTGAACCCTGTCAGCGTGGGAGGCCGTCTGGAGCTCCGAGAACATTTCATCCCGAGTTCTCTTCTTCCTCCTTCTAATCTTCACTAGCCTCTGCGAAGGAGAAACATTTGCAGCTGGTGGGGGAAAAGGGAGATAGGTAGTTAAAAAGACACATTTTAGAGAACAATAGGATCACTCTTTCCCGTTAAACCTTGCTGTTCACATTACATAGCACAAATGCTTTCGTTACAAGGTCGTATTTTGCCTCTATTTATATTGAGGGTCTGCCGATTTGGTGTGAGAGATCACTCACGCAGGGCCAGGCAACAGAATTCGGCTTGCAGGCAGCCATGGTAAGCCACAGTCTTTTGGCTTCTTTAACCTTAATAACATGTGGGAATGGTTTCAAACAGCAGCACCCTCATTTTCCATACCAAGCAGCCGTTGGGTTGGCCATTTAAAATGGTATGGCAATTTAAAAGGAGGGAGGGATGCGGTTGCCGGGTTAACGTGCAGCACAAACCCAACTAACCCCCCACACACACACACCCAATTCCCTGGGATGATCACTTCACCCCTCCCCCCACCGCGTGGCTAACAGCGGGGAACATTTCTGTTCAGCCGAGCAGGAACGGGCACTCTGAATGTCCCCTTAATAAAAGCACCCTATTTCAACCAGGTGACCATGAATGATATCACTCTCCTGAGGATAACACAGAGAGATAAGGAATGGATGTTGTCTGAATGCCAGCAAACACCGGGACCATACGCTGCCATGCTTTGCTATGCAATGATTCCAGACTACGTGCTACTGGCCTGGCGTGGTAAAGTGTCCTACCATGGCGGACGGAATAAGGCAGCCCTCCCCAGAAACCTTTTGCAAAGGCTTTGGGAGTACATCCAGGAGAGCTTTCTGGAGATGTCCCTGGAGGATTTCCGCTCCATCCCCATACACGTTAACAGACTTTTCCAGTAGCTGTCCTGGCCGTGAATGCCAGGGCAAATTAATCATTAAACACGCTTGCTTTTAAACCATGTGTAATATTTACAAAGGTACACTCACCAGAGGTCCCTTCTCCGGGGTCTGCGAGCACGCTTTGGGATTCGGTGGGTTCGGGGTTTACTGGCTCCAGGTCCAGGGTGATAAACAGATCCTGGCTGTTGGGGAAAACGGTTTCTCTGCCTCCTTGCTGTGAGCCATCTCCCGTCTGTTCATCATCATCGTCTTCCTCGTCCCCAGAACCCGCTTCTGTGTTGCGTGAGTCTCCATTGACGGAGTCATAGCACAGGGTTGGGATAGTGGTGGCTGCACCCCCTAGCATGGCATGCAGCTCGGCGTAGAAGCGGCATGTCTGCGGCTGTGCCCCGGACCTTCCGTTTGCCTCTCTGGTTTTCTGGTAGGCTTGCCTTAGCTCCTTAATTTTCACGCGGCACTGCTGTGCATCCCTGTTATGGCCTCTGTCCTTCATGCCCTTTGAGACTTTTTCAAATGTTTTTGCATTTCTTTTACTGCTACGGAGTTCCGCTAGCACGGATTCGTCTCCCCATATGGCGATCAGATCCCGTACCTCCCGTTCGGTCCATGCTGGAGCTCTTCTGCGATCCTGGGACTCCATCATGGTTACCTGTGCTGATGAGCTCTGCGTGGTCACCTGTGCTCTCCACGCTGGGCAAACAGGAAATGAAATTCAAACGTTCGCGGGGCTTTTCCTGTCTACCTGGCCAGTGCATCCAAGTTCATATTGATGTCCAGAGCGGTCACAATGGTGCACTGTGGGATAGTTCCCGGAGGCCAATACCGTCGAATTGCGGCCACACTAACCCAAATTCGAAATGGCAAAACCGATTTCAGCGCTAATCCCCTCGTCGGAGGTGGTTTAAAGAAACCGATTTAAAGAGCCCTTTAAGTCGGAAATAAGGGCTTCGGCGTGTGGACGGGTCCAGGCTTAAATCGAGGTAACGCTGCTAAATTCGACCTAAAATCGTAGTGTAGACCAGTCCTCAGTAGTGGTTCGGGCATTCACTAGGGATGTGAGCAACTCCCATTCAACTCCCTGCTCCAAATGAAATAGAGCAGGAACTTCAACAGTGGAGATATTATATCCGAGGTAACTGTCCTACTCACCAGACTACAGAATCAGTCTCTGAATCTTGCACTCACAAACTCTCCTGTTGTACCTATTGAGCTTTCTATAACTCTTCATCAGGCCAGTGACTGAATGCAAAGCCCAGTGGTAGGTCACTCACCTGGGTTAAAGGAAACCGTGGTAAAAGTCCCTGCTCCAATTAATATTTATCTATGAAAAGTGCAACAATTCCAACAGAAGGGATTGAGAAAGACCCAGCCTGAATCAAGCAGAGTAGGGTCTTGAACCTGCATCTCCTGCGTTACAAGTGAGTGGGTCTTTTGTGCTCTGGTTTTTCAGGAGAAATTTTGCATGTTCTATTTTGTCCCAGAACAGAATGGGAAAACTTTTGAAAGATAGTCATAGCAGTTAAGCCTGGAAAGAACACCTGCACAGCAAGCCCATCCACTGAAACCAGATTACATGATACTAAACTATTATGTGCTACAAGCAGGAGATACGAGGAGCCAAGTGCAACAGTGCCTGAGGCCCTCACAATGGCAGGGTTGATTAAGTGAGACATACCCAGATAATCTTGGCAAGTGACTGCACCCACCCACTGCAGAGGAAGGTGAAAACACCCAAGTTTACTGCTAATCTGATTTGGGAGAAAATTCCTTGCTGATTCCATGTATGGTGATCAGTTAGACCCTGAGCATGTGAAAGAGAATCACCCAGCCAAGCACCTGAGAGAGACAATACTTAGTGCCTCCTCTGAGCTATCTTGCAATTATTATTATTTTTAATAAAAACCTGGATCTTGTAGGTTATTGGTTGTTAAATATGTGTGGGCGGGGTTCGAAGACAGAAAAACATATGTTTTGTAAACTGTTTTGAGTTGAAGGATATTGTGCTTCCTTAACATTTTCATAAAATGGGAAAACCATATTCTGCCCACCTTTATTTTCAATCTTAACTACTAAGCAAATACCATTGCTTCATAATAATATTCATTATTAGCTACATTATTCAATTGCACAACAATGTTTTGTGCAATATTTATTGCAAAAAAAAAGTGAACAGAATGCTGGGAATAATTAAGAAAGGGAAAGATAATAGGACAGAAAATATCATGTTGCCTCTATATAAATCCATGGTACGCCCACATCTTGAATACTGTGTGCAGATGTGGTCGCCCTATCTCAAAAAAAGATATATTGGAATTGGAAAAGGTTCAGAAAGGGCAACAAAAATTATTAGGGGTATAGAATGACTTCCATATGAGGAGAGATTAATAAGACTGGGACTTTTCAGCTTGGAAAAGAGATGGAGATATGATTGAGGCCTATAAAATCATGACCGGTGTAGAGAAAGTAGAGAAAGAACTGTTGTTTACTACTTCTCATAACACAAGAACTAGGGGTCACCAAATGAAATTAATAGGCAGCAGGTTTAAAACAAATAAAAGGAAGTATTTCTTCACACAATGCACAGTCAACCTCTGGAACTCCTTGCCAGAGGATGTTGTGAAGGCCATGACCATAACAGGGTTCAAAAAAGGACTAGATAAATTCATGGAGGATAGGTCCATCAATGGCTATTAGCCATGATGGACAGCAATGGTGTCCCTAGCCTCTGTCTGCCATAAGCTGGGAATGAGTGACAGGGGATGGATCACTTGATGATTACCTGTTCCGTTCATTCCCTCTGGGGCACGGAAGACAGGATACTGGGCTAGATGGACCTTTGGTCTGACCCAGAAGGGCCATTCTTATGTTCAAACATGACATGAATGTTTTCATATAAAAGCGATTTTTTTCTCATTGTTGGAAAAGTCCAGATAAAGGAGTACTATAAAAAGCTTAATGTCTGCACAATATATGCTGTTTATTCCTTTGTGTATAAACTGGCTTTTCAGTTGAAGTCAATAAAATCAAACTACTGCAGCAGTGTAATACACAAACATTAGCATGAAGATGGCAGAAGCCGAGCTCTGATTTCTTGCACCATTGCTGAGTTGTAAAATTCAGCCACTCAAGCTTCAGCACAAGTCTTTGATTTGTAAAAGTGGATTACATTTCTTAGAACATTTGGCCCCAGAGGAGGTAGAAATGACTGGAAGAACATGAGGTACATCCTTTCACATTTATTCCAGGCATTGGCAGGACACCAGTGGGAGTTTGTATAAGTATTTCAGTACACCACTACTAATGTTTATAGCTCTGGACATTATTACAGAGAAAGTAATAATACAGTAAATGAAATGCAAACATAAGCATGGTGTTAGACTGATGACCATTTATATAACTTAATATATTTTTTGGTATGCACATATAACACCAGGAGTCATTATCTTCCTTTGTGAATGTACAACGGGTAAACAATAAATTCCAGTTATTGAAGACTGGAACAGTGGGTTGCTGAGAATTGCCTGCCATATTGTGCAGATGAAGAACGTTGCATATGATTGATATATCCACCCAACTTTGGGTAATAGGAACATAGGAACTGCCACATGTGATCAAACAAGTGGGTCATTTAGTGCAGTATCTCTGACAATAACCACTACCAGATGGTTCAGAAGAAGAAACAAGAAACCCCATAGTGCACAATTAAGGAATAATTTAACCACAGGAAAAGTGTTTTCTTAATCCACCTAAATTATTGGTTGGTTTACGCCCTGAAACATAAGGGTTTATATAATCTTAAGTATATCTAATATGGATGTGCCTAATGTTCTCTTAATATATAATGAGAACATTCATATATTCTTTCTTCTGCCTAATTTAACCATAGATACTCTTATTATCACTATAAATGCCTAACCTTAATCCTATTTTGAGACCTACTAAACTCTTGTCCTCAATGTTATTATATGGTGATGAGCTCCACAATTTAATTTACTTTAAAAGTATTTATTGTTACCAATTTAAAAGTTGTTGTCATTTTAATTTTATTTACTGTCCTCTTTTCCTGGTACTATGAGAAAGGTTGGGCACTCCTATTTACCCTAACTTCTCTATACCTAATAAAGTATATAGAAATTGGATTAGGCACTTTAAGCCTCATTGATGTCTTTATTTTATTCACCATCACTTTGTAAAATTAAGAGAGACATGAGGGGTTGGATTAATTTTTGTCTGTTTAAAATAAAAACAGACAATAAAACAACTACACCTCCATTTTAATTTAGGAGGTTTTGGGGCTGCCTATCCAATTTCTTCCCTTCTTGTAAGTTTTATTATTACAAATTACGAAGCATTACATATTACAGTAAAGCTCAAAAAGTGCTAGGTGCTGTACAAATATAAACGATAATAGTACCTATGTCCCAAGGAGGTTACATTTTGGGGGAAAAGTAGCAAAGGACAGATAAAAGGGATAAAATATACTAAGGTGAAGCTATACCACCCTCCATTAAAGTGTTATAATATGTCTTCTGCAGGAAGTAGGCAGCACTTACTGATTCAAAAAGAAGAGAAGCTCTTCCTTCACTAATTCTTCAGACTAGCCAGATCTGATCTTTTAGGGTGCCACCTTTTATAAGCATCAACCTGTTTCCTTTCCTCTGTAGAAAGTGCCAACGCCTGTTGCCAACTCCAGTCCTCTGCTGTTGGCACAATAAGAACACTGCATGCACAGGCTCAGTATGTCTTCATAGAACAAAGTAAAAAATGGGGGGAAATAGGTAGGATGCCCCAACTGAGCTAAAATTCAAAGAGATTTTTATTTACTTAGACCCAATTTGGTCTATAATTCATCATGATTAGCACTATTTACACATGGGGGAAGGATGAAGAGAAATCTCTGACTTCTCCTTATTGCAGTTGCTCTTTGGAGGGAGTAGAAGGAAGTTGGGCTCAGCGTGGCTGAGGTGGAGTGAAGATATGGTCTTCTAGAGGCTGATTGTAGCCACTGGGGCCTATCCTTATGCAGAGAGTAAAGAGAGGCTCTGGAAGCAATCCCAAAAGTAAGGAAAGGGGGATGTTATGCAAAATAGATTCTCTTGTGTGTCATCGTGAAATTATGCTCATAGGTATGTATGCTGCCCTCTCTTCTCACTTTAGTGAAAATGGAAGATCCAATAGATAGTTGAGCCATAGTTCCATTGTGCAGCTGTGATTTGGATACAGGAAGCATGTGCAAGGTGCCTGTACCAGCTGTAGAATATGATCTGTGCTGTTTAGGTGCTCCTTTCACACATCATAAATGATCTGGAGAAAGGGGTAAAAAGTGAGGTGGCAAAGTTTGCAGACGATACTAACCTGCTCAAGATCGTTAAGACCAAAGCAGACTGTGAAGAACTTCAAAAAGATCTCACAAAACTAAGTGATTGGGCAACAAAATAGCAAATGAAATTTAATGTGGATAAATGTAAAGTAATACACATTGGGAAAAATAACCCCGACTATACATACAATATGATGGGGGCTAATTTACCTACAACTAAAAAGATCTTGGAATCATCGTGGATAGTTCTGTGATGACGTCCACGCAGTGTGCAGCGGCACTCAAAAAAGCAAACAGGATGTTAGGAATCGTTAAAAGGGGGATAGAGAATAAGAGGGAGAATATCTTATTGCCCTTATATAAATCCGTGGTACGGCCACATCTTGAATACTGCATACAGATGTGGTCTCCTCATCTCAAAACAGATATACTGGCATTAGAAAAGGTTCAGAGAAGGGCAACTAAAATTATTAGGGGTTTGGAACGGGTCCCATATGAGGAGAGATTAAAGAGGCTAGGACTTTTCAGCTTGGAAAAGAGGAGACTAAGAGGGGATATGATAAAGGTATATAAAATGATGAGTGATGTGGAGAAAGTGAATAAGGAAAAGTTATTTACTTGTTCCCATAATATAAGAACTAGGGGCCACCAAATGAAATTAATGGGCAGCAGGTTTAAAACAAATGAAAGGAAGTTCTTCTTCACATAGTGCACAGTCAACTTGTGGAACTCCTTGCCTGAGGAGGTTGTGAAGGCTAGGACTATAACAGGGTTTAAAAGAGAACTGGATAAATTCATGTCTATTAAATTAAATGACTATTAGCCAGGACGGGTAAGGAATGGTGTCCCTAACCTCTGTTTGTCAGAGGGTGGTGATGGACAGCAGGAGAGAGATCACTTGATCATTACCTGTTAGGTTCACTCCCTCTGGGACACCTGGCATTGGCCACTGTCGGTAGACAGGATACTGGGCTGGATGGACCTTTGGTCTGACCCAGTACGGCCATTCTTATGTTCTTATCTTAGCATTCAGGGTGGGTGTAGGTCATAGTCAGTGAAATTCCATGGATCCACCAGCCATAGGGTGACCAGATAGTAAGTGTGAAAAATCGGGACAGGGTATGAGGGGTAATAGGTGCCTATATAAGAAAAAGCCCCAAATAGCGGGACTGTCCCTATAAAATTGAGACATCTAGTCACCCTAACCAGCCAGCCACCTACCCAAACTCTCAGAGGCTACTGGATCTAAAAGGTTGCAAGAGGGTATTCAATATGGTTCAACTACAGTTCCTCAGCTCTGGGTATTGGGGAAGATTTGATTTACTTAGACTGGGCCCAGGGACTAGGAACTGACCATTAGTGTGTTTTTGTTTTTGGTGGAGACAAATATCCCACATCACTATATGTGGGTTCTCCTCTTTTTCAGACGCTTCGTAGCACAATGTTTTTGCTTTTGTTATTTTAACTTAAAATCTTAGACGACATGTCCACCCATATTGATTAATGAAAATGAAAGGTAAAATGATAATTAGCATCCTATTAGCAGCTGCACTATTGTTAAATAAATAATTATGCATAGCCCCCTCCCCCAAACATAACTACTATACTACAATGTGTCTGCACTGTGTGGTCACCTGTTGCATGCTCTCTCTCTGCTCCCCACCCCCAAAAACCAATAAATATTGGGGAAAAAATGAAAATGACTAGTTTTCACCTTGGTGCACAATGGGAAAAATCTCAACAAACAAATGTGAGATGGGAAAACTGTTTCCCATCCAGCTCTAATAATAATAAATATCCTGTGTAATACTAAATTGTAGTAAACTTAAATTAGAGGTGGAGTGTTACAGTGAAATACTCAAACCCTGAGAATATATACACCTCCTTTTAGAGAAAAGTGAACAAAACAGCCAAAGTAGAGGGTTTTATGGTGGAAACATCAAGTCAATGTTAACTACAGCATATAAATCACAACAAGTGAACAGAGAATAGAATTCTTTAAGCTTCCATCCTGAGTATAGCTCTGTTCTGATTTGTGTATCTATGCAGTCTCGTCTCTTTTTTTTATTGCAGATTTTTACAGTCTGTTGATTGCACCTTACTTTGAGCTTGAAGCATACAAATCATGCAGTTGGATATGAGCAGCTAGGTGGGGTTTACTTTATCATGCATTTAATACTGAAAATGAATTGTATATTGTCACAGGGAAACACATGAGATAATTTATGATCTCTGTGTTCAAATACATATTAATAATCAAATAGAGTGAAGTCCTGTCCCAATTGAATTCAATGGCAAGAGTTCATTGACTTCAATAAAGATTTCCAGTGACTCCAATAGGGCCAGAATTTCACTCATTAACTTTAGACAGTATGTGACAGATTCAAAGCCTATTGAAGTCAGTAGAAACACTCATTATCGTCAATGGGGTTTGGATCAGTCCTTATGTCTGTATTTTTCAGCTCAGCAATTTTGAGTATTTAATATAGTAGTTTAATAGCTGACACATCCTATAATGAAGCCTCAAAAATTTCATTTAAATCTGTTTAGTCATCTTGCACTTGTACATGATAATGTAACTGTTCAAGTAATCAGAGAAATATGCTAATTATTTTGTCTTAATTTGTGTGCTGCAAGTATTTGGATCACTGATATGTACTTTCTGTCAGACAAGAGGAGTAAACTTCAGCTCAGCCACCTGACAAGCAATCACATACAAGCTCAGTACTTCCTCCAGTCAAACTCTAGCCTGCCTGAAGAGTTCAATTTTAAATTCCCAATAAATTTATTATAGATCATCAGTAAACTGTATAACAGTGGGTCATACCTTGAAATCCTTATTCAGTCCTTCACTCCCGAAGACCTAAAATTCTTATTGAAAATAAATGAGACTTTTGCCTGAGTAAGGACTGGGTAACATCTTAAGGCCAGATCATACCCCTATGAAATAATATCTACATGGTGGATGGATAACTCTGAAGCTCCCGTCAGAGGTTCCTTCTGCATTCTTCCATAGATGGCCCGGATTTGCCCCCCTCTGCTTACCTGAGAATGTAAATGAGGTTCTGGTTCATAAGCCCCAAAGATCCCCAAGCTCTGTTGGGGCCACAGGGTTATTTGCTTGGAGCCTCTAGTGGTTCTGTCTATACTCCTGGAATCTCATTGCCAGGGATTCCCTGAGCCATAGCTGCCTCAAGGGTATCCCTTTATGGTCCACTGTGGAAGTGGGCCTACAACAAAGAGTTACTATTATTAAAACATATAGCTGTTTTATTTTTTCTATGAAATATCTGGGGTGTGGTGGATGTGCCTCCTTCTAGCCTGTTCCCTGCTTTCCCAGCCCACCTACAAGTCATCTTTAATAATAAACTATAAATACTCTTTCTGTGAAAATATTCAGGTGCAATGTGGTCCAGTGGAAAGGACACTAACTGGATCTTGGAAAAAGGCCTGAGTTCTATTTCTGGTTTTGCTAATGACCTGCTGTGTGACCTGGTACAAATCAATTCCCCTCTCTGTCTGTTTCCACTTCCTCCCTCTGTCTGTCATGTCAATTTAAGTTCTTTGGGCCAGTTAGGCTATGTCTACACTGCACACCTTACAATGACATGGTTGTACCGCTGCAGCCGCGCCGTTGTAAGGTGTGTTGTGTGGCCGCTCTTTGTTACCAGGAGAAACCTCTCCCGGTGACAAAATAAAACCACCCCCTATGAGGGGCTGCAGCTTTGTTGCTGGAAGAGCATCTCCCATTGATGAAGCGCTGTCCACACTGGCACTTTTCCTCGTTAAAACTTTTGTTGTTCAAGGGTGTGGTTTTTTTACACCCCTCAGCGACAAAAGTTTTAAAGTCAGAAGTGCAGTGTGGACATGGCCTCAGTATCTCTTACTATGGGTATGTCTACACTACGAAATTAGGTCGATTTTATAGAAGTCAATTTTTTAGAAATTGATTTGATACAATCGATTGTGTGTGTCCCCACTAAGCGCATTAAGTCGGCTGTGTGCATCGTCCACAGTACCAAGGCTAGCATCGACTTTCAGAGCATTGCACTGTGGGTAGCTATCCCACAGTTCCTGCAGTCTCCGCCGCCCATTGGAATTCTGGGTTGAGCTCCCAATGCCTGATGGAGCAAAAACATTGTCGTGGGTGGTTCTGGGTACATGTTGTCTGGCCTCCCTCCCTCCATGAAAGCAACGGCAAAAAATCTTTTCTCGCCTTTTTTCCTGGGTTACCTGTGCAGACGACATACCACGGCAAGCATGGAGCCCGCTCAGCTCACTGTCAACGTACGTCTCCTGGGTGCTGCTGGCAGACACGGTACTGCAGTGCTACACAGCAGCATCCCCTTGCCTTGCGGACGGCAGACGGTACAATGCGACTGCTAGTCATCGTCCCGTGGGTGCTCCTGGCTGACCTCAGTTAGGTTGGTCAGGGGCGCCTGGGCAGACATGGGAATGACTCCAGGTCATTCTCATCTTTAAGTTTCATCTAATGGAGATTCAGTCCTGCCTGGAATATCATGCCAGCTGGAGGCTTCTGCCTCAGGCTGCTCTCCCAGTCGGCAGCACCGCGCAGTCACACCTACCCCAGCCTACCCCTTGCTCCCATGGCTCATGAAGCCTGGACAGTAGTAAGGAGCAGTTCAACTATAGGCTGAGCAAGTGCATAATGGTGGTAGAATGTGCCTTTGGATGTTTAAAAGCTCGCTGGCACAGTTTACTGACTCAGTTAGACCTCAGAAAATCCAATATTCCCATCGTTATTACTGTTTGCTCTGTGTGCTCCACAATATCTGTGAGAGTAAGGGGGAGACATTTATGGCAGGGTGGGAGGTTGAGGCAAATTGCCTGGCCGCTGATTACGCGCAGCCAGACACTAGGGCGGTTAGAAGAGCACAGAAGGGCATGCTGTGCATCAGAGAAGCTTTGAAAACCAGTTTCATGACTGTCCAGGCTACGGTGTGAAAGTTCTGTTTGTTTCTCCTTGATGAAAACCCACCCCCTTGGTTCACTCTACTTCCCTGTAAGCCAACCGCCCTCCCCTCCTCCCTTTGATCTCCGCTTGCAGAGGCAATAGAGTCATTGTGGTTTCAAATTCATGCATTCTTTATTAATTTGTCACACAAATGGGGGGATAACTGCCAAGGTAGCCCGGGACGGGTGGGGGAGAAGGGAAGCACAGGGGTGGGGTAGTTGTAGGGGCACCCCCTAGAATGGCATGCAGCTCATCATAGAAGCGGTATGTCTGAGGCTCTGACCCGGAGCGGCCGTTTGCCTCTCTGGTTCTTTGGTAGGCTTGCCTGAGCTCCTTAAGTTTCACGCGGCACTGCTGCAGGTCCCTGTTATAACCTCTGTCCTTCATGCCCTTGGAGATTTTTTTCAAATATTCCGGCATTTTGTCTTTTGGAACCGAGTTCAGATAGCACGGATTCGTCTCCGCATACAGCGATCAGATGCAGTACCTCCCGTTCAGTCCATGCTGGAGCTCTTTTGTGATTCTGGGACTCCATGGTCACCTGTGCTGATGAGCTCTGCATGGTCACCTGTGCTGATCAGCTCGCTACGCTGGCCAAACAGGAAATGAAATTCAAAAGTTGGCGGGGCTTTTCCTGTCTACCTGGCCAGTGCATCTGAGTTGAGAGTGCTCTCCAGAGCGGTCACAGTGGAGCACTCTGGGATAGCTCCTGGAGGCCAATACCATCAAATTGCATCCACACTACCCCAAATTCAACTCAGCAGGGTCGATTTCAGTGCTAATCCCCTCATCGGGGAGGCGTACAGAAATCGATTTTAAGAGCCCTTTAAGTCGACAAAAATGGCTTCGTCGTGTGGACGGTTGCAGGGTTAAATCAATCTAACGCTGCTAAATTCGACCTGAACTCATAATGTAGACCAGGGCTATCTGTTTGTACAATGCCTAGCACAATGGGAGTCAGATCTCATTTGGGGCATCTTGGGACGATAGTAATATAAATAAATAATAATACAATGCTGGACTCCTTAAAAAGTAGTACATTCTCCTTTCACAAAGCAACATTACATGTAATACTTCACTTCCTAGCACTAAACTGGAACTTTCTTGTTCTTCTTGGTTGGTGAAAAAGCCTTTGTTATAGATTATGATAGTTTGGGACTCCTGTCCCAGTTATTGATGAATTCTTTACATTTTCTCAAAGAATGTTCCTCCCTCTGTCCCCCGCCTCCCTCAGACAGACAGAGACACACACACACACAAAAGTGTGTGAGTATATATATGTATGTATGTATATAGCATAAATATGGGATGAACATCAGAATAATTTGCCTCAACTTTTTTCTTACTGGTTTTAGAGTATTTTCACGTTTGTAGAAATGGTTTACTCACTGTGTATAAGTAGACCTCAGGAGTAATCACAAACATGTTGATTTCCTGAACTGGCAAACCTGTCTCAGTCTACCTCACTGTAACATTGCAGCCTGTAACCTTTTATCATTTCCACAGTTCATCTGGGTTTTTTTTCTCCACAGCTTTCTCCACTTGTCATTCAATTCTATCTGGGTATATTCCTTTTTTTTTTTTTAGTTCGATAACTGCTTGTTTTAAGGCATTTATGGATACTTGTAGTTTTGCTTCTTCTCTAATGCTACTATTATCAGTCCAAGTTTCTCTGCTACCTACATTAGTTTATTCATGTGAGTTTTACACGCTAGTTCAAGACAGAAAAATATAATAAATAAAAATCAGTCCAGTCTGATCTCTTAAGGATGCAGTTGTTTGTAATTACTTCTCCAGTTTGTTAGCAGAAAATTTAAAAGTATATAGTCAGTTTTTTACCAGCATGAACCATGAACAAGTTATTCAAATGATTAATCGATTTTGTATATTCCCAGTCTTTGGTGGTCAAATTGAGGTACTTGAAAGGAACCTGATTTTCAGAAAGTACTAAATACCTACCCTCTGGAAATCAGGCTGTTTCAGTGTGTTTTAAATTGGCTACACAAAAAATGGAGGAACCCAAAATCACTAGTTACTTTCAAAAATGTAAGACTATATATTTTATATTGATTTTTAAATCCATATCCACCCTTTAGGAAATGCCTTACAATGGACTCAATGATCTGTTAGGACTTTCCTATTTCTAACTATTATCCTAAATACACATCAGATCAAAGGGGGTAACCTCAAATACTGCCCCAGGATATTAGTGAACCATCCCGAACAAAACGGTACAATGAGTGTCCACCTTACCACTCCTCCTCTACTGTTGGGTCAATGGGATATATGGTCACTGCCATACCTTGTGTCTGTGTTTCTGCTTTCCAAACACAGGGAGATTTATAGGCATATGTTCTCGCTCATTATGGGAATGTTTACATGTTCAAAGAGGAGTGGATTAAATCAATATTTACTCAAGTAGACTTTGCCAGTGTAGTGTCTGAGGTCCTTATCAAGTTTTTATTGGAGTCTGGAGGACCAGGAAGGTCCTGAGGTAGCAAGGTAGATATGCACTTTTCTAATTTTGAGCATGGATCATTCCAATGGGCTTAAATACCTTGCAGAATCAGGGCATAAAAACTGAGCAAAGAACTTTAGATATGACTCTTTGTATTAGTTCCTCTACATTGTGCTGACTTCTGAGTTGTCAAGAAAGATTTAGACTGGAAGCTTGCCTGAGTAAGGTCTAAGTAAGGAGTTCAGGATTTGGCTCTTTGAAAGGTAGGGAATGCATTCTAGGTATTGATCTTTCAATGTAATTAGTGTTTATATCCTTTAAAAAAGAGCTTATTTTTACCTTTTATACTTTGACTTGCTTGTTTTTATTTGCTTTAGCATCTTAACTCTCATTAACTGCTAAATAACTTGTATACAGTACCCCCCATTTATCAATTACAATCTAATTGTGCTTTGCTACAAGATACATTGTTATTAGCTCAACACTCCTTATATGAATGAATAGCTCTCTTTTAGTCCACTGAGACATTGACCTCCTTTTGACAACAGCTGATCTGAGCAGAAGCTGGGAAAGACTGCAATAAGTACAAAAATAGTAGTGGATTTAGCACTCTTGGATGGAGCAAGCCATACTTATGAGAACATTGCTAAACTCACACACCTGCAAAACCTTCAGAGTCTGTTGCAAACCATCCAAAGTCCAAAAAGCAGGTTGGCTTTTTCAAAGAAATTAAGTAGTTGCTGGTCCTTAAGCACTTGTTTTTTAGAAACAAATGTTCCCCTCCCTGGAACAAAACAATTTATTTGGGCAATTGGCCCCTGTCAGGGTTTCCTCCCCACTCTGAACTTTAGGGTACAGACATGGGAACCTGCATGAAACCCCCCTAAGCTTATTTCTACCAGCTTAGGTTAAAAACTCCCCAAGGCACAAATTCTTTCTTATACCTTGGATTAAGTAACGCTGCCACCACCAAGTGATTTAAACAAACATTTAGGGAGGGCCATTTGGAGCCCTACCTTCCCCAAATATCCCCCCAAGCTCCTACACCCCTTTTCCTGGGCAAGCTTGAGAATAATCGCCTCACCAATTGGTAGAGGTGAACACAGACCCAAACCCTTGGATCTTAAAACAATGAAAAATCAATCAGGTTCTTAAAAGAATTTTAATTAAAGAAAAGGTAAGGGAATCACCTCTGAAAAATCGGGAAGGTAGGTACTTTACAGAATAATAAAAGACTCAAGAACATAGAGGATCTTCCCTCTAGGCAAAACCTTAAAGTACAAAACCAGGGATAAACCTCCCTCCTCCTACAAAGGAAATTACAAGCCAAAATAAAAGTAAGCTAACACATTCCTTCACTAGTACTTACTAATACTAATGGAGTTGGATTGCTTGCTTTCTTGATCTGTCTCTGGCAAGCACACAGAACAGACAGACAAAGTCTCCCCCCCGATTTGAAAGTATCTTGTCCCCTTATTGGTCCTTTTGGTCAGGTGTCAGCTAGGTTACCTGAGCTTCTTAACCCTTTACAGCTAAAAGAGGAATTAACCCCTTACAGGGTAAAGAGGGATGCTATGCTATCCTTAGCTGTATGTTTATGACAGCCCCATTAGACTCTTCTCTGTTAATCACTTTTAAATATCCCTGTGCTTCTGTGGGTAATGCCAGTGAATCTGTAGAAAAATACAATTAGTCCTTCAGAAGACATTTAACAGGCAATAAGTCCTATTACAAAACAATTTTATTTCTGAGTGCCAAATTCTGCCCCCAACAACGCAGATATCCACAGGTGCAGCAAAACACACTTCCATAGCATTGGTGTTAAAACAGGATTTGTAGAGTCTAAGTGTGGTCAGCCTCCTCTCAAGCATCCCCTCATAGTCTAGGGTTACAGCACAGGTAGCCTGCCTCAGATTCTCCGCGTGTACTGTTCAATAAACTCAAGAAACACTTTTGTCCATTCCCATCCCTTCTCAGGTTCTGCTTTATTAAATTAACAAACATTCAAAATAAAGTTTGCAAATCCATACGAAAGTCTACACAAAACAGGTTTTTCTCCGTCCTACTTCCCAGCACTCTCTGCTAGAGCTTATTCACTCCAAGCACACTCTAATGCACAAGCGAAGCACCCACCCCCACTTGCAGACTCCTGCTGCTCTTTATAGGGCAATCACCTTGATCCTTTACAGGTGTGGCTCAGCCCTCCAGCCAATATGCACTCTATATTCTTGGCGTTTACATAGCAGGCATAGAATATGGGTAAATTGCCTTTATACATAACCAAAAACCCTTCCCTGCTTGAAGCCCAAATACCCAGAATTTGGGTTAATCCCTGAGGCTGTGGTAGGCTACATTGGTCTGTGATGGGCATGTCTTGTGTGTCCCACACCCCACCCCCTGCCCCCCGTCCTGCACTCTGTGCCTCGTTGTGCATAATGTAGAGGGACTCCCCTATAGCTGATAAATATGCTATATATGAATGAGTCCCTCCGCAATATGTAGTGGAGGGAAATACCCCTTGCATGGAAATGTACCAGGGTGGCTCACCTGCAAGAGATATTTCCCTCCTATACATATTGTGAAGGAACACATGCATACGTAACATATTTATCAGCTCTTGGGGCAAAAGGGGTCCTCCCTACATTATGCACAGTGAGGCAGGATGGGGTGGAAAAATCCGTTAGACATGCCCATCACAGACCAGTGAAAGCTACTGCATCCTCAGGGATTTACCCAAATTCTGGGTACTTGGGCTTCAAGCAGGCAAGAAGGTTGTGTATAAGAGCAATTTACCTATATTCTACCCCTGCTGTGTAAACTCCAGGAATGTAGAATGTATATGGGCAAAAGGAGAAATATAGCCATCATAGAAGTTAAAGTCCCAAAAGGCTAATTGTTTCACCCAATCATTCTCCCTGCTAGTATAGATCTTTCCTATGACTCAGTGCAGCCATCTTTCTACTTGCCTTTTTACACTTCTTCATTTCAGGAGGAGGAGGCTAAAAACATGTTTTGTTTTGTTTTGTTTTTCACATGAGTGATCCAGTTAAACGCAGTGTTTGGGGACAGTAGAAAATAAGTAATACCAAGCAAGACCTCAAACTAGAAGCTTTATTTCTAAACACAGAACTGCCGAATTAATCTAGTTATACCAGAGGCAATTTCACAGAAACCATGGCCTTATCTACACTAGGGACATTTTGAAAAAAATTCCCAATGTTGCTAACTGAGCTGAACTTACTGTAAGGCCTAAAAGACATCACTGCAGTGTTTGCAGTCTGGAGATTTAGCTATTTATGAAAGCAGTGTATTTTCAACTGAGTTAAGTGCTCAGAGAACTCATAAATTTGGCAATTATTTTTTTCAACTTTTAAGGAATGATAAATTAGTAGGAAAAGTGTAATGGTGTGCTTTCCATATTGTGTTGAGGGGTATATTTGCTTGTGGACATACTTAGAAAATGAGTCAAATTCTTTGTGGTATAAATGGATGCAGTTTCAGTCACTTCAATGGAATTGCATCCATTTACATCAGCAGAGAATTTTGGCCTGGTGTTTACATTTAACAAAAATCCTTTGCAATAAAGAGTTGAAAATTCAAACACATATGCACACAGAAATGCTATCAAGCAATCAAAAGTGGGAAAACTACTCTATAAAGCAATATCCATGAAATCACGCCCAAGAAACTGAGCTACAATAGAAACACCAGTACTTGTGGCACCTTAGAGACTAACAAATTTATTTGAGCATAAGCTTTTGTGGGCTACAGCCCACTTCATCGGATGCATTAAGTGGAAAATACAGTAGGAATATATATCTATTCCTACTGTATTTTCCACTACATGCATCCGATGAAGTGGGCTGTAGCCCACAAAAGCTTATGCTCAAATAAATTTGTTAGTCTCTAAGGTGCCACAAGTACTCCTGTTCTTTTTGCGGATACAGACTAACACGGCTGCTACTCTGAAATAGAAACACCCTTAGTCATGTATATTTCACAGAGAATGAGTGAAGTTTATTCCTGAAGAGAAACACATGCGTGTGACATCTTAAAGTCCTTGTAGATTAAATTCTCAAAAGTGACTAGTGATTTTGGGTTTCCAATCAGTGACACCTTGGAGGGACACAATTTTCATAATGTGTGATCAGCACTTTATGAAAATCAGGACACTTAAAAATGCCTCAAGTTGAGAAATGAGAAATTGAGGAAGGAATCATTTCTAAAAATTTAGGTCACGAAAATGCTGCTATATCTGCAAATATAAGTCTCAGAAATATCACTTTTTCAGAATATGTACTTAGACTGTAAACTCATTTGGCAAGGATACTCTTTATTTGTCTTTAAAATTCCATGAACTTTTCTGTGACCATATAAATAATAATATGTACTGAAAGAATGAAATCATTTTTCCAAGTTTAGAGTATTCAGATAAAGAGGTAGTTGTAAGAAGGGCAAGTATTTCAGACATATTGGTGAGATACACTAGAATTAATATCTGTGGGAAATTAAGGAGGTTTAGAGAAATAATATTCACACTTTAATAACAATTTGGTCCCAACATCATTAAAAACAAGCTTCCACCCACTGCATATGTTTCTCTTGGTTGCAAAGGCTATTGTTTGTTAGACTAAAAAGGACAAAGGAGCTGATAAAAGTTGTCTACCTTGTGCAAACTGGAGAGGACATGTACACGGACGAGTCAGGGAATATTGATCAACATGCAATTGCAGGCAAAAAAATCCTGACCCTAGGTTGCTGGATTTTGTTAAACTCCTATGAGAGATTGTGTGTACAATAGTGGTTGTGCAAAATATGACATTCATGGAAATGTAATTATTTTCAGCTGTAATGAGCATTTTTTTTAATGATTTGTTTTTGATGTGTGCAGTTTTTCACTACTGCCATAATTGCATTGTTTAAAATGCTTGTTTTGGAAATGTAGCCTAGATTGTATAAAACAAGCCTCCCACCACACTATATCCCTCTAATATTTGAGTGCATGTTGTAGTCTTTCACTAGGTCATGTCAGTACCAATAATGATACTATGCTATAATTGAGATTTAAAAGTGTCAAAAGACCTTAACAGCCAAAGGGTGCAAGATGTTGAATGAGTAGTACATTTAAACAGGAAGGAATTAAAATGTCTGAGCTAATCAGCTCTCCTGGACTTGCAGAAGATAAGAAAGAAGAAACAATAATAAATCTGAGGGGATAATGGAAATGCAATTATCCTTGGCCAAGAAGTGCTTCTTCATCATTGATAACTAATTAGTTCCATGTACTCACATACATTGTTTGAATTATGTAATAAAATTTAGATATAGTCAGAGCTATCTATTAGCCAAACCATGAAAGAGAAATCCTACTCAAACAATTGGTGGATTCAGTCTTCAAATTACTGATGATCAATATGTTTTCAGTACTATTGTGCTTCTTTGGTAATGAACTACAAAAGAATACAGGTCAAAGTGAACTAAGAGTGCTGCAACGTGAGTTAGTCATTCATCTCAGTTTATATAAATGAACACTAAATTACTTTGGGACAATCTGAGGAATGTATTCAGTCCCCATGTCTCTATCTAAGGAGCTGAACTAGCTGAAATTAGCCTTCTGAGTTGCTGGCCTATGGATTCCTCTATAGTTGTGGAAGTGAAATTCACTATTCTGAAGTGGAAATGTAATTTCCTTTCCCTTGCTGTATTAGGCTGGCCAATTAAGAATTTCACATTGCCCTTTATTACATACAGACTAACTCTGCCCAGTCCGACACTCTATTTTATACTCCTCTGAGGAAGCTCAGAGCACTTGATTCTGGGTAGCACATGTACAATGAGTGCTGCAGCTGCAGTTCTGCGGGAAATTCTGGTATTGACTGACTAAATTACACCACTCTGCCTCTGCAGTTAGGTTTTGTGCCCAAAATGAACTCTTTTTGGCTACTTGGAGGAGCCAAAGATGTGGGCCATGCAGCCAGCCCCTTATTCTCTTCTGTCTGCAGCAGGAGCAGCTGATGGGATATTGTAATCCTCTCACTTCTACACAAAAATTTGGAGAGTTCTACAAAGATAATAAAGACCTCAGTTGGCTCGAAGTAAAAATAGATGCATGCAGTTCATGAACAAATATACTGCTGTGTAAAACCACAGAGGAAAAAGACCCTCTTTGGAAATCTCTCGCTCCCATGTCACTATCACTGTAACGTTCCCCCACATTGCCTTTGTGCAGTACTTAGTTATTAGCCTGTAAAATGACTCTTGCCCAGTCTTGACAATCACTGACTGGATATTGAGGGTCCCAGCCTACCAGTGGATAATCCGCTCTTTTTCCATCCCTCACCTCCGCCTTCCATTGTACTGCTCCTCAGCAAAGTTCACATGCTTCACCCAGGTACATATGTTCTAAGGGGGGCAACCTCTGTTGTACGCATTGTCTCCATGCCAGGTTACATGCTCTTCACACTCTTCTATAAAAAGAAAAGGGAGTATGTCAATAGCCATGTCTAGCCCAGGGGAAATTGGCAGAAGGGCTGTCAGGGAGCATGGCATTGTTAGATGCTGTTTCTGAGAGTGCAGCCTTATATGGCAGCGTTGCACTTGTGATTAGAACAGCCTCATGACTACTTCAATTTATACCAGTCACTTACATCTATCTTACCTATACACATAGTTTAGAATATGTGTAGTGTAGACATTTGCTAGCCATCCCCCTCTTGAATCTTACAGCTCCCCTCCAATTGCCACTCAACTCAGCTGCAGCCACACTTACTTTTCACAGTACTGTGCCTACACAAGACAGTTTTTCTAAAAATCCATTATTACCACCATCAGTGCATTTCCTCAGTGGTAGCAATAGTTGAAGAGCTAGTGGAGACAGGATGATGGTGTTTTAATCTTTACACCATCTAACCTTGCCTCAGAGGTGGCTAAAATACCAAATCACCAGTGCTGTGTTTTATATGGGAAATCCCACAGCGACTACCACTCTGTAGAGTTCAATATAGAGATTGCAACAGTGGGAATTTAAGAAAAAAATAGATTAGGGAAGATAAAGCTAAGGGGGAAATGCCCCGAATAGTATGGAATGATTGCAGTACACCAGGGGTAAGGTTTAATGACCACTTTACAGAGGTGCAGCTGCCTTGCACATAACACAACCATTGGGTAATTGAGAGCCCAGGCAAAACCTATCACGGGAAGTTTATATCATTTAGCCATGGAAGAGGTTTACAGGATAACAGTGTGATAGTTGAACTGGGCAGAGGATAGAAACTGATTCTACAGACAAAAAGCATTCAAAAGGGAACATCTCATATCCTGTGTGTGCTTTAGTTAATTGAATTACTGCTTGACATTAAAGTTAGAGGACATAGTTAATTTCTATCTGACCTGCACTATCTAAAAAGAAAATTGGAAGTACAATTAGAGAAAGAAAAATGTTAATTTAGGAATTGATTTTGCTGTAAATCTATGGTTTGTCCTAAATGAAAGGTTTAGGAACTTAATTGGGTTCATCATGTTCTTAATGTTACATTGGAACTTTACTGGAAAGTCACCTGCCAGAGTACTCCATCAGCCAGGTAAGGAAACCCTCTAGTACTCAGGTAAAATGTTGTAAGGAAAGGAACCCATCTTCAGTACTCTGCACTGAGATTTATGAGTTGGGCAACCAAGCATCTCAGTTCCAGCACTTGTGGCTCATAGGAGAGTTACTTTAATCTTGATCAGGATGAACTCCTTCTTGCTGCATGGCTAATGAAGGTAGTGTTGTAGTGGGTTGCCCGTCTACTTTGGTGTTGTCTTAACTGCTTCTGTATTCTGTCTGTCAGTCCTTCGCTTCGTTGTGGGAAGTACGGTATTGGCTCTTGGGCCTATCAGTCCTTGTGCTAGGCTACTGTTTAGTCTTTGGGAAGGTGTATTGTGATTGACCAACATTTCAGTTAGGGTACCCTTCCTGTCAGTTCTGTCTTTGCCATCAATGTTGTGGCTGTCTTTACTGATAACTCAGTCTCCCTTTTGCTTTCTGTGTACCCAGGTCAGATGTCTTGGGCTCAGATTTCCATTTGGTGCTGAATCATTTGAATTCTACTGCACTATATGGTGCCTCATTGTCTGACTTTAGTGCATTGGGTATCCCCTATCTTGCAAAATGTGCCTTCAGTTTCCAGATCACAATTCTTGCCTGAGTGTCTGCTAGATAGTCCACCTCCCAGAAGTTGGAGTAGTAATCCAATGTGATTATGTAGTTCCTGCCATTAAAAGTGAACAGGTCTGTTCACAGGGTCAGGTTGGGATTTCATGAGTTTGTAGAGTCTCCTGTTTTCAATCACTATAGTCTTTGCACACCTCTCACTGTTCCATGTACATTCTCAGTTGAGCATTCATGCCTGGCCAGTAGATGCCTGGCTTGTGTCAGGCATGCCTTTATCCCCAGGTGTGAAATGTGCATCTATGTCATGATATCAACTCTTAAATCTGCTGGGATTAGTGCCCGGTCTCCTTTAAACAAAATCCTATCTTGTGCATACACAGCTCAGCCCTTACCTGGCAGTAGGGGGTAACTTCCTGTGGCACTCCTCCTGGCAGCCAGGTGAGGGATGTAGGATCGATCAGGAACAGCCCCCCGGCTGCATGCAGGACAGAGTTCCCCATCCTCAGACCCCTATCCGCTCCCCTCTTCTTAAACTCTTTCACTTACATGGTTGTTTTTGGAAAGGTGGGGGGGACTTCAGTTTCAGATTATGCCCTGGGACCCAAAAAAACTCTGTGAGGCCCTGCTCAGCAGTGGCTTCTTCATGATGCTTTCTAATGGCTTGTGATCAGACTGCACATCCACCTTGTGCCCAAAGGTGAACTGATGGAATCATTCCATTCCAAAGAGCACAGCCAGGAGCTCTTATCTGAGCATAGCTCCTTTCTGTGTCTGTCAAGGCTCTGCTAGCACATGCTGTGAGCTGTTGGATTTGCTACTGTGCAGCTCCTAGACCTCCTGAGGCATCATGCTGTAGTTCTAGCTTCTCCACAGGGTTTTAGTACTTAAGGACTGGTGCCTTTACTTATGATTTTCATTATTCTTTCAAATGCTTGTTCTGGGATCTCTGACCATTTCCCATTCACACATTGTAGAATGATGTTTACATTGGAACACCTCTGGGGCTGGGCTGATGCCCTTAGGCATTCTTATGCATTGGAACCTGCCAAAAGATGTAGAAAAGGCTGTCAGTTGGGACTGGATGGCTCACCTAATATGTGAATATGCTCAATTTAACATCACAAAGAGTGAGCACTTTTTCCCTGGTTAAATTGGGTAGTATGTCCTCAATCTCTGATTATGGGTAATTATTTCTTTTCAATGCTGTGTTCAGTAGTTTTGAATCAGTGCAGACCCTCAGTTTACCTTGTGGTTTTGTTTTGTTTTTTCTTACCACTACTCGGCTGCTGACCCAGCCTGTACTAGTTTCAATGCGTGTAATGATGCCTCTTCTTTGCAGGCTTGCCAGTACCTTCTGCAATGGATTCACCAGGGCTAATGGAACTCTGCAGTTTAGTAGTGTCACAGCTGTACATGGGGGTCTGTTTCTAACCTCAGCCTGCTCTCTGGGTTTCCATCTCCTTCAAATATATCCTTATCTTCTATATGAATGTTGGATAGGGCCCACAGTGACTATTCTCTATCCTCTCTCACTTTGCAGATATACTGGTATTGTCCACAATCAAAGCCGTGACTTGCACCGCCCTGCTATCCAGCAGTGGATGGTATGCCTGTGTTTCAACTACTCTACTCCAAGGGATAAAGTCTCTTGTTTCATAGATTTCTTACTGATGACCTGCATTTTGCTCACTGGACTCAGAATGGTTTTATTGTACATCACCTGAACCTTCACACATTTATCCAGCCTAATATCACTGCTTATCAGAAATTGTGGGATTACATTGCAGCTGGCTACTCAGTCCAGCTGGAAGCCAATTGGTCACTGATCTAATAATATAGTTGCAAATATTGGAGTTGAATGGCTGGCAGCCTTCTTCTGCAGTCCATTTATACTGAGAGTTTTTGGAACTGCTAACATCACACTGCAGATATCCCCCTGTTCACTGGAAGTCTCTACAGCAGGGGTGGGCAACCTGCGGCCCGCCAGGGTAATCCGCTGGCAGGCCACAAGACAGTTTGTTTACATTTGAACGGCCGCCCACAGCTCCCAGTGGCCACGGTTCACTGTTCCCGGCCAATGGGAGCTGCAGGAAGCAGTGACCAGCACGTCCCTGCGGCCTGCGCAGCTTCCCGCAGCTTCCCGCAGCTCCCATTGGCTGGGAACGCGAGCTGCAGGTTACCCACCACTGCTCTACAGCCCGAATCACTACAGGCACTGTTCTTTTTCCCCCCTTCCTGAAGCATTTGGATAAACAGTGGTTTTTCCCACATGTTTTTCAATGTTGCCCATAGCTTGGGCATTTTTCTTTCTGCCTTTTGTGTTGCCTTCCACAGTACCTACACTGGACCATGATGCCATTCTTGATTGGTCAGTCTCTGTCTTGTTCCTTTAGCTTCAGCCTGTGTACTTGTTCTTCACAAGTGGCTATTATTGTTTTGATCTCCCTGGACAGCTCAGCTACCCTTGCTATTTGGAACTATTTCTTTAGGGTTAGATTTGTTTCTTTCAACAATCTCTCCTGTAATCTGGATTCACGTGTCCCACAAATGATCCTGCCTCTAACTAGGGAATCTTTAATATCTTTAAAGTTACATGTGGATACCAGAAGTCTCAGCTCTGTAATGAAAATATCTATTCAGTGTTCTGCTTCTTAGTTTCAGGCAAAAAAAGCCAAAAAACAACCCTCTCTTTACAGTCTCATTCTGTCTGGCATCACAATACTCATCAAACATTTTTTGTTAGCTGTTCCAACTGTTGTTTGCTTTGATTCTAGGTGCCGCTTTGTTTGCCTGTTAAGTTAAACTCTCTTCCTTTCAGTGGGTCTCACTAGACTGACCATTGACACTATATTTAATGTACCGCATGCTGTCTAATAACATAAGAGGACTCCATGTTTCTAAAACTAAATTGTTTCTTTATTTAGAGAACAATTTACAGAGATGCTGCAACCACAGCTAGCATTCATGCCATGTGCAAACAGACTGACTTCCTATTAGGAAGTTCCTAATTCCTCTTCCAAAATTTTCCCTCCAGCAACCCAAGCTCCTCCTTACAAGTTCCATGCAGGTTTCTACAGATGAGACCCCTCAGTATAATTTAGATAGCCCCAGGGGTGGCAGAATCAGTACAGCACTATTCATTGTGGCCTAGCCCCTCACATCCTTGGCCTGCTTGTCCCCTCTCCAGACCTGTCCCCATATATTCCCTCTGCCACATCCTGGAGGGAGATGGGGGAGGCTGGGAATGTAGAGCAATGCAAACTGCCTTGTGCACAGTCTGCACCAGAGGGAATCCTCCCTGGACAGCTCTGGGATAGCAGTGTGAAGGGACCATTGCAGAAGGGGAAATTACTCACATAAATTAGTGATGCACTGAGCTTGAGTCACCTCTTGTTTATGCATAGGCCTGAAATGGGAACACAGTAAAGATTAGAATGGTGCAAAAATGATGCAGCTTCCCTTCTACCTTGAAGGCCTGTTAATTCCTAGTCAATCTATGGTCCTTTGAAATATATATCCTTCCTAGCTGTTGATTACAAAATCTCCCTATATGGTATCATTTGAAAATTTCATTAATATGCTACCAGCTACCACTTCCAGATCATTAACAAAATATTAAATAAGACCAGCTTTAACAATGATGCCCATGTTATTGCAATATGCACTTTCCCCTGGAATTTACTTCCTTGCCCTTTTTCATTACCCTCTGTTTTCCATCATTTAGACAGCTTTCAAACCACATATCCAAAGTATTTCTAATTAACATAGGGCTGTATTAGCACCTTGAAATCCAGCCTGAGTAAGGTGCAGTGCATACCTGCCCAGCAAGAACCTAATTGTTCTCCCTTGCTCTGGTAATTGGTGCAAGGCCTTTTCCTGGTTTAGCTTATTCCTCTTTCCATGTTGACTTAGCTGCTGCATTAGGTGGAGCCAAGACTTCTCCTACTTGCTATCCTTGCCAACCCAGTCTCTGTGCACCTGCACAGGAAAGGGAGTAGCAGCTTTTCAATGCCTGTTCTCCATCCTCTGGAGGAAATGGTGATGTGAGTAGCTCCCACATGAGTAACAGGGCATCTTACTCTGTTGCGTGAATAGCTCACACAGATGAGTAACAGGGCTTGAGATTTTATGAGACACTTGCTCAAATCCCAAGACGCTAGATCAATCTTTATCCACTAATTTTGCAGTTCTCTCCAAAACCTAAGTCAAGTTTGTCCAGAAACTCTTGCTATTTATTGCTCATGATTTCATTATGTAGTACAGTGGTCATCAGGGGGTTTACTGGGTTATCAGAGTATTATGGGTTAGAGCCATGCTTCACCCCTCCCTTCCTCCACTTTATTTGTATATAGTTGAATAAAGCAGCATATTCCTAGCCTGCAGTACTGTAAATAAAATATTTTCTTTTGCCCTGAGCAGTCTGTTTACAAAACTGTTGATGAGGAAAAAACATAAAAATGGCAATTTATGGGAAAATTCAGGCATTTAATGCAGAAAATAAGGATTTGCAGTAATATATTGAAAGACTGGGTCACTATTTTCTTGCAAATGAGATTACAGATAAGGACAAACAGAAAGCAATTTTCCTCAGTGCTTGTGGCAATACAATCTATTTCCTTTTAAGGAGTTGGTTATAACCTCCAGGAGATAAAAATTTAGAAGACCTGGAAAAATTTTTAACAGTACACTACACAACAAAGCCAAACATTATTGTAGAACATTTCAAGTTTCATCCTAGAATGAGGAAGCAAGATGAAAGTGTACTTGGGTATGTGGCAGAGCTAAAAAGATTAAGGAAATATTGCTTATTCAGAAATGGCCTAGAGGTTATGCTGTGGGACAGATTTGTTTGTGGTAAAAGTAATAGTGTTGGTGTTCTGTAAGACATTTGACTTGGTACCTCATGACATTTTGATTAAAAATCTAGAACAATATAAAATTAACAATGGCACACATTACATGCATTAAAAGCTGACTGACTAATAGGTCTGAAAATGTAATTGTAAACGGGAATCATCATCAAGCAGGAGTGTTTCTAGTGAGGTCCCACAAGTATTGGTCCTTGGCCCTATGCTGTTTCACATTTTATCAATGACCTGGAAGAAAACATAAAACCATCACTGATAAAGTGACAAAAATTGAGGGAGTGGTAAATAGCAAAGAGGACAGGTTACTAATACAGAGCAGTCTGGATCACTTAGTAAAGTGGGTACAAGCAAACAATATGAGTTTTAATATGGCTAAATATAAATGCATACACCTAGGAACAAAGAATGCTGCCCAGACTTTCAGGATGGGAGACTCTATCTTGGGAAGAAGTTACTCTAGGGGTTGTGGTGGATAATCAGCTAAACTTCCACTCCCAATGTGACACTTGATCAAAAGAGTCAATGAAATCCTTGCATGTATAAACAGGAGGATCTTGATAAGGAGAAGAGAAGTTTTGTTTTTGTTTTGTTTTGTTTTTGTTTTTGTTTTTTTGTATTTTTTACCTCTGTATATGGCAATAGTGTGACTGCTCCTGGAACACCATGTCCAGTTCTAGTATCCACAATTCAAGAAAGATGTTGAAAAATTGGAGAGGGTTCACAGAAGAGCCATGAGAACAATTAAAGGATTATAAAACCTGCCTTATAGTGATACACTCAAGGAGCTCAGTCTATTTAGTTTAACAAAAAGAAGGCTAAGGAGTGACTTGATTACATTCTGTAAGTACCTACTTTGGGAACAAATATTTAATAATGGGCTCTTCAATCTAACAGAAAAACGTATAACATGATCCCATGGCTGGAAGCTGAAGCTAGACAAATTCAGACTTAGAATTATGGCATACATTTTTAACAATGAAAGTATGTTAACCATTGAAACAATTTATTAAAGGTCATGATGTATTCTCTATCACTGACAATTTCAAAATCAAGATTTGCTGTTTTTCTAAAACATACTCTCTAGGAATTATTTTGGGGAAGTTCTATGGGCTGTGTTTTACAGGAGGTCAGACTGGCCTTGGAATCTATGAATCGATGTAGTATTAATAATGAAAGAATTCAAAGATAATTGCTAGCAAAGGAGACTTAACTTGGCCCAAAGCTATACAATTAGCAACAGCAATGGTATCAGCAGCTAAAAACTTACAATATTTGCATGTAGATTGCAGGACTAATCAAACTGAGTAGAATAACAAGGTGATAGAGACTCAGGCTCCTGAGTGGTGTTTCTGCAGTGGAGGATCTTATTTTGTGACAGTTTGTAAATTTAAAAGGGCCCAGTGTCCTTAATGCCTTAATATTGGACACTTATCTATGAAATGTAAAGGTGACTATCAAACAGTATCTGAAACCCATAAGGGTAAAGCCCAAAAGCCCAGAAGAAAAGGAAAAAAAGAAGTGCTTTTTACCTTGAGGGTTAGGAAGACACAGAGGAGGAGATCCACACTATGTACTCCCAAAAAGAGAAGAAATTAGTACCTTATGAAATAATGGTAGAGTTAAACAATCAGTTGGTACAAATGCACAGTAAATAGATACAGGGGGTTCAATGTGATCAATACATCAGTGCAAAGCACGACTGAGCCCACTAGTGAATTCATGAGTGACTCTGCTCACCTACTCAGGAGAAACTGTCAAGGTGGTAGGTTCTGTGCTCATCTCCATAAAATATAAAAGCCAAAAGAAAATGTTACCAATCCAAGTGATCTGAGGACAAAGGCAAAATCTCTTAGGCAGAGATTAGTTGTGAGAACTAAAACTGAATTGGATGAAAAAATTCAAATTAGACTTGCAAAGCATACACACTCCAGGAGGTCTTGGATTCTCAACCAGTCATTTTAAAAGAAGGTTTAGAGAAGATCATAATAGGTGTAATGACTACAATTTGTATCTAGAATGGGGTAAAGTCAAAAGACTTTAAACAAGATCATACTTCCTCAGAGAAAAGATTGAGACTGAGTTAGACAGGCTGGAAAAGGAGGGCATGATTTCACCAGTGCAGTTTTCTGAGTTGACCACACCGATAGTGTCCATGGTTAAGCCAGACAAGACAGTCCACATCTGTGGGGTTTATGAAGTTAGATAGTTACCACATGCCAAAGACGGAAGACTTGATTGAAGTATTAGGTGGGGGTCAAAAATGTATTAAGCTGTACATGTCCCAGGTGCACCAGCAGTTGAAGCTGGTATATCATCAGGAAGTGGAATTTTCCAGAAAGCCATGGAAAATTTGTGGAAAATTTGTTGAAAGGCAGAAGTGTCTCTGAAAATCTGTCAACCGTAGAGAAGGTACTTCAAAAATTGGAGGCAGCAGAGCTTTGCTTAAAACATTTTTTTTTTAAATGAGACCAGAAGAGGTGTATCTGGGCTACAGGATAGAAAAGGAGGGCATTTACCCTGTGGCAGACAAGGTCACGGTAACTGAACAGGTCTCATCCCCTCAGAACAAAACTGATCTACTGGCATAGTTAGGTGTGTAAATTATTATCACAGGTTTCTCCCAAATGTTTCAGCTCTTTTAGAACGCTTGCATTAGCTCCTGAAGAAAGGGACCTTCTGCACTGGGGAAGGAGTCAAGAGAGCCCTGCAGGACTGTAGCTGCAGGAGCCACCAATGCACAGCAATTTTATTTTGTTGTATGCGTTGTTTTTCATTTTGTTTTGTATTTGTGAAAAACACAGGGCTCTATCTGTAAGACAGACCATCAGCATGCCAATGCAGTTCCCCTCAGTCCATTGCCATTACCAGAAAAGATCTGGTTCTACAGAGCTTTCAGGAGAGACTGTGTTATTCATGAAACACCTCAGTATTCATGAAACACACCAGGAAAGGCTTCTCAGATAAGAAAATTACTAGACAGGATCTTATCCTGTCCCAGGTCCAGCAGTACTTACTGCAGGGCTGGCTAAGAGCCAGTGTAAGGAAGAATGCTGCCCATTTAGGGCCAGGCATACAGAACTGAACATAGAGAATGGATGTATATTGTGGGGTACAAGCAGTAGCGGCGCCAGCTTTGCCGGCGCCCTAGGTGGCGGAAGGTCCCGCCCCCGAAATCCCGCCCCCATCAGCGGCGGCGGAAGGTCCCGCCCCCAAATTTCTACGGGCGGCGGGGGCGCAGGCGCCCCCAAAATAGCAGCGCCCTAGGCGACCGCCTAGGTCGCCTAATGGGAGCGCCGGCCCTGGGTACAAGAGTCATTATTCCCTCACAAAGACAAGATGACGTTCTGACAGATTTAAATGAAGCATGCCCCAGAAGGAAATCTTTGGCTCGGAGCTATGTATGTTGGCCAAACAGGGTTAGGACCTGGGAAAAGTAGTAAAAGGATGTCACCAGTGCCTTGGCGCTAGACCAAATAGCACCCAAGGCTAGGAGCATCTTTGGTACCCCTCCTCCATTTGTTAAACTTTTGAATACCTTATTTTTTTTATTGCATTTGTAGCCCATTTCATGACTTTGATGCACAATTTGCATGTATGATTTATCCCTGTCATATTAGATGATAACTTGCATGCTAGGATCTGTAAATCTGTATTTATTCATGTCATATATAAGCAAATAAAAAAAAATGTTTCCTCTAAGCTTAATCCACATATGAAATACCTGAAACATTTTACTTCAAACATTCTATTTTCCTTTTTGTTGCTAACAACAAAAACAGCACCCTGAGCTCTCAGCCCCCCAAGCCTGGCACCCCAGGCAGTCGCCTGGGTCGCCTGCCCCTAAATCCGTCCCTGGCCTTGTTTACCATGAAAGGATGCTACCACATGAGAGAGAAGATCCCCTGGTTATTTAAAAGACTACATCCCATCTGTAAACTATGAGAGGAAGGATGTAGTAAATTTGTCATCAAGGGTTACTCAGATTTTTGTGAGTTGGAGCCATACTCCATTCTTCTCTGATTCCTGTTTAGTTAGTATGTGTTTTCCCCAACTCTGTATATAGTTGAATAAAGCAGCACGTTCCCAGTCTGCAGAACTGCAAGTAAAATATGTCTCTTGTGCATTGGGAGATACCTTTAAAAATCACATCTTGTAGAAGCCTAGAGATTTTTTTTCCATTTTAATATTTGTTCCATTATTTTGTTATGAACAGAAGTTAGATTTTGTGGGGTGTAATCACTGTGATCCTTTGGTACCTTCCCAGTTTTCCAGGATTTTTTTTTATTGTCAGCTTATTAGATATTTTCCTTAACACTTTAGGATTTATGTCATCAGGACTGGTGAATTTGCATGTACCGTAATTAGTCACTTAAACCATTACCTGCTTTTTGTCAGAGTCTTTCTTGCTTATTTTTTGTCCAAGTCTCACTTCTTTGTTTTCTTGTTATGGAAAGGATCTTGGTATCTCAGTGATTTGAAGAGTCATCATTAATTTAATTTCCAACTTATTTACTGCCAAAGTAAAATTAATGGTAGTTTTATCGTTGATTTAAATGGGAATAGGAATAGGCCCTTATTAGTGAGCCTACTATCTGTCTAGTACTTTTCCCTCTTAAATAGATGTGTACAAGCATGTTTATATATTTATTTATGTGTATATATAATTAGTGTCATACATAATCAATATTGCACAAATCAAATGGACCAGAACCTAGTGAACTAATTGATCTCAAAATGAAATTGCTGACAGGGAATCATCATTAAAGGGGTATGTTTCCACAGGGGTGCTCATCGGGCCAGAGCTCTTGGACCAATACTAGCTTTTTAATTAGTGACCTGGAAGAAAATATAAAATCATCACAAGAAGTGGAAGATTGGACAAATGACCAGGGAGGAGTATAAAAATATTACTCAGGCATGCAGGAGTGAAATCAGGAAGGCCAAATCACACTTGGAGTTGCAGCTAGCAAGAGATGTTAAGAGTAACAAGAAGGGTTTCTTCAGGTATGTTAGCAACAAGAAGAAAGTCAAGGAAAGTGTGGGCCCCTTACTGAATGAGAGAGGCAACCTAGTGACCGAGGATGTGGAAAAAGCTAATGTACTCAATGCTTTTTTTGCCTCTGTCTTCACGAACAAGGTCAGCTCCCAGACTGCTGCACTGGGCAGCACAGTATGGGGAGAAGGTGACCAGCCCTCTGTGGAGAAAGAAGTGGTTCGGGACTATTTAGAAAAACTGGACGAGCACAAGTCCATGGGGCCGGATGCGCTGCATCCGAGGGTGCTAAAGGAGTTGGCGGATGTGATTGCAGAGCCATTGGCCATTATCTTTGAAAACTCATGGCGATCGGGGGAGGTCCCGGATGACTGGAAAAAGGCTAATGTAGTGCCCATCTTTAAAAAAGGGAAGAAGGAGGATCCGGGGAACTACAGGCCAGTCAGCCTCACCTCAGTCCCTGGAAAAATCATGGAGCAGGTCCTCAAGGAATCAATTCTGAAGCACTTAGAGGAGAGGAAAGTGATCAGGAACAGTCAGCATGGATTCACCAAGGGCAAGTCATGCCTGACTAACCTAATTGCCTTCTATGAGGAGATAACTGGGTCTGTGGATGAGGGGAAAGCAGTGGATGTGTTATTCCTTGACTTTAGCAAAGCTTTTGATACGGTCTCCCACAGTATTCTTGCCGGCAAGTTAAAGAAGTATGGGCTGGATGAATGGACTATAAGGTGGATAGAAAGCTGGCTAGATCGTCGGGCTCAACGGGTAGTGATCAACGGCTCCATGTCTAGTTGGCAGCCGGTTTCAAGTGGAGTGCCCCAAGGGTCGGTCCTGGGGCCGGTTTTGTTCAATATCTTCATTAATGATCTGGAGGATGGCGTGGACTGCACTCTCAGCAAATTTGCAGATGACACTAAACTGGGAGGAGTGGTAGATACGCTGGAGGGTAGGGATAGGATACAGAGGGACCTAGACAAATTAGAGGATTGGGCCAAAAGAAACCTGATGAGGTTCAACAAGGACAAGTGCAGAGTCCTGCACTTAGGACGGAAGAATCCCATGCACTGTTACAGACTAGGGACCGAGTGGCTAGGCAGCAGTTCTGCAGAAAAGGACCTAGGGGTTACGGTGGACGAGAAGCTGGATATGAGTCAACAGTGTGCCCTTGTTGCCAAGAAGGCTAACGGCATTTTGGGCTGTATAAGTAGGGGCATTGCCAGCAGATCGAGGGACGTGATCGTTCCCCTCTATTCGACATTGGTGAGGCCTCACCTGGAGTACTGTGTCCAGTTTTGGGCCCCACACTACAAGAAGGATGTGGAAAAATTGGAAAGAGTCCAGCGGAGGGCAACAAAAATGATTAGGGGGCTGGAGCACATGAGTTATGAGGAGAGGCTGACGGAACTGGGATTGTTTAGTCTGCAGAAGAGAAGAATGACGGGGGATTTGATAGCTGCTTTCAACTACCTGAAAGGAGGTTCCAAAGAGGATGGATCTAGACTGTTCACAGTGGTACCAGATGACAGAACAAGGAGTAATGGTCTCAAGTTGCAGTGGGGGAGATTTAGGTTGGATATTAGGAAAAACTTTTTCACTAGGAGGGTGGTGAAGCACTGGAATGGGTTACCTAGGGAGGTGGTGGAATCTCCTTCCTTAGAGGTTTTTAAGGTCAGGCTTGACAAAGCCCTGGCTGTGTTGATTTAGTTGGGATTAGGTCCTGCTTTGAGCAGGGGGTTGGACTAGATGACCTCCTGAGGTCCCTTCCAACCTTGATATTCTATGATTCTATGATCACTGATAATGTTTGCAGACAACACAAAGATCAGTAGCGCAGTAACTAATGATGAGTACAGGTGACTGTTACAGAGTGTCCTGGATTACTTGGTATTGGGAATATATGGAAAAATGTCTTCTCCATTATATTTTGGTGCATCAGTCCATTACTGATTTCAGCTACAATAAATACAGTAAACAGTGTCATTTTTCATAAGGGAGAGCAGTCTCTGTAGATACATCAATGTAATATATTTTGGTATTCCAGAGCATTTTGAGGAAAAATAAACACCACATATATAATAGTGTCCTAAATTAGTCATACTTATTATGATCTTCATAAACTGAAATTAACTTTATCAGAGCAGTGAATTGCACTAACCTATAGTATTTGTGCCACTGTTTTATCAGTCAGGAAGCACTTCCACCCTAAACTCTTTTTTTCTATTATATAAACCCAGTAAAATAAGTGTATAGCTTGGCTGAAAGGATTTGACAAGAATAAATAAATTAATAATCATTAATAAAAGACTTACATTTGGCAGGCTGTGCAACTTTGTGCCCAGGGAACACATTTATTTTTAATATTTTTAAATGGCTTCTGTTTCAGATTTCCCTCATAAAGGCATTTTATAGAGCTTGTCAAAATTTTGCCGTCAAAATTTTTGCTTTGGTTTGTTTTTTTGCATATAAAATGGATTTTTGGTGAAACAGAAACGTTCACCAAAATAAATACAGTAAATTAATGCATACATAAATACAATCTATTTTTATCAACAACAAAAAATTGAGCTGTCAAAAAACTTAAAATTTTTCCATTTTTATATTTTTGATGAAACTTCTGAAGAAAGCTTAGCAACCATATATATGTGTGTGTGTGCATGTATACGTGTGTTATATAAAATCATCCACATTTTTGTCAGGAAAATAATTTCCTAACCAGATCTGCTCTTTATGCAGATGCTCTTTCTGAGAAGCCTTCATCACTCTCTCATATGCAATGTCCATTATCTGTTTCAGAGTTAATCACAATTACATTTATTTAGATTTCACTGAAAAAACTCCAAACTGAAGTGTTCCTATCCCAGGGGTCGGCAACCTTTCAGAAGTGGTGTGCCGAGTCTTCATTTATTCACTCTAATTTAAGGTTTCGTGTGCCAGTCATACATTTTAACGTTTTTAGAAGGTCTCTTTCTTTAAGTCTATAATATATAATTAACTATTGTTGTATGTAAAGTAAATAACGTTTTTAAAATGTTTAAGAAGCTTCATTTAAAATTAAATTAAAATGCAGAGCCCCCTGGACCGGTGGCCAGGACCTGGGCAGTGTGAGTGCCACTGAAAATCAGCTTGCGTGCCACTTTCGGCACGCATGCCATAGGTTGCCTACCCCTGGCCTATCCAGTGCTCTGGATGTCCTTATCAGACATTTAAAACCACATTCACTTACTGAGGTGGGAATAGCTGATGTTACAACAGACTACTTTGTGACTTTGTAACCACAGCAATGTGATATGCATATGATATGGTGCATGGTTTAATAATCAGAGCTGGAAATAAGAGTCAGAAAACTGTGTTCTCTATAATGTTTCTGACCAATTTTTTTTTAAATTTGGGATGGGATTATCAAAGGATCAAACTGCACTTAGGCATCTAGCTGCTATTTATACCTTTGAAAAAAATGTCCTTAGGTGACTAAAATAAGGCATCAAATTCCATAGTTAGGCATGTAGGTGGAAGCTGACTGATTTTCAGAAGTGCTGAACACTACTGAACCACTAATTCAGCTTGAGAAGTCAGAGGATGTAAAAGTAATAATGATCCACCTTGTAAGTATTTTGGTGATATTTCCTTAGGATTATTGGTGAAAGGCGTATAGAAGTTAATGTGTGTTTTATGTAATGATGACTAGAAATGAGCTGAAGCATCTGTGATCTTCTGAAATTAAATCATAAAAAGCTGAAGTTCAGGATTTGAACCCTAAACCAGGCTTCACCACCTTTTTGAATCTCAGTGGGAGGAATATTGTGATGTTTCATGTTCTCCCAAACATGAGGATAATAACTGGCTTTTGAAGACACCAATCCTGCATGACACTATCCATCTGAGTTCTCTTGTTTTATACTTCGATTGTAAGCTCTTTCAGGCAGAGGCCATCTATTTGCTCTGTGTTTGTGCAGCAGTTAGCACAGCAGGGTCCTGGTCCATGTCTGGGACTCCTAGACATTGTGATAATAAAAATAATAAATAATACAAAAGAAGGTACAAACCATTATGGAGACTTGGTCCCAGCTAGGACAGACAATAATTGTTGCTATGCAGTTACAGAAACCAACTCTACCCACAACTCTACACAACTATACCCAGATTCTTCTCTGTAACCTGATATGTTCAGAAGGCGAGCCAGTCACAGACCATAGGAAAAGCCGATAAAGGTTCTACAGGCTCTGTGGGAAAAGAAATGTAGATTTCAAATTGATACATTTTATACATAAAAAAATGTGACTTGCTTTCCACCCAGCAGATAGTTGGCATGGTAACCCTAGCATAATACAGCACAAGGGCATATACTTACGATGACAGAGAATATGTGGCAGTAGGTAATACCACAACAGAGACTTAGATTCCCACTTATTGTTCATCTACTTATTTATTTTACAGGAAAAGCAATTTAGTGGTATAACAATTAGTTGTCATGGCATCCATGTAATTTGAATAGTAGAAAAATTATCATCCTTACTTTCCTAGCATCCACTAAGTGAAATGTGGGCAGATGCTCCAATACTCTTATATCCAAGACTTCAGTTATATATTTCTCTTTGCATTTTGCCTTTGCCATTCTTTGACTCAACCTCTATATTAGTGGCATGGCTGTACTTACACTCACTATAAATATTTCTTCCTCCACGGGTTTCAGTATTTCATGCTTTCTACCGCTGCTGACTGAGGCTCACATCCCCTTTCCCTCCTGGATGTGAATTGTGTAGCTCAAAGAGTCTTTTACAAATGTAAAAGGTACAGTTCCATCTCGTGGGAGCCTTCTGTTTGAGTATCTGAATAGCAGCCCACAATTCTCAACCTTCTCTCAAATTTTGACAAGTTGCTGTAGGTTGTCTGCAATGGCTGCAAATTTTGCATGTCATAGCTAACACCTTGTTAAGACGATCTGTGCTTCAGAGAAATTCAAAGAACTACAATGCAGAATGATTCAGACACTGTGAGGGGGTGGTAATAAATAGCTGACACATTCTCTGAAGATATTTCCTCCACATTATTGGTTGTATACTTTTCAGCAAATTGAATGTTCTTGGTGAATATTTTCTTTCCCTGTGAAAAGAAACTTTTCCTTTAGAAACAGAAAATTAAGTGGATAGAGTTCCTGCTGAATCACATCTCATCCAAGACTGTGCTTCTTGGAGCTGATAACTAGACAAACTCATTATCTCCTTCTGTCCCAAGTGTTTTCAATTTTTCTCTGTTATGAAAAATATGGATGTTTCTTCTTAAGTTCATGTGGTTATAAGGTCATTGAACAGTGTTTCAAGAATAGTAAGAACAGAAACAGAAGAATGGTCAGGTTAAAGCATTGACCTGAGACAGTGGAGTGGTGGGTTCTATTCCTGGCTTTGCCACAGGCTTTTCATGTGATCTTGAGCAAGTCACTTAATCTCATGTTGCTTTAGGTTCTCCAGTCTTTAAAATAGAGATAATGCTCTGTTTCTCCCATCATTTGTCTATTTAGATTTTTCTTTGGGAGTAAGGATTGTCTCTAACTACCTGCATGCACAGTGCCTAAGACAATGGGGCTCCAAACTCAGTTATGGCTTGTAGGCTTAACTACGCTACCTCTACTATACTATACTACTACTCATACTACTAACAAACATCTAAACAGACAGATAACACTGATCCCAGTGGGGGACTTGGAGGAAGGTGCTGTCTTACAGTGTTTTCATTTGATTCCTTCCTTTGTTTTTAATATAATGGTGAATGGGTTGGAGGGATAACATTCTTAGGCTTTGTACTATAAGTGGACTTTAAAGAGGGATTTGAAAGAAAAGAGGTTAGATGCCTAGTGTTCTTTGATACACAGGGAACAATAATCATTATTTATAATGAAGGGGGAATGAAGTAAACCAGTTTTATCTGTATAACGTAGATCCAGGTGGAATTAGGACAAAATAAAAAGCATTCTTTGTGTTAAATGTTTACTATTCAAGCTCAGGACTCCTCTAGTGGTGGGATCCTTATCCTGAAAACAGTTACGTTACCCTCACATAAGTATCTATTACTCACGTGAGTAGGCCTGTTGCACTCATTGGCCCTACTTGCAATGTAAGTGTTTGCAGGATCAGTGCCTAACTATATTAACTTGACTGAATTTCCTTTAAATTGGCTGAAAAAATATATTTTACTAGTTACTATTTACTCTAGCAGTTGCATGTATGTCACACAGCCTGTCAAGGAGCAGGTCTGGTTTGATAAGTCAAAGCCATCATTGGTAGCCTACTCAAAAAAGCTTTCATGTGCAAATCCCAAATCCTTTCATTCTCTAGGCTCAGGCAAAATGTGGCAACACTTCAGCCACACTTGTGTCCATTTCCTAGAGTGAAACACAGAATTGTCTGCTAAGGCCTCTACAGAATCAGAGCCTACAGATCTCTTTTCTAATTTATGCAGTTCAGGCACCAGATACCTGAGATGAGATTTTGTTTTTTATATGGTTTCTAATATATAACAATACTGGTTTCCTATTTTTTTCCATAGTCCAGGGCCTGCAATTTTGTACTGATGGGTCTTTGAATTCTCACATCAATGTTTTATGTTTGCATATGAATCTGGTTTCATTAGAAGGAAAGGCAGCATATTTTTGGTCATTTAATAAAATGGACCAGATTCTTGACCTTACTCTAGCTGTTTTGCAGCATTCCAGTGCAAAAATGCCCCCAAACACCCAGAAAGACAGCTTAATTTGCTACTGGGGTGCGTCTCCTTGTATTGGTTTAATATACTACATAGATGTTTCCCCATGTATTTTCTTAATGATCTGTTGTGCTAAATATTCACTTTTAAAGAGGATTCAGTGTATAAGTGTTGTGGATCCAGAAGAGTACATTATTTATAGTATGGAAAAATCATATCAATCCACAGTTTCAAACTCAACAAAAAAACAAAATCATCAAAGATATTTATAACAGTAACTCAACGGTTCAGGTGGTTGAAACTGGCCTAGAGAGTGTGACTACACCCACTCAAATCATCAAGCAATGCTGCTAGACACTAATGTATGAATACTTATTAATGTGATTAAACATCTAGTGCTGTGCCAGTGAATTGTGTGTGAGAGTCAGTTAGCAGGTTTTTTTTAGTGAATAATACATGCATATTCCATACATACATGAAGATATTGAACAGAACTGGACCCAAAACTGATCCCTGTGTGACCTAGGGTTGCCAACTTTGGTTGGACGAATTCCTGGAGATTTCATCGCACAACATAATCTTTAATTAAAGATTAATCTTTAATTTCTGGAGACTCCAGGACAATCCTGGAGGGTTGGCAACCCAGGCGGGACCCCACTTGATATGCCCTTCCAGCTTGACTATGAACCACTGATCACTACCCTCTGGGAACAATTTTCCAACCAGTTATGCACCCACCTTATAGTAGCTCTGTCTAGGTTGTATTTCCCTCTTTTGTTTATGAATAGGTCATGTGAGACAATATCAAAATCCTTACTAAAATCAAGAAATACCAAATCTACTGCTTCTTCCCTATCCACAAAGCTTGTTACTCTGCCAAAGAAAGCTACTAGGTTTGTTTGACATGATTTGTTCTTGACAAATCTATGCTGACTGTTACTTATCACCTTATTATCTTCTAGGTATTTGCTCCATTATTTTTCCAGGTACTGAAGTTACATGTTTTACAATATAAACATGTTAAACAGTAATCTCTGGCTATGTCCTACAGTCATGTAAACAGTGTTGTAAGTTACATAGTGGAGGTTGATTGGTCAGAAAATAGTTATAAATGGTAAATTAGTATAACTTATACCAACTGGACATTCAAGTGGTTGTGCATAATAGAGGTATCTTTCATGATGAGGGGCCAGAAGAGGTGGTGAAGCAGAATAAGCATCTAACATGAGGGTGTAAGACAAGTTGGGGACAAAGTTTGAATTATCTCAGTGTTGGCACTTTGTCTCTTATGTGCAATGTAAAGTGTAATGAATGTCATGTTGCTGTGTAAAAAATTGCACATAAAAATGTTAAAAGAATGCTAAAGGTGAATATTTAAGCACTGAAAAATTAGAAAATGCCAGAATTAAGGTTGCCTTTCCAACCTTAGTTAGGCTCCCTTATATGTATGCATTACATTATGGTCTTTAATTACATGATCACATACTATATTTTTCCACAGAATCTCTGCCTCATTTGGTGCACACAATATCAGAAACTATTCATTAGCTTGTTTCATACTCATTGTTCATTTGTGTGTTCCCAGGCCTTATTTACTGCATGTTATTCAAACCTTGCTCTGAAGAAAGATCATTAATTTCTTTATTCTATATTTGTACTCATGCTGTTCTTCTCACCATCATATCTGAAGGCCTTCCAGTAGCGCATTAAGCAACGTGACTATACATTTATCACGTGGTATTTGTTGTCTCATTCTCTCTCCAGAAGGAGAAACGTGTAGTGGAGTGTCTTGTTTTTATACAGTGTCAAGTTTGTTTTTCAGAGTGGTAGCCATGGTAGTCTGTATCAGCAAAAACAACGAGGAGTCCTTGTGGAACCTTAGAGACTAAAACATTTATTTGGGCATAAGCTTTAGTGGGCTAAAACCCACTTCATCAGATGGCCTAACCACATCAGCCACACCATCAGGGGCTCGTTCACCTGCACATCTACCAATGTGATATATGCCATCATGCGCCAGCAATGCCCCTATGACATGTACATTGGCCAAACTGGACAGTCTCTACGCAAAAGAATAAATGGACACAAATCAGACATCAAGAATTGTAACATTCAAAAAGCAGTAGGAGAGCACCTCAATCTCCTTGGACACTCAATAACAGACTTAAAAGTGGGAATTCTTCAACATTTTTTTTTTTAAAAAACAGACTTCAACAAGAAACTGCAGAACTGGAATTAATTTGCAAACTGGACACCATCAAATTAGGCCTGAATAAAGACTGGGAGTTAATGGGTCACTACAAAAAGTAATTTTCCCTCTGCTGATACTCACACCTTCTTGTCAACTGTTGGAAATGGAGGACATCCACCTTAATTGAATTGATCTCATTAGCACTGAGCCCCCAGTTGGTAAGGCAACTGCCATCTTTTCAGATATATACTGCTTACTATATTTTTCACTTCATGCATCTGATGAAGTGGGTTTTAGCCCACGAAAGCTTATGCCCAAATAAATGTGTTAGTCTCTAAGATGCCACAAGGACTCCTCGTTGTTTAAGTTTGTTTTTGTTTTCAATATACCTGTTGCTATATACTTTTGTTAGAGAAGGCAAGGTCAATGTGCCTTGCATTTGAAGTGGAAGGTGGTGAAGTTTGTTATGGTCTTTAGTTTTTGGGAGAGTTCATTCCACAGTCTTGGACCATTCTCCAAAAAAGTTCTGTCTCCTGCACAGATGAGGTTTACCCTTATTGTAGAGAGTTCCATTGCACCAGAGAAGCGTAGCTGTTGACCTCATTCTTCATACCAGAATTTTAAGTGCTCTTTAAGATATCTGGGGCCTTTCCCATAGGCTTTTCTATGGCACTCAACATTATAGAATGGTGTGCTTGACAAACATTAATGAATTCATTTTCATTATAACCTGTGAGGTAAGGTGGTATTATTGTCCATATTTTACAGATGGAGAACTGAAGCAGAGACCGATTAAAGTTAAAAGTATCCACTAATTTTGGCTGCTCAATTTTAGAAGTTTAGGATCTGATTCTTTCAGAGTACTTAGCAAGCAATTTATAGCACTTTATACATTCAAATCACAGATCTCATTGATTTCAACTGCAGCTGTGAATACTCACTCCCAGGTGTCTGAAGCTGGACATCTGGAAAATGAGGAACACACGATTAGTGCCTACCTGTGAAGAGTTCGGTTTAAGTTTTGTGCCTAGCATCACAAAGGAATTCAGGGGCAGGGCTTGAATTGGACTTTCCAGGGGTGGTATTCAATTGCCTTAACCATGAAACCATCCTTTCTTATCCTACAATCCTCTGCCTCATTCACTGCACACCTTCTAATTTCTACCACAAATGAGGCTATGGTCCTAGAGATAACTGTCTTATTTATTATACAACCCTGATTCAGTCCCTGAGCACTGACCATCCGTGGCACTGAATGAGTCAGGGGTCCTGTGGAAAAACACAGTTTTTGATCATGGAAATAAAGACAGTATCATAGTATATATGCAGAAGGGGGCAAATGAAGGTTATGCAAGCACTTAAGCAACAGAATAACTCATAGCAGTGGTAGGTTTTCCTCCTCTATATGGATCAGCACCAGAGAGGAATGAGGCACATACTTTCCCAGTGGATTTCATATTTTCTAACAGGACAGGAATGGTGGGACTCAAATCTTGGGTTCAATTCCAGGTTCTGAAAGAGACTGTGTTCTAGTGGGCATATACCCTTCTGTCCTTGTTCCTCCAAGCCTAACATTTTCTGCTTGTGTCTGTTTCACTTCAGTCTCTCCATCCACCCAGTACAGCTCTTGTCCCTTCTGTGTTTCACTAAGGCTGTTTCTTCTCTCTTCACAATACCTGGGCACCAGCCACAAAAGCACTGAAAGTACAGAAGAGAGAGATTCCCTGCTCTCAGTTTGGTGACACCGCATCTGGGAGCAGAAATTGCAGGGTAAGTCCTGCTGGCCCCTGAAGACCTGGGATAGAGCATGCCCAAAGCTCATGGAAACTTCAAATAATTTAGCTGCCAAACTCTAACAAGTCTCTACTGGGTGTGTGTGAACCGTTATTTTTCAGAGTCTTATAACTTTAGCCAGATGTGAGGTATTTCTCATGGGAAAAGCAAAACGCACTGCCTGATGCTAGGATGACTTCCCTTCCAAATTTCAAATGCTTGCCCTAAAGCATGGACGTGCTAGAGATTCAAAATGTTGAATTAACAATTTAGTAGAGGTAAATCTCACATTACCTCTATTACCACATTCTCAGGCCTGGTCTACACTAGAAAATTAGGTCAGTTTAACTACGTCAGCCAGAAGTGTGAAAAATCCACATCCCTAAGCAGGGTTGTTAAAACGACCTAATCCCTGTTGTAGACAGCAGTAGGTCGATGGAATAATTCTTCTGTTGACCTAGCTATTGCCCTTAGGGAGGTGGATTACCTACACCGACAGGAGAACCCCTCCTGTCAATGTAGGTAGTGTCTACACTCAAGCACTACAGCAGCAAAGCTACAATGACACTACTGTAGCATTTTAAGGGTAGACATATCCTCAGAAATAGCTGAACTGTTAAAACTAACACTTTCCAGAAAATAAAATAAAATAAAATAAAATGAAATGAAAATCAATATAAGGCATATACCTGTCATGGAAAATTGAAGGCTGAGTGGTTAAAGTTTGGCAAACAACTTAAAATAGTCTTCTGATGGAAGTGCTGGTCAACCTGAAGTGGAGGTGGTGCTATCTATCTTTGCCTATATTAACATTTCCTTTGGCTTCTTATAGTTTTATTTCTTCAAAAACTCTAGCAGTTTTCATAGGTAGTCTGCACCTCACACTAGTGTCTTTCAAGTCAACAGCATTATTATTTTAAAAGATAAATGCAAGAATATAACTGTGCATGACATATGACTATATGCTCTGTCCCGCCCACCCGCAATTAAAACTTCACAGCTGGGAAATGACAGTAAATCTTCTCTCTCCCAGAGATAGAGTCTTCACCATTTCATATCTGCAACAGAAAACTTCCTCTGCTAGTAACAGAATGCTGACAAGAAACCTGTGGGAATTCAAATCACTAGGAGAAAACTCAGAAAATACAGTGGATGTTTATAAAAGGAGATTTGTAATGACACCATGTAGCACTGTATAGTGCCACTGTAACCTCCATTAAAAAAGTACAAATAAATTCTGATTCTGAGTTCTGTTTTCCAAAAAATAAAACCTCTGGAGCAACTGAAGTTGGAATTACTTCACTGTGAAACTCAGCCAGGACACAAATATTCCCCACAGAACTACACAACAGAGAGCTATGCATGGGGTGGGGGGGAGGGCATTCTAGCACCATTTTAAGGGGCTGTTTTATTAGCAATCACAGATTCTATAGGTCTTAGAAAGATAAATCCTTCTAATACGTCTGATAAATTGGACTCTGTTGAGATGAGAGGGGATTTTAAGAATAGACTGCATTGACCTCTCATTCAGAATTGGAAAGACTCAGCTTTGCTTCATGTTGGGAATCAGAGCATTGAAAAGCTAATATGCTTGATCCCCAATTTAAATGTACAAATGAAAGCGTCATTCTTTTACTGAGGGCAAGTTGGAAGATTATGAATAATATTTTAAATGGATCCTAGTTTTGATTATGATTTATTTTATTTTTTATTTTATTATAATTATGATGATGGGTATATTTGTACCCCCCTTTTTTACTCTCTTCATTCCCATAACTGATTGTCTATACAGATGTTGAGATCCACAAAGGTATCTTCACCCGGGCCAATTCATCTTTAATTTCTTCTCACAGGCCTCCCCAGAACTGTGTGTACAGCTGTGCCCCCTTGTTCCACTCTATATAGCTGGGAGGTGGCAGAATTGCACTGCATAGAGCTCTACAGTCCCCTGCCCCAGGCAGAGCTTTTTTAGGGCAGCCTCTGCAGTTCACACTTGATGCAGATCATCAAATGGCACCAGCTTGGCTTGAAAGAAGACAGAAGAGGGAGGCCCAGTCTAATGCTTTACCAGAAGTCAGAATGATAACCAGGCTCACCTTTGCATGATCAGTAGTGTAGGACTGAGGATGCATCATGAACAGGAGGTGGCACTGGATTATAAAACCCCAGAATTGCTGGCGATTACCATCAAACCATTCTGGCAGATGTATCAAGGAACAGCGCTCTGTGAGATGTGTCTGGAGTGCGATGTTTTTGGAATTGAACTGTCTCACCTGCTCCTGCAATACCTGGTTCTCCGAGGTCAGCTGGATGATCCAGATCTGCAGGGCTTTGTTGTCCGCCTGAAGGTGAGTGGCCCACTCGAGCATGTACAGTACTCCCAAAGGATTAACCAGGTCCATTTTGCCATCACCGGACCCTCTCCTCTGGCCTAAATGGTTCATGCAAACTGTCATGGCCAGGAATTCAGTGGTCAGACATAATGAGCAGGAGTTGGGAGTCAGGCCAGGGCAGATACGAGGAGATCAGAATCTGAGATATGCCGGAAGGTAGAATGAGGGTCAATTGTCAGGAGGCAGTCAGGGTCAGGTTCCTAGGAGATCAGAGTAAGGCAGTAGGAGCACGTATTGCAGGGGAAGCAGTTCTAAGCAGGAGAAACCCAGCTGCATGGATGATTTCCTGTTCCGGTGCTCAGTTTAAATGCAAACAGGGAACCAATCAGGACACCCAGAATCCTTCCAGTCAGATCCTAGGATTGGAGTCCTCTGACAGTTCTGGCAACTGTTGGCAGGTTGGAACTTACTTGATCCTGGGAATCCTGTAGCCCAGGATGTGACATCTGCAGTCCCTAGTAACTGGTTAGTCTGGGACTCAGGAGACTTCGGTTCAATTCAGTGCTCCACCTGGGTGACCGAAGGCATACCTGTCTCTTTGTGTTTTAGTTTCCTGTTTCTCAAATGGAGATGATACTACCCATCATCATCGTGTCTGTGTGTGTGTCTGTGTGTAAATACCTTAAAGATTGTGAGGTGCTCAAACACCATGGTGTTGGGAGCCATGTAAGTACCACAGTACAACTACACAAATTCCTTCAATGTGAGACCCTCAAGCAAGTACATTTGTCATTAATAAATGCTGCAGTTCATTTTGCAGGTGTGAAAAGACTGTGGATAAGCAGACACTACAAGCCTGTTTGAAATCACATGAAAAAACTGTGGTCATTTTATCACGGTAGCATCTTTGAAAAAAAGCTAGAAAATCCCTGATTGAGCTGCAGAAAACCATGCTAAAACATCAGCTAATGCCGCAGGTTACAACTCATTGAAAATCTACTTATTATGTGCTTGAATGACCCTGGAAATGAGAAAGCTGAATACATAGGCAAGTACAAGACAGACAAGGCAGATATTATCCTGACCTCTGCTCATTCTAATCTGATAGCCATTTTGGTTATCTTTTCCATTCATCTGAAATGGTCACCTGAGAAGTCACTTCATTCATGTATCATTATGTTAGGGCTTAGAACACATTTAGCAGGTACAAGTTTTGCTGGAGAAATACAGACTTAACTTGAAAACAAACGAGACACTGAAACAGTAACACCAGCAAAGAAGAAGGAGAAAGAAAAAAGAAATAGCTCTCAATCTATTTAGGAGTTGGAAATAAAAGAATAATTTGATCAACTAATGAGTTGGCAGCATTTCTAGATTCAGCTTTTAAAGGGGAAACTGAAACCATAGTTCAACAGGATACAGATTTTGATCTGTTCTTGACAGCTAAATAATACATCTTCCGCCAGCTCCTCCTTCAAAGGCAATCCATGTGAACACTTCATAAAAGAAGTTTTCTGATGCAGAGCATGAGAAAGTTGTACAGAAAACAAATTGTAGCTGTTTAAATGCAGAAAAGGTTTAACACTGTATTGATCTCTAATAAAAGGTGGTCAAGGCTGAGCTGGTGATACCTGTTATTAGACCAACAAATAAGTGTTAATCTCCTGCTTTATACATATGACTGTTCTCTCTCCCTTGTGGAACAATCCTATTGGAAATCTATTGTTGTTCTGTGGACCTCAGTAGGAAGGATATCATTCTTTATTAAATTGCGTAGATTGTTTAGAGTAACTTCTATAGAAACGAACATGGCTTTTAACACCCATTGCAATGATCTCATTTGAAAATCTAGCTATTTTTTTGATACCTAAATAGGAGTTGAACTCTTCTGAAAATCTAGCTTTCGATGTGGTAGCTGAGCTCTGCTAAAATTAGTCTATGTTGTGGACTATTCTATTGACAGGAAAAAAGACTCTGCAGGATCAGACCAGTACCCCAATTAAGTCAAAGATACAGTGTACAGTTAAGAGTCACAGTGCAAGGATTTGCATACTGTGGGGTTAGGAATAGTTCCCATCCATTTGTAAATCAGGACCTTTATACCACCCCTGGGTTCTTTATTCACACTGTTCAGTTATAATTTATATAATTTGTCATTTTTTACTTGAAATTTCAACTGCAGGTACTTTAGTCCTGGCTTAGCAATCAACTTCATGTTCAGTAGAATAAAAACAGGTTTTAGAATAATACTTCCATTATTTCCTTTAATTATATCTTTTATGTAATTGTAATACAATAATAAAATAAAATTATTCTGTCAAGGGAATGTTTAGATTTTAGTTCAGATAGCCAATATGTATGCTACTGACAGTAGTCCATTCAAATTTATAGTTTAGGTACTTATACTGGAATGCTAATATTTGATCTCAAGTTAATAAAAACAAAACAAAGCAAGCAAGCAAACAAAGAAAAACCTCTCTTCAAAGCCAACATTTTCAGAGACTTCTATTTGGGTCATTTTAAAGCCTTTTGCCATTTTTTTTTCAAACACACCCAAGTGATTTATGAGCCTAAGTCCCATTTTGCAAAGTGATTTGGCACTGCTAAATTACTGAGGTACTTTTAAAAAATTTACACATTATCATTTCTTGCAACATAAAATAAAATAATCTAGTTTCTCAGGTAGACTTGCATTTTCTGGATTTTTATTCCTGGTAGTCCTTTACAAATCGTTGTATTACTAATGGTTGCCTTTGCCCTCTTGGGAATACAGTTTAATGACTGTAAATAACACACATGTTGTAGCAGTTCCCTCACTGAATTTCCCACTCTGTGGATGTTTGACTGTCAACATAGTCTATCCTCAAGGCTGGCAGCTCTCATATCGCTGAGTCTACAGTAATTGATCATAAGCAAAATAATCATCACAACAATCAAACTCTACATTGTTCCTTTTTTAGATGACTGCTCGCATGCTTTGTGCCATATAACTGATAGCTTGCTGCAAGGTAAAACGATAAACAGAAAATATACTATACATAACTTATTGTATTAAAGATGTAGTATGGTTTTTAAATTAGGAATTTATTATAATTAATGTTTTGGACCATTTCACAATACTTCCTCAGGGAGAAATAATGAACTCAACAGCTTTCAAGTGAAGTTTATGTAACAGAATTAGCATTTGATTAAATATAAGCACAGGAATTCCTTAATATGGAAATAAGGCAACTAGGAGGATTGCATAATCACATCAAGATTTGGTTCTATGCATTATGGTTTAGGAATGATTACAATAAGAAAATGTTGTGTGACTAACAGGTGTGTATGTTTATATTTAATGAAACAGTGATTTTCTTAATCTACTCCATATAATAGCTGTTGAGTTCATTATTTCACTCTGAGGAAGGTTTGTGAAACAGTCTGAAACATAGGTTGTAAACTATAGTGCAATTTGCACAATAAATTTCAGTGAACCGTAATGCAAGTTTAATGATATTTGTTTAGTTATGACTTCTCAGGTTAAGTACTTCAAAGAAAGGCCAATTGTGGCTAAACCAGAAGATTTTTCTACACGGAATTGCTATGTTACCTACCCCATTGTGAAGAGTTAATAGGCATCCAGTTGGCCATGGAGCACTGCGGCCAACAATGAAATAATTTAGGCTTGCTGAAATTCCTGCATACTTAATGCTTTAGGAATGCTTTCATTTGATTAATATTTAATTGATGAGAAAAGAACAGTAATGAACATGAGTTTTCCTGATGGGAGGCTTATTTTCTTTCCAAGCCTGAGTTGTTTCCCACTGAAATTGCTGGCCTATCAAGCATAAAAGGCCTAATTATCCCCTCTGCCATGCTGTTGGGGGTGGGGGGAATTGGTATTGGGAGGTATGAGAAATTTGAAGAGCTAGTCAGGGGTCCTATGGCAGGGGGAAGTTCTGCTCCACAACTTGATTCCCCCTTTCTTCTGACCCCATGGAAGGTTCCCTATGATATCCAAGTATCAGGATCCGTGGCTGTGGAAGGTCAGACTAGAGGCAAGAAGAAGTATGGTTGGCCATTCTCTGTCAAATCATCCTAAATCCTCAGAACTTTGGTGGGTAAGTTTTTAGTGCTGACCGTATCTGTCAGCATTACATTTCTGATGAGCACTAGTGAACTAAGTGAGCAGGTATTTTTCTGGTTTCACTTACAGCTCTTCTAATCCCTTTTGTTTTGGTCTGAGCTGTCTCCTCCATATCACTGTTCTAGATGTGTTTGTCCTTGGCATCGCAGAAAACTCTCAACTGCATGCAAGTGGTATGTCCATACACCCTCTGCACTTCACCAATGTTTCTGTCAATATTTTCTGAAAGTAATTCAGAGTTATATAATAATAACTAGCTCTTATATAGCACTTTTAATATGTAGACCTCAAAGCACTTTGTAAAGGAGGAAACTATCATTCTCCGCATTTTACAAATGAGGAAACTGAGGCACAGAGCTGTGAAGTGAGTTATGCAAGGCCAGTGGCAGAGTCAGGCACAGAATCCAGGTCTCCTAAGTCCCTGTCCGGTGCCCCATCCACTGTGTTTCATTTGCAAAAAGCAAAGCTGAATGCAAGTTAAGCTGAACAAGTGGAATTTTAATAAACTCTGTGGTCTACTCGGTCTTTGTGGCTTAGTTGCTTCCAGCCTAACTCACCTATATTACACTTGTGTCCTGTCAACAGTCCCTTCAAAGACATGGGCCCTCTGACTCCAGTTCTACTGACCATGAAACACACTGGCAGGGCTGATGAGAGAGTAGAAAGGGAGGACATTTGTACCAGGGATCTCAGCTCAGGGCCAGGGTCAAATGGGAGGGGGTGAAGCCCAGTGAACATAGTGTACCAGGGCCCCAAATGGCTCTTGGTGGGCTTGCACACTGGACAATAGGCTCCAACACTATTCTAGTATGGGCTGGATGAATGGACTATAAGGTGGATAGAAAGCTGGCTAGATCGTCGGGCTCAACGGGTAGTGATCAACGGCTCCATGTCTAGCTGGCAGCCGGTTTCAAGTGGAGTGCCCCAAGGGTCGGTCCTGGGGCCGGTTTTGTTCAATATCTTCATTAATGATCTGGAGGATGGCGTGGACTGCACACTCAGCAAATTTGCAGATGACACTAAACTGGGAGGAGTGGTAGATACGCTGGAGGGTAGGGATAGGATACAGAGGGACCTAGACAAATTAGAGGATTGGGCCAAAAGAAATCTGATGAGGTTCAACAAGGACAAGTGCAGAGTCCTGCACTTAGGACGGAAGAATCCCATGCACTGTTACAGACTAGGGACCGAGTGGCTAGGCAGCAGTTCTGCAGAAAAGGACCTAGGGGTTACGGTGGACGAGAAGCTGGATATGAGTCAACAGTGTGCCCTTGTTGCCAAGAAGGCTAACGGCATTTTGGGCTGTATAAGTAGGGGCATTGCCAGCAGATCGAGGGACGTGATCGTTCCCCTCTATTCGACATTGGTGAGGCCTCACCTGGAGTACTGTGTCCAGTTTTGGGCCCCACAGTACAAGAAGGATGTGGAAAAATTGGAAAGAGTCCAGCGGAGGGCAACAAAAATGATTAGGGGGCTGGAGCACATGAGTTATGAGGAGAGGCTGAGGGAACTGGGATTGTTTAGTCTGCAGAAGAGAAGAATGAGGGGGGATTTGATAGCTGCTTTCAACTACCTGACAGGGGGTTCCAAAGAGGATGGATCTAGACTGTTCACAGTGGTACCAGATGACAGAACAAGGAATAATGGTCTCAAGTTGCAGTGGGGGAGGTTTAGGTTGGATATTAGGAAAAACTTTTTCACTAGGAGGGTGGTGAAGCACTGGAATGGGTTACATAGGGAGGTGGTGGAATCTCCTTCCTTAGAGGTTTTTAAGGTCAGGCTTGACAAAGCCCTGGCTGTGATGATTTAGTTGGGATTAGGTCCTGCTTTGAGCAGGGGGTTGGACTAGATGACCTCCTGAGGTCCCTTCCAACCCTGATCTTCTATGATTCTATGATACTTTAAGTCCCTAGCAAAACACCTATCAACATGTGTCAAGGTTCCCTCCCCACTCTGAACTTTAGGGTACAGATATGGGAACCTGCATGAAAGATCCCCTAAGATTATTTTTACCAGCTTAGGTTAACAGTACGCTGCCACCACCAAGTGTTAACCAAATATTTAGGGAGAGCCACTTGGAACTCTGCCTTCCCCCAAATATCTCCCAAATCCCTAACCCCCTTTCCTGGGCAGACTTGAGAATGATTCCTCCCCCAAACCCCTACGCCCCTTTTCCTGGGTAGGCTTGAGAATCCCCCGCACCAGTTAGTCCTGGTGAACACAGATCCAAAACCCTTGGATCTTAAAACAATAAAAAATCAATCAGGATCTTAAAAGAATAATTTTAATTAAAGAAAAAGGTGAAAGGAATACCTCTGCGAGATTAGAATGCAAGATAATCTCAGAGACAAACAGATTCAAAACACAGAGGGTTTCCTTCTGGGCAAAACTTTAAAGTTACACAAAGAACCCAATTTTATCCTCCCTCTATTTTGCAAAAGAATTCACAAATAGAAAATAAATGTAATCTAATACATTCCTTCTCTAAATACTCACTACCCTATAGGAGTTGGATGGTTCCTTCTTTCTCTGTGTCCGACAAAAGCACACACAGCACAGACAAAAGACTTTTTCCCCCTTCCAGATTTTAAAGTATCTTGTCCCCTTATTGGTCCTTCTGGTCAGGTGTCAGCTAGGTTATGTGAGCTTCTTAACCCTTTACGGGTAAAAGAAGAATTAACCCTTAACTGTATGTTTATGACAACATGGAAGGGGCCAAGGGAAGGGCCATATGATACAAAGCAATATTCTCTTTAGTTTCTGTTTCTGTTCTTCTCTCACTATACCTGGAACCTCTCATGGTGACTGCATTTTTCTAGAGTTACTTCTGGTGAGATATTGTTCCTCTCTCAGGTCACCAACGTGAACAAACATGGTTGCATGCTGGCTCCCATGCTCTTTTCCTTCCCTTTTTTTTTTTTGCTATGCTCATGGATGCATTTCATGACATTGACAAGGGATTATTTATCCAGTTCCATATTGATAGGAAGAAGTTCAATCTGCAGCACTTCCATGCTCCTATGTTTTGCTTTTTCAATCAGCCTATAGAAAATTGAATACTATACCATCCTGTGCCAGGGGATGATCATGTCTATTCAATCGATAAGATCAACATTGCTCCTCTCAAGTCTGTGGAGAAGTTTTGGTATGTAAGCAGTATGATGTTACAAAGTGCCACTATTGATGATGAGATTACCTATCATATAGCCAAGACCAGCTCTGCATTTGTAATGCTGTCATATTATCTGTGGAACAATAGGAGAATTCAAATAAGCTCTAAGCTAAATGTCTATTAGGCAGCTATGGTTACAACGCTTCTATATGGTTGTGAGACATGGACACTGGATCCACCACCACATTAGGAAACCTGACCTGTTCCATATGCGCTGTCTTTGGTGTGTTTACAGGGTCAAACTGTGGTATAAGGTTCCCAATATTGAAATCCTTAATCATTGTTGGATGGCTGACATTCAAAGCATGCTCATAAAAGCTAAACAGCAAGGGTCTCAGGATCTCATTCATAAAACCTACTTAAGAACACCTGAGACCTTGTTTTATGGACCACTAAAGCAAGGCATCCCAGCAAGAGGGAAGCAAGAGCCCAGGACAGAGCAAGATGGCAGCAGGTTTGTCATGTCTCTGTTAACCACTTTGAAGCATCATGCCTTAACACCTCAAGTGAAAAACATGAAGAGTGCAAAGACAGGATTCCACAGCCTGCAAGAGTCATGTTCCACATGTAACCATGTTTGCAGTTCTTGCTTTGGTCTGACCTCACATATATGTGTTCACCAGTAGTGTTTACTGAATCCTCATATGACTTTGACATTGATGTGAGACTCCATCATCATAAGATGGTGCTCTGAGAACTTGGTGCCAATGTGAAGTATGGGTTACAGCTGCCTTATAAGAAAAGGTACATGTTAGCTAGTGTAGGTATTTTTTTCCCGGTGATGGGCTAGAGGAGGCTTTAGGGTGGTACCTTTATAAAAGTCTTTCACTCAAATGAAAGAAAGTGTGGGGCAATTTCCTTGCCTCTAATAAAGTTCATACCTTTTCTGCCTGCCAGAATTGATATCTCTGAGGCTCAGAAAACTGTTCTGGAGAGCAAATACTTGGCTTTTGGAATGAATTAAAGTTACATCAAATGGCAGGTATTTAAAATTCTCCAGGGTAAAGTACACCAGATGCCCCTTTAAATGCTTTTTCCTCAGTTCCCAGTTCAAATAACATAAAGACACTTTTCTGTACTATCAATATAGTAAGTGTTTTTCCAGGACAAAGTAAACATTTCCAGCAAATGCACTTAATGTCTTTTTGTTTGCCAAGCTGTGTTGCCTCCCTCTTTAGTAATGGGTATGAGAAAGCATTTTTCTGTTTCAATAAGAAAACAAGCGGATTTCTCAGTCTCTCACCCATCCTATCTGCAAGTGCATGCACCACTGGGACACAAGGATGATTAAAGGGGAATTTTCATGGAAGCCCCTTGTTAAATAGTGGTAGCACATCATTGTCAGTTTGGAAACTCTCTGAACATGGACTATGCAAAACCATGTTTTTGTGTTGTTTGTTTTGTTGAGACCTGGAAGAAAGGAAGACCCTTTTAAAAATTCAGTTTAAACACCTGACTGTGTGATTTTATTTCATTTGACAACCAACCTCTTAAACAATCAAGTGACTAATCCAGATTCACTGTTGTATTAGCATGCTCTGTAATGTGACATGCATATATCTTTTACACTTAAATTAATGGGATATAGGTTATTCAAAGAGATAATGTGCTGTAAATCAGGGCGGCCAGCACATCCCTCGGCCCGTGTCGCTTCCCGCAGCCCCCATTGGCCTGGAGCGGCAAAAACCGGCCCAGCCCACCAGGGGCTTTCCCTGAAGAAGCGGTGGCCTGACTTTGAGAAGCACTGCTCTAAATGATTCCATATGAGCTTCACAAGTTGGGCTATACCTTAAGTCTTTTTGCTGTTAAAGCACAAATTCCTTCCCAACGAATTTGAACAAGAATATCATTTACTTACACAAATCTTAGGAATTATGAAACATGGGGGAACATGTCTCACATACAGCCTTGTTGTAGACAGTGGATCAGATGCCCACTAGCTAGTGTGTTGCATAATCTATAATTAAAAATAGATCTGAAAGGAAATTTTTCTATAGGGAGGCTTGTTTTCTAGCCCAAGGTGAATATCTCACCTGACAAAACATCAGTTGTATTTTTGCCGTAAAAATGCCAACAGTCAAGCACTTTTCCTGACTGACTGGGGATAAATTACTACAGCATCATTGCAGGGTGATGATATATAGGCTAATGAAAAGGTAGTGATTGCAAGACTATCATTCATTGAAATAGCTTAGAGATGCAATAGACACTTGATAGAAACTTGGGAATTTAACACTACTGTCAGTTATAGATTCGTAGATTTTTGAGGCCAGAAGGGATCACTATGAACATCTAGCCGGACTTGCATAGCACATATAGGATGGATGTATAGATTATAATTGCTGATTCATACATGAGCTACAGTATTTTTCTAAATGTATATTTACTGTCTTATCACTGAGCCAAATCTCAGTATTTTGGCTGGTATGGGACTTCTCAGGCCCTCAAGACTTACTGTAAAATCTCAGAAAGAATAGGAGTACTTGTGGCACCTTAGAGACTAACAAATTTATTGTAGCATAAGCTNCACAGCCTGGAGTGCTCCTGGTGCCATGACCACAGGTATAGCAGCTGTGAAAATGGCATTGACTAGAACAGAAGGGTAATACAGGGTCCAGGCTGATGCAAAGAGGACAGTTGTTGAGTTATTGAATCCCTCATTGTCTGGATTCATTATAGTTGATACAGTGTATATCTGGTGCACAAAATAATTGAAGTTTGTATGGTAACAGGTTTTTTTATGTTTGTTTGTTTTGTTTTGTTTTGTTTTGTTTTAATTGCAAATACATGAGATACCTAAGTGGTGTAGGAGAGCCTTCAGAGAGGAAAATCTTAGAGTTTTCAGTTTCCCATTATAGTCAGATGTGAATACTGCTCTATTATACAATTTCTCTGGTTATTCATAGATTGCCTATGTACTATTATGATTCTAATATCTGGGGAAACAAATAATGTTTACAATAAGCAGGTTGATACAGTTCTGACAAACGTACAGCTTCAGGAGTGTCACCAGGTTATGCAGCTGCCTCTCCAGTACAAGAGCAAGAAGACATCTCCTGGAAATAGAAAGGCAATATATTTAAAACTAATACAAGAAAATACTGTTTACACAATTCATAATTAACCTGTGGAACTCCCTTCATAGGTGCTCAGTAGGATTTTTAAAAAAAGAATTAGACCTTCACACGGATAATGAGAGCATCCACAGCTACATTTTGTCCTCAGGAGCCAAAAAATCTTACCGCATTATAGGTGAAACCGCGTTATATCGAACTTGCTTTGATCCGCCGGAGTGCACAGCCCCGCCCCCTGGAACACTGCTTTACCGCATTATATCCGAATTCGTGTTATATCGGGATAGAGGGGTGTGTGTGTGTATGAACTGTCATGCTTCAGGCCTAATCCAACTGATTGTGGTTAGGAAGAACCTTCCCCTGTGAGTAGATTATTCTATAATTATCAATTATTGGATTACTTGCACCTTGATCTGAATCATTAGTCAGAATCAGGCTACTGGACTAGATGGCCATTTGATATGACCTAGTATGGTGTTTTTTTGGTTCCTATAGTGTTTGCTGGTTTTGCTCTAGTGCTTAATATAAGCTATTACTGGCTCAATGAGACATCTGTGATGACAGTAGACACCTCAAACAAATTGAAGTTTATCCCCCTTTTCTGTTCCTTTGTCCCCACAAACACATACAGTCCAATTGTGGTTATAGTAACTACTGACCAACACCCCCTCCCCTCACCCACACCAGGCAGTTTTGGAGAGCTGAAGGGAGTGGGAATTAGGGTAATGTTACATGATGAGGGTAAAACCCTGGACCCCTGAAGTCAATGTCTAAACTTCCATCGACTTCAATAGAGTCAGGATTTTACCCTGAATCTTTGCCCATGCAACGAAGGGACTCTAACAAACAACTTATAGGGGTTACCTAATTTTCTGGAACCATCTCTGGAATTTGATTGAAATTGAATTGGAACTGGGGTTCCAAAGTGCCTGATATGTTTCAAGTAATCTTACAAATCTTCTTGTGCAATAGAATCCCAATGAAGGTCTGATTTCAGAAAACTTGAGTCACATCACACTATGCAGGCCCAGTTACAAGTTAACAAAAACAAAAATTAGCAAAACTAAGTAAACCAAAATGAGTAACAGCATGTTTCTTGCCTAAGGCAACATATACAGTAACTAATGGATGATGACAGATGAATCTTCAGTTCTCCTTTTAATTCTTCTAATAAATTAAGTCAGCAATTTTCATCACTGTCACTGACACTCAGGGGAATATTCTGCCTATGGGGGTCTGGAAACCCAGTGAATTTTAACCCTTTGAGTTTGCTTTTCACATCAAGTGGAGGCAAGAGTGTAATTAGTAGAACTGGGTGGGAATTTTTCAATGAAATATTTTTTGCCAAAAAAGGCTGATTCGTCAAAACCAAAATGTTTGCATTAAAGGGTTGCATTTGATTAGTTTCCCAATTCAAAAGAGTTTTTGGAAAAAAAAAAGAAGGTTGAAATTGGTAGAAATGTCTCATTTCATAGAATCATAGGGTTAGAAGGAATCACCAGGGTCATCTAGTCTAACCCCCTGCCAAGATGCAGGATTTCAAAACTTCTGAAACAAAGTGTTTTGCTTTGTGCTTCTAAATGGCTTCTTGTTTCAAAATTTAACTTAGTTTTAAAAAGTTTTTTAAAAGGTTGACATTGAAATGAAATACCTCTAAATTATTGAAATTTTGAGATTTTGACTCTCTTTCCTGATTTGGGACAAGAAAAAAAATATGAAATCTTGAAAATTCTCCCAGGAAGGGAAAACAATTTCCCACCAAGCCATGGTCATTAGCAATATAGAGGGAGTATTCCCTCAGGGGGTGCCATTAGAAATACAGAATTCTACCAGTTGATGATGGGCGACCTTCTTAGATACAGCCACGAGGATTCCACATGCACCTTCCACAGCAAGAGCTGTTCAACAGACTGAGAAGACTAGACAGGCCTGTAACTAGAGCTGATCCGGAGAACAGAAGGGTGTGCTGTCTGCCAGGTGCTAAGATATGGGATGTGGACCTGAGGCTGAAAAGGATCCTAACGGGAGCAGGAAAGAATCTGCTGATTATCCTTCATGTGGGAACAAATGATACGGCTAGATTCTCGCTGGAACATATCAAGGGAGACTATGCCAGGCTGGGGAAGACGCTTAAGGAAATCGAGGCTCAGGTGATGTTCAGTGGGATTCTGCCTGTTCCTAGAGAAGGGCAACAAAGGTGTGACAAGATTATGGTGATCAACAGATGGCTCAGGCAGTGGTGCTATAAGGAGGGCTTTGGGATGTATGGCCATTGGGAAGCATTCATGGACAGAGGACTGTTCTCTCGGGATGGACTTCACCTGAGTAAGGAGGGAAATAGACTTCTAGGATGGAGGCTGGCACAACTGATTAAGAGAGCTTTAAACTAGGAATTTGGGGGAGATGGTTGGGAGATGTCCAGGTAATCTCCATGCCGGAATTTAACATTGAGAAGGAAGAAAACAAAGTAAGAAAGGATACAGCCATGGGTATGAGAATGGACGTAAGGAGGAAGGGTAGTGAAGATACCAGTCTAAAAGGTGATACTGGTGGTAGAATGTCTGTGGCTAATCGGGTAAAGAATGTCAGTGAAGCCAAACAGCAAAAATTAAGATGTTTGTACACAATGCAAGGAGCCTAGGTAACAAAATGGAGGAACTAGAGATACTGGTGCAGGAAGTGAAACCAGATATTATAGGGATAACAGAAACATGGTGGAATAGTAGTCATGACTGGAGTACAGGTATTGAAGGCTATGTACTGTTTAGGAAAGACAGAAATAAAGGCAAAGGTGGTGGAGTAGCATTGTATATCAATGATGAGGTAGACTGTAAAGAAATAAGAAGTGATGGAATGGATAAGACAGAGTCTGTCTGGGCAAAAATCACATTGGGAAAGAAAGCTACTAGAGCCTCCCCTGAGATAGTGCTTGGGGTGTGCTACAGACCGCCGGGATCCGATTTGGATATGGATAGAGACCTCTTTAATGTTTTTAATGAAGTAAACACTAATGGGAATTGTGTGATCATGGGAGACTTTAACTTCCCAGATATAGACTGGAGGACAAGTGCTAGTAATAATAATAGGGCTCAGATTTTCCTGGATGCGATAGCTGATGGATTCCTTCACCAAGTAGTTGAAGAACCAACAAGAGGGGATGCCATTTTAGATTTGGTTTTGGTGAGTAGTGAGGACCTCATAGAAGAAATGGTTGTAGGGGACAACCTTGGTTCGAGTGATCATGAGCTAATTCAGTTCAAACTAGATGGAAGGATAAACAAAAATAGATCTGGGACTAGGGTTTTTGATTTCAAAAGGGCTAACTTTAAAGAATTAAGGAAATTAGTTAGGGAAGTGGATTGGACTGAAGAACTTGTGGATCTAAAGGCGGAGGAGGCCTGGAATTACTTCAAGTCAAAGTTGCAGAAACTATCAGAAGCCTGCATCCCAAGAAAGGGGAAAAAATTCATAGGCAGGAGTTGTAGACCAAGCTGGATGAGCAAGCATCTCAGAGAGGTGATTAAGAAAAAGCAGAAAGCCTACAAGGAGTGGAAGATGGGAGGGATCAGCAAGGAAAGCTACCTTATTGAGGTCAGAACATGTAGGGATAAAGTGAGAAAGGCCAAAAGCCATGTAGAGTTGGACCTTGCAAAGGGAATTAAAACCAATAGTAAAAGGTTCTATAGCCATATAAATAAGAAGAAAACAAAGAAAGAAGAAGTGGGACCGCTAAACACTGAGGATGGAGTGGAGGTTAAGGATAATCTAGGCATGGCCCAATATCTGAACAAATACTTTGCCTCAGTCTTTAATGAGGCTAATGAGGAGCTTAGGGATAATGGTAGGATGACAAATGGGAATGAGGATATGGAGGTAGATATTACCACATCCGAGGTAGAAGCCAAACTCGAACAGCTTAATGGGACTAAATCGGGGGGCCCAGATAATCTTCATCCAAGAATATTAAAGGAACTGGCACATGAAATTGCAAGCCCACTAGCAAGAATTTTTAATGAATCAGTAAACTCAGGGGTTGTACCGTACGACTGGAGAATTGCTAACATAGTTCCTATTTTTAAGAAAGGAAAAAAAAGTGATCCGAGTAACTATAGGCCTGTTAGTTTGACATCTGTAGTATGCAAGGTCTTGGAAAAAATTTTGAAGGAGAAAGTAGTTAAGGACATTGAGGTCAATGGTAATTGGGACAAAATACAACATGGTTTTACAAAAGGTAGATCGTGCCAAACCAACCTGATCTCCTTCTTTGAGAAGGTAACAGATTTTTTAGACAAAGGAAACGCAGTGGATCTAATTTACCTTGATTTCAGTAAGGCATTTGATACGGTTCCACATGGGGAATTATTAGCTAAATTGGAAAAGATGGGGATCAATATGAAAATTGAAAGGTGGATAAGGAACTGGTTAAAGGGGAGACGACAACGGGTCATACTGAAAGGTGAACTGTCAGGCTGGAAGGAGGTTACTAGTGGAGTTCCTCAGGGATCGGTTTTGGGACCAATCTTATTTAATCTTTTTATTACTGACCTTGGCACAAAAAGTGGGAATGTGCTAATAAAGTTTGCGGATGACACAAAGCTGGGAGGTATTGCTAATACAGAGAAGGACCGGGATATCATACAGGAAGATCTGGATGACCTTGTAAACTGGAGTAATAGTAATAGGATGAAATTTAATAGTGAAAAGTGCAAGGTCATGCATTTAGGGATTAATAACAAGAATTTTGGTTATAAATTGGGGACACATCAGTTGGAAGTAACAGAGGAGGAGAAGGACCTCGGAGTATTGGTTGATCACAGGATGACTATGAGCCGCCAATGTGATATGGCCGTTAAAAAAGCTAATGCGGTCTTGGGATGCATCAGGCGAGGTATTTCCAGTAAAGATAAGGAGGTGTTAGTACCGTTATACAAGGCACTGGTGAGACCTCATCTGGAATATTGTGTGCAGTTCTGGTCTCCCATGTTTAAGAAGGATGAATTCAAACTGGAACAGGTACAGAGAAGGGCTACTAGGATGATCCGAGGAATGGAAAACCTGTCTTATGAAAGGAGACTCAAAGAGCTTGGCTTGTTTAGCCTAACCAAAAGAAGGCTGAGGGGAGATATGATTGCTCTTTATAAATATATCAGAGGGATAAATATCAGGGAGGGAGAGGAATTATTTAAGCTTAGTACCAATGTGGACACAAGAACAAATGGATATAAACTGGACATTAGGAAGTTTAGACTTGAAATTAGACAAAGGTTTCTAACCATTAGAGGAGTGAAGTTCTGGAACAGCCTTCCAAGGGGAGTAGTGGGGGCAAAAGACATATCTGGCTTCAAGACTAAGCTTGATAAGTTTATGGAGGGGATGGTATGATGGAATAGCCTAATTTTGGCAATTAATTGATCTTTGATTATTGGCAGGTAAATATGTCCAATGGTCTGTGATGGGATGTTAGATGGGGTGGGATCTGAGTTACTACAGATAATTCTTTCCTGGGTGCTGGCTGGTGAGTCTTGCCCACATGCTCAGGGTTTAACTGATCGCTATATTCGGGGTCGGGAAGGAATTTTCCTCCAGGGCAGATTGGCAGAGGCCCTGGAGGTTTTTCGCCTTCCTCTGCAGCATGGGGCACGGGTCACTTGCTGGAGGCTTCTCTCCACCTTGAGGTCTTTAAACCACGATTTGAGGACTTCAATAACTCGGGCATAGGTTAGGGGTTTGTTACAGGAGTGGGTGGGTGAGATTCTGTGGCCTGCGTTGTGCAGGAGGTCAGACTACATGATCATAATGGTCCCTTCTGACCTTAAAATCTATGAGTCTATGAGACACATTAAGAGTCTGGTTCCCATAAAAGCAGGAGTTGATGGGAACCTGGCCTGTTCCATAGCTCATCATCCATTTCCTTCTTGGGAGGACTTCATATTAAAAACAGAAAATATTGATGGGGTCATAAATCTAGTGAAGAAACAAATTCCAGTAGATAATGATGAGGCACCTTTTTCACACTGTGAAGTATTAGTGGAATTGGACACTGATATGGTTTGACTCTCCTCTCTCTAACACCAGTAAAAAGTAAATCAGGAGTAGCTTCATTTAGGTTAATGAAGCTGAGAGGAGATTCAGGCCCTAACAATACAATAAGAGTCCTAAAATATTATTCGGAGCATATCTCATTTTTGCCTTTATTTTAGTAAATCTAGACACTCTGATAGAAGTAGTCTTCTATAAATCCACTGAGATTACACTGAAGACCAGTAGATTTTGCAGAATACCTTGTCATCACTCTCTCTAGCCTTTGCACTTATCTATTGAAATGATGACTGTTATACTGATGAGAAATATAATTAATCAGGTATTTGATAATATATGCCAGTGATATGATTTAAAAGGTAGCATTTTAATATGATGAGTTTTTACTGCGAGTAACTCTACATTTAGGAAAGTATATTAACAGTTTAGGATGATTAACATTTACATTTTCATACATTTGTATTTTTTTTATTTCTCAAGCACTGCTCACAATTTCTAATACTTACATTTTGAAATCTATTAGCAACCCTTTCCAGTATCTGTGTATGTAACTATCAAAAGTAAAGACAGACTAGATTTCAATGAGACAGAGTACAATACTACTCAACCAGAGCAGGGTGGGGCAGACCTGTGCAGAGCACTATGGTAAGTGTCCCTGCATGGAGCTAATTTCAGATTAGGAATTTAGATTGTACATTCCTGGGACCCGGGACTGTCTTTGCTTGTTTTGGGGGATTTTATATAAGCACTGAGCACATTGCTGCCACTAAACAAATAACAAATAATAAGAAAAAACTTCCTATGTTAGAAAAGAATCAATTTCTGTCGCCTACAGTTGTTATCTGAGGGAAAGAGAAAATGTCCTTGTTTGATGGTACAGAGATGTCTACTTGTTCAATTAGTTCCAGAGATTCTTAAACCATAGCATTGTCACTGGTCACCTTCAGGACCACAAAAAGTCAAAATGCTAGAGAAAACAACCCCATAGGATAGAAATAGGGTAACCTTAGTGTTGGCTAACTTTAATCTTTGTCTCATTAATGTTAATACACTCTGAGTATTATCATATCATTACCTATACCAACATGGCTCCATTCAGCCTCTGTTTTATGGGTGTTTATAAGTATGTTATTTGATAACAATTGAAAAATGTGAGTTTTTTTTTTTTAAAGTAGCTTCTCATCTGTCATCATCCAGCTCCATTTCCATCCTTTTCCATGTTTTTGCCTCTCTCTAAGGGTTCTCCATTATTAGTTTTCTACTAGAGACAGGCCCACACTGGAGCACTGATCTGAACTCCCTGAAATGTAGGGCAAGTCTGGGTCTGGATCTTCATCTAGCTCTGTACTTCACAATTTGGGCAGCTCTCGATAATGGGGAAATCTACACACCACCTCATTTAGGTGAAGTTCACATAGAGATATATTTCTGTATCTTAACTTCCCAGTTCAGGATCTCTCTCTGTTTCCAACACATGTGATGCTGAACCTACAACCATCATTAAAATGTATATAATTTACTCTTAAAAATGTCATTTTCTATTCTCTTTTATACTGGTCCAGTAAAAGAAGTATATATCAGACACTTACCTGAGTCACTCAGACTCAGTCTTGTGAGCCACAAGTGGCTGTTTAATGTGTTTCTTGCGGGTCTTTGCAGTACATGATATTAAAACACTGTGTGATTTAACTATTAAACAATCTAAGTTATTAACCAATCAGGATGCTTTTACTATGTTATGAACTAATTGTAGTTGATAAAATAATAATAGGTCATTTTTTCTGTGAAAATGTATGTGTATATATAGTGGCAAATTGCCGGCACTATTATGATGGGTCCCGCGCTTTCTCCTCTTGTGGGGGATTCAGGGCACTATTTCTCGCCCCTGAACTGGGGTATCAACTGTCCCACTACTGTCACAGAAAAGGGGAGTGGAGAGGGCGGGACCCAGGGCCGCCCTCTACTCCAGGTCCCAGCCCAGGGACCCTAGGGATAGCGGAGAACCACTTGAACTAGTGATTTCTTCCCCTGGGCTACTTCCCTCTCCGGCCCTTCAGCTTGTGGGGCTTCCTGCCCTCTCTCCGCTTGGGCCAAGTTTCTCCCAACCCCTTGTGTCTGTAGAGTCCCTCTGCTCTGCACAAGCCGGGTTTCCCTTTACCTAAGGTCTTGGTCTTCTGGCCCGCCACAGCACTTCTCCAAATTGCTCTCCTCCAAACTGCTCTCCGCTCCAACACCAAACCACTCTGCTTCAACTCCTTCCACTGTCTGATTGAAGCAGGGGGGGTTTATCAGGTGACTGGCTTCAAATGCTCTAATTGGCTTCAGGTACTCTAATTAATCAATAACAACCTCTCTTCCCTCTACAGGGAGTAAGGCTCTCATCACCCTGGGGCTTACACATCTCCCCTCGACCACTCTCTTGCTGCCCTCTGGCCATGCTGTATCACAATAATATATATATCTGTTTAATTTTTGTTGTGATGAAATTAAGTTAATTTTAGGCAGAAGCAAAAGTTTATAAATGTTAGATCATCCATACAGGGAAGAGAAACAATACCATGTAATTTAGTCCCCAAATTTGATTAGCCAACCTGGAATATAAAAATAAATTGACTCAGTACTTTGGGAACAGTCCACAGCTCCAATATGCTCACTGATATCCCTTGGTGAACAATTTTAAATAATGAACAAATTTATAAAGCAATTATGATCTGTTCCTAGCCAATTTTCAGACAGAAGTGGCTAAACGCATTACATATGTATAATCCACAACAAATAGCTCAAACAGCTCCAATGGTTTTGGAAGATTTTCTCAGTTTTAAGGTAACAAGTTTAGTTTGGATTTGTATGAAAGTTTATGTTCTTATTTTATCAAAGCTATTCCTGTTTTATCTGAGCTACCTCTATGAAATAGTAAACTTACCAGTTGTGTTTATTCCAGACACCAGTGAGTTTACCTGAACGATACAACAGTGTCTCTGACTAGGGAGTGAAAATTGTAAGTCTTAATTCTAAATGTAATTTGTATGGAAAACATGAGTACTGAAGAATATTCTTCCTCTTTTACAGCCATGATTATAAAGGAACACAATTGTATTGCAGAAAAATCTATTTATGTCCTGCTTTTCTTGATGGTGGTTTTCTGGATGGTTTTGGAAGCTAATCACAACTGAACTCTGGTTTATGAGTGGTTTGGTCAATATCCCAAACATGGCATCTGCTTTTTCTGTATGTACTCGCTCTACTAAGAAAGTTAGATCATCAATTGAATTTGATTGCACTGCACATGAAATTTAAGACAGGTATAAAGTGCCACCAGCCATCAAATGCATTGTTATCAGCAAACTGGCAAATAACCCTGTTTCTTAAGTATTTCAATTACATGTATTGGCTCAATACATCTCTAAAACTGGGCAATCTAACTAAACTTTGTGTTCTATAAACTGCATGGCTCAAGTGGGATTTCCAGTGAAGTGTGTTTTGTCATTATTGAGTTTCTCTGCTGTATAATTTTTCAACTTTTAATAAACTCCGTGAAATCCGCAAACTCTAAAACAATCTTGTTGCTATGTCTTCATAGCAAGGAGAGATGCAAGGAGGGCTCCTATGACTTTTCAGATTGGATTTGTTGTCATTGTAACCAACAGTGTCATGAAAAAAGGAAACATTAAGCTTAATTCTGATTTGTTGTGACTCCTGTGTTTCCACTTGTTTTGAGCATTGCAACAGTAGAAGCTGTGATTCTAACCTGGAGTCAAAATAACCAACCAACCAACCAACCACATATACCATTTATTAAAACAACACAACAAAAAACAACACTGAATTTAACCCACCTCATCCCACCCCAGATATTACCAACTTTCTGTTGTAAGGTAAAACTTTTCAACAGGTACAATCTGTGGGTCTCAGATGTTTTACTCTGTTTTTACTATGTGATTGAAACTGGTAAGGAACTCTGCCAGCCCTCCATCTTGTTTTCAAACTGCAGTGAGATAGGCACTTCAAGACAGCACTGATCAGAGGAGTTCACAAAGATAGTAAAGCAAAACTAACCTATTTTGCAAAAGTAACTGATACTGTGGAAAAGCATAAAATGTTTCTAAGCTTTTTCTTCTTTTCCTTTATTTAATCTATCAAAAAGCAGAAGGAAAGGGAAGGGATAACTGTCCATTTCTATAGACCTTCTTTTTTTGCCTGAGCACAGCTATGCCTTTAGATTTCACCTGATTCTTTGCCAACAAACACCTTTTGTGCTATTTATTTAATGATTTTGGAATCTCTATTCAGACTTCTGCAACTGCAGCTTCCTTCTCCAATCGATGCGGGCAATATAAACCTCACTTTTTATTTTTTTCTTTCCCTGAAGAATGAAGTTCAACCACTTCACCTTTCTTCGCCCATGCTGAAAGAAAGACAGGAGGCCATGGATGTGGTTTAATTAGGGGGCACCTTTATTCACTCTTAAATCTGGGAGTTCCCGGTAACAAATTGTACAATGCAGGGAAGGTTTGTTCCCCGCTGATCCAGCCATAGGAACCCCAAGCCCCCCTTACTCAGCTCCCACCAGAGATTTTCCTTCAAATCCTTTTCCTATCCAATTTATCTGATAATCGTATCCCTTCCATACTGAGTACGTGTACTGGACATTTCCCACAACGAGGCACCAGCAACATGCTTGGCTGCCTCTTTCCCATCCCGCTGGGTTTCCAGAAATCCACAGATCCTTTTATTTTTAAACCAAGGTGAACCATATTTGCATCCAGTGTCCACTCTCAGGCTGCCAAAGAATGTATAAGGTGCAGAAGCTGATCCCATAGCATACCTCAGTTTGCTGATATGGATTGCAAATCCTGTAATGATGACACCTCTGTGATTTTTTGGGGATCAACCCGACCAGTAAGGGGCTCTCTCACAACATGCCTTATAATTTTGGGTTCCTTAATGCTATGATGCTATGGCTCAGAGCCTTGACACCAGTAGCCAACCTACAAGCACAAAGGCCTCATCCTGTCTTCCACCAGCCTAGTTACTCCTAGCAGGGTGACCTCAACAGGCCGTCCAGTCCTGAGTATCCTCTAATCTACCAGACACTTGAACTTTTCCCCTTTACTTCATCACACTCAAAAGTGTGAGAACAGCCCCCAGTTAGCAGTTCACTTTGGGGGACACACTCCAGACAGTTTGCACACCAGAGACCCGTGTGGTGTAAAAATAAACAAAAACTTGTTTTTTAATAGAAAAATCATAGACTCAAAGATGAAATAGTAAGGACAAGTGAACACATACAGGTTACACAAAAATAAACATAAAGATGCAACTTCAAGTTTCACACTTCTATATTAGATTAATTCCCTTTTCTAATAAGAGTTATCTCTTACCTCTGAACAGTTCCCCAGCATACCCTTTGCCATAGAGGGGATACAGTGTTTCACAGGCAGTACCTTGCCTACATGCTGGCCTTCAGTTTCTAAATATCCTTCCCTTCAAACCACTTCTCTTTTCTGGGTTTGTAGGTTTTTAATTTTTTTTTTAATTTTCTTTCTCTCAGATCATGGTCATTCATCCTAGGGGAAATTCTCTCCTCTCTTAGTTTTCTAAGTTTGGGGCGGTTTCTTTTTCAGTTTCAAGTTGTTTCGATGTTTTCCCATTAACTCTAGTGGTCCACCATTGTATTTCCTGTGTGAACAATGAATGGGTACTTAAAATTAGTTCTGTGTAAACGACTGGTTCTGTAAACTCCTTACTGTGAGGTGTACTTGAGATTGTAGTTCCAGTCATGAGCATACTATTCTGTATACATAAATACATAGATTAATAATCACAGTCCATATACATATCTCATAATGAGTGTCAAGTTCAGAACATTATGAGCTTTCATAAAATACCTTCCTTGTTATATATTTATACTTTTATACAACCAGATGATTAAATTGCTTAATCTTTGGTTCTCCATATGGGGTGTCTGAACCCTTTATTGTCACACCACCCTTGACAGTCTGATGCTGGAGTTTTGGCCTTGGATAGCACGTTGGCTGTGTTGTTTTCCAACCACTGAATATGTTTAAGGGGATTAAGGGGATCCTTTCCCCATTTTTAATATCCATACTTCCCCCAGCAGTTGCTTCGTACCATCTGGATGGCTCAGGCCAGTAAAGGGTTCTCTCACCCCTGAAAGTGTGCCACCAGCTCTCTTACCATCCTGAGTCTTTCTTGCTCCCAGTGGATTGCTGGCCCGCAGCATTTCCTAGTTGTACCAGGGTCTCTCTGCTTCTAGCAGATTCTAGTCCACAGCGCCTTCTAGCTGTGCCTCAGTTTCCATCACCCAGTAGAGGGTTCTCTCACCCCTTGAAGCATGACACCAGATCTCTTACCACTCTGAATCTGCTCTCCTCCCAGTGGAGTTCTGGCCCACAGATTTTCTTAGCTATGTCAGTGTCAGGAGTGCTGGAACAATTTGTATAGTGGGGGTGCTGAGAGCCATTAAACCAAACTGTAAACCCTGTATATCATGGAAACCACTTCCAGGCAGGGGGTGTGGCAGGACCCCGAAAACCACTAGTTCCAGCACCTATGGTCAATGTCACCCCTCAATCAGCAATTTTCCCCTGCTTCTAGTGGAATCCTGGCCTACACCATTTCCTACTTGTGCCAATATCTTACCGCTCCTAGCGGATCCTGCGCTACCTCAAGGTTTAGCCATTCCTCAGTTTCCCTCGCCCCATAAAGAAGGCCTCTCTGGAGTAGAGATACCTCTCTCACTCTTCCAGTCAGCAAGTAGGGCAATATTGTGACCTTGACCTGGCTGTAACTGCGTCCTGCCCTTCCTGCCCATCCCTGTAAGCTTTCCCCTACCATCCCGGTTGCAAGGGAGCCCTTAAAGGGTCAATGCCTCTTTTCTTTCAGCTAGCCGGTCAAAGACCCTCTCACAGAAAGATAGCAGTGTGTACATTTTCAGTGTCCATCTCTAAGATTATCATTAATGGACAATTGCATCATTGACTATTGTTGTTTAATAGTGTCAGCTAAGAGTGATAGTTTCATCTTCTAATTGACACATGGGAAATTATGTGTATAAATCCAAGTGCATTGAAATGAGAATAAACTCCTTGTTTTCTCATTTTTTCTCTGATTAATCGGTTATGCCTCCCCCCCCAACCCCATGACTTACTCAAACTTTTTCAAAGTTACATGGCTGATCTATTCTGTATTAATGTCTAGGGTTAAATCCTAGTCTCAGATACAATGAGGCAAACATGGAATAATTTAAATGAAGTTAAGGTAGTTACTTTTTATTTTCACCCATGTAGCAGAGAAGATAATCTCACTCAGATCCTTTAATTAAGAGTACAGACATTACTGGAAAGATCAATCAATATTCTGTCGAAAAATATAACTTGTGATAAGAACCTAGAAAGCTCAAAATAAGACATTTAAGTAACATTCTAAGCCCCACTTGCCACCCTCCAAAAATATTGTAACCTTATTTTTTCTTTCAAGGACCTAATCAAAGCCACTAATATCTTCTGAAATACTAGGCATGAAGCCAGAACTCCATAGGGTGTCTTCTACATTTAGTATCACACTCAAATGACCATTTTTATCATCACTTCCAAACTTTAATCCTAAAAATAATAACATTATCTCAGCTGGTGGACTTCTCTTCTTTTTAATCATTCTGACCTCTCAGAAATGAGAAAATACAAGATTCATATTGACTGCCAAGACAAAGGGAGTTCTGTCTTAATGTCTGCATACAGTGACTAGTTAAATGATTGAAGATAATTGCTGTGTCTTGTAAAAATATATATGTGAATAATCAAGATAAATTTCCAATTAAGCTATCCCCTTTAGTATCACAAATCAAAAATATAAATAATTATTTATGGACAGTTTTCTTTTAGACCCTGACTCTCAATGCACTTAAACACATGCTTAACTTTAAGCACATTTAAGAACATCCCTGTTCAGCAAAAACTTAAGTATGCACTTTTAACGTTTAGTATGTGCCTAACTCCCATTGGCTTTAATGAGATTTAAGTGATTATTCAATTACTTTGGAGGATGGGGTCTGTGATAATTTTTACTTGAGACATCTAGGCAAGTAGAGGAAGAAAGCAAAAAATATTAACTGTGTGAGCTATACCAGCACATGTTAAATGTCTGACATATTTATGTTGTTTCATTTAAGAAATTGTAGTAAAGTAAAAAAAAAAAAAAATAGCTTCAGCTCTTGACGCCATCAAGCTAAAAATTAAATATTACCACTTGTTACTTGACAGTTTATCTGAGATTATGTGCAGTTAAATAATGTCAAAGTTGATAGTATATTATAAAACTCTCCAAAAAAGCTGAACAACCAGAATCTGGGGTCCCCAACGCGGTGCCCGCGGGCGCCATTGCACCCGCCGGGGGGTGTAAGTGCGCCCGCGGAGCCCTCGGTTTTTTTTTTTTTGTTTTTTCTCCCCCGGCCGCGCCCGGGGGTTTTTTTTTTGGGGGGGGGGGGGGGGGTTTGGCGCCCGCCGGCAGCGCTCGGGGTTTTTTTGGCACCCGCCAGAAGGAAAAGGTTGGGGACCACTGAACCAGATTGTATTTCTGGGAGGCTCATTATTCTATAAGGCAGAAAATCTGTCTGTTGAGAGTAAAAGTTCCTCCAGTAAAAAGAGGTTTGGCCCAACCTCTGCCCTTGGATGCATGTGCTGCATGGGAGCTGAAGACATAACTTGGTTCTTAACAATACCACTATATCTGGAATTTATAAAATCTATAGTTCTTTTTCTCTGTAGACTTTACTAGGAGCAGTAGACCTATTCTACACTATTATATTCTGTTCAGGATCTTAGACCATATACATTACTGAGGTAGCTAAGCACAATTTGAACCTCATGTGTGGATTTTCTTCTACCACTTGGAAGGTGAGTCTGATGTCTTCATAGCACAGTACTTGATCCTCTGAGAAAGTTCCACAACTATAAGGACTATTGCTTAATTGTGAAACAAAATGGGATTTAAGCGTGACTTAGGTGGTGCAAAGGCCCTATCCTGGGAGTTAGTCTAGATGACCTTTGCGTCGCTTCTAACCCTATGATTCTATGATACTACACAGGGTTGATTTTCACATTGTTAGAGCTTCCCCTAATGGCTACTATCCCATTACTCCCTCTACAGATGTTTTTCCTGGCACAATAGAGATTTAGCAGGAATGATAATACAACCTCAACTGAATTTGTCTTTTCAGCAGATTGCCTGTTGGTGTCCAGGTTGGGGAAAGATGTTCATCATAAACACAACTTCCAAAATTACCCCTTTACTTTCATGCCTGATACCCAGCCCTGAAGAACACTGGTGGTATCCAAGGATAGAGATGATGATGCCATGAAGACAGTAGTTTAACAATGCAAGTGGTATGGAGCTACATTGAGGATCCAATCTATGCATAGATCTGATGTTCTGGCCACAGGGAAGTATGCACTGGAGAATCTTGTTTCTCCAAATGAGAAACTACAGACTCACTTAGTACCTCCAGGTCCACATGGTAAATAATGCCCTCTGATCCTCATGTAGGGCTCCAATTATAGTCTGTGGAAGTCACGTGCCAGCCACACATTCCATATCAGAATGTGTGAGGGGTGGCAGCAAAAGTAGATGAATGGCTGTAAGGTGCTACATCTGTGCAATCAGCATCAGGCCAGGTTGGCAGCCTTTTTTTGAATCTCAACAAAAGCTGATTTTGAGCAGGTCCTAGGTTCCATGTGAGGTTTTTGAAGAAGTCCTTAATAAAATATCTTGCATCTATATTGCATTACAAGCCTATGCATGGTAAGACACTTTATGAAAACTAAATAATGGGCAAGAAGTGCATAATCTTCTAAATTATTACAACATAGTTAGTTCTGATCAAAATTTTTTAAAAAAGATCTCTTTCCATTCTATGTGATAAGGGCCAATTTCTGCCAAACTTTAAGCATGTAATAGTGCATAACTAGGCCCTAACTTCTCACGAATTTGTATTTTTCAGAGTTAAGGTATTGGAGCTAAAAAAAGAAAGTTATTTTGGTTTTATTTTGGCATAAGCTGACTGACAATGTCGTTTAAATATATATATATATATAAATAATATGGAGACTCACAAACTGAATATCAGTTTTATATTGAAGTGACTGTAAATTGCTGAGATACTCCAAATACATTGCAAAATAGAGATATCTAATACAAATACTGACAGACCACTAGCCACAGAAGTGTGGCACTACTAATCACTGCCATATTAACACACTAATGAGAAGCCACCTTACTGCTGTCACTGGACTATATGATGTTCTCATTCACTGGATTGATGGTGAAGATTAACACATCAGAGACAATCTCAGAGGATGGAGCCCCAGAATCCACATGAGACTTGGGCTGGAATGGTTATGTGACGGGTTGGATCACAGAAACCCCCTTGGGAGCTGCCGCCCGATGTGCAAAGGCTACCTCTGTTCCTGATTTCCCTGCCAGCTCAGTGGCTGCAGCACCCTGCCTTGCTGAAGCCAGACACACCCGTCTGCTCCAACACAGACCCAGGGTCTGAATTACCTGCCCCAAAGCTGCAGGTTTACCTGAAAACAGCTCACAGAAGTGTGCTTGTCTTTAGCACTCAGACACCCAACTCCCAGTGGGGTCTAAACCCAAATAAATCCGTTTTACCCTGTATAAAGCTTATACAGGGTAAACTCATAAATTGTTCGCCCTCTATAACACTGATAGAGAGATATGCACAGCTGTTTGCTCCCCCAGGTATTAATACATACTCTGAGTTAATTAATAAGTAGAAAGTGATTTTATTAAATACAGAAAGTAGGATTTAAGTGATTCCAAGTAGTAACAGACAGAACAAAGTAAGTTACCCAGCAAAATAAAATAAAATGCGCAAATCTATGTCTAATTGCACTAAATATAGATAAGATCCTCACCAGTTCCAAAATGTTCCCTTTTACAGGCTAATCTTCTTTTAGCCTGGGTCCAGCAATCACTCACACCCCCTGTAGTTACTGTCCTTTGTTTCAGTTTCCTTCAAGTATCCTGGGGGGGTGGAGAGGCTTCTTCTTTAGCCAGCTGAAGACAAAATGGAGGGGTCTCCCACGGGTTTAAATAGACTGTCTCTTGTGGGTGGAGACCCCCTCCTCACCCTCTGTAGAATCCAGTCACAAAATGGAGATTCGGAATCACATGGGCAGGTCACATGCCCATGCATGACTCAGGACTTGCAGGTAGCAGCCATTACCCACATGCTACCTTGAACGTCCTCAGGTAGACTTCTTATGTGGATTGGAGTCTTCCAAGCTCTTTTGTCTGTTAAGTGCTCTTTGATTGAACACTTAATTTGCACATTCCTTTCCCAAGAAGTGATCAAATGTTCTAACTGAGGCCACTTAGAAATCAAGCAATTATGTAGCCAATGTTCATAACTTTGAACACACAAATGGTGCCTGCATACAACTAGGATGAACATAACCAGTAGATCATAACCTTTACATAGATATGTTACATGGCCTATGTAGCAAAACCCTATTCCAGTTATATTATACATACATTTATGAGCCCTCCCCCCCCCCATAAAGCTTTATGGGGTACGCTGTCACAGGTTACACAAAAGCTACAAATAATATCAACTGGATGTGAGAGAAATAATGCCAGTTTGGAGAAATATTAACTAGAGTTGAATTGTCTCATTACTTAGTGCTCTGCTACTTGTAATCTAATTAACATAAAGACAGACCAATTGTAAATTTATTAAATCTGCTGATGATATAAAATTGAGAAAGCAATGAACCAGAGAGCAAGTAGCAAGTACAATTAAACAGGACTGTGGGCTGGACTGTTCCACAACTGAGGATGCACTGCATTACTATTTAAGTGGAATTATCATGAGATTTAGTAACCTCCAAAAACAGGGGCGCAGTGGGCACAAGGGTAGTGATCCCATCCTGAGTCTGAGATATTGGGGGATAATTACATGTCCCTCTCTGTTGCAGACACCATTTGCAGAAGTAATGCTTCTTTATGCCTTTCAAAACACAGTATGGCAGGAGGCAGAGGGTGAGGGGAAATTTACTATCTGTACACCTGCAATAAATGATCAATAGGAAAATATTAATGTTAGGTGCAGACAACATGAAAATAAAAGTAATGAAAATGAATTAAATCAAATCAGAGAAGGAATTCCTTCAAATAAACTGAGTAGTGCTAGCTTTACATTTTTTTGTTGGGCTTTAAAGCAATGTTTACCAAATGGATAAAAAAAACAGGAACAAACTCTCAAGATGGTAGGATAATGTGAAATGACAGAAGAACACAAATCAGAAGGAGATAAGAAGATTATACAGCTCTTATAAGAGAACACTCACAGTTTGTTGCGATCCATTCTGCTACAACCTTCTCAAAAAGATACTGTGGCTCTTGAAACTGTGAAAAGAAGTGCAATAGAGTTTATACCAGGATCTGAAAGCATAAACTATGCTATGAATAGCCTAAATCTATGTATCCTAGAGGGAGAAAGACAGTTAAGAGGAGATTTAATAGAAGTTTATACAATCTAAGTGCTAAGATGATATCAAGTGGAGCTACTATTTTTAGCTCCTCGAAGATGAGAAGGGAGGATATAATGAAAATAACATGGTCAAATTCACAGCAGATCAGGAGGGAGGCATTTATCCATACAGATATATGGATATGTGGAATACACAACCAAGTAAATCTGTGAATTTTAAGGTAATGCACTACATCCTCTGTCCACTATATTCAGTCTAATGAAGATTACTAGACTAGCAGCATGACATGATGAAAAGTATTAGGAAAATATCTAGAGTATTTTGATCTTGACTATTTTAGTTATTACCCAATTACCTACTTTTCAATAAAACAAAAAGAAATAGTGTGTCTCTATTATGCAAAAGCTAAATATTATCTCAGCAAACCAGAGCTAACGTGAACTGGGCTGCTCTCATTAGGGAATGTAGTCTCATCATGATGTGGGATTTACTGTATGTTAGTAATGGGAACTGCATGTATACATCCTTGTTTATCCAGGATTATACTTCTATTCCTCTTTTTTTTTAATGAATTAGTTATAATACTTTAATTATTGAGCTAAATTTGGCCCTTTGTTTATGTGCCCAGCTTCCTTTACGTTCAGTTGGATCTGCACCTTCAGTCAGAATTTGGACCTTTCAGTAGAAATGATTGGTCTGTGAGATTTATAAATGTAGCAACCATCTTATGTTAACTTCCCCTTGGAGAAAATGGGGAAGGTGATGACAGCAGGCATATATATGGATCTCTTGAAATTTGTGCACGATTCAGAAGACAACCAATGTTTAGACCCTCAGTATGGAGGCCCTGTGCCTCTGCAATATTTCCTGTATCTCCCTCCCTCTCAGTCCCTTTGGCCTGACAGCAGTATGGCTGCAACAAAAGCCATGATCCCATGGTTCTTCCATTGGCTGTTTGGCTCCAATCCCCTTTTTACTGGGGGTTTAAAAGGCAAACTCAGCCCCACCATCTCTTGTTTCAGGCTCATCCCCTCACCATAGGGTGTCCAGATAGCAAGTGTGAAAAATTGGGACAACGAGTGGGGGGTAATAGGTGCCTATATATAAAAAAGCCCCAAATATTGGGACTGCCCCTATAAAATAGGGATATCTGGTCACCCTACCTCGCCATCAACAGATCCCATTCCCATGCAACACCCACAGAGATATTCATGGGAAGATGGGACAAAGCCAGGGAGCCAGCTGTGACACTGCACCCCATATTCTTCATAGTGATATTATTATGATATGATCATGATATAATTATGATCCATTTTGTACAAGATGGGTCACGTAAGATGTCATTGGGAAAGTTAATATTTGCTTAATATGATTATCCTATTTGTATGCATGTAACATTTTTGAATCTGAAGTTCTGAATATTGAGTATGTATCTGTATTTCACATGTAGTCACACCTGGGTGACACCCACTAGGCAAGACACTTCCAGTCTAAATAGCTTCCAGTCTAAATAGGTAATGGACCAGTAGGGAAAACAATAGGCCTTAGGAGAAGCTTATCCCCCACCCGGTGAGCCTTCCTGAGAAAGCTCCTGACTGCCTGTAAGTAATGGCTGCTACGACTTTGCAAGGGCATGTGATCAGACCACACGACTCTGGACTCCATGTTGGGTACCTGTATTTTTCCACAAACTAGGCTGGGAACTGATTTTGCAACTAAGGGTTCCTGCCATATGCTAAAGCTATATAAGGCAGGGAGTGAAATTATCTGTTGTTCTTCACTCCCCCACAACCCAACACCTGAGAGAAGCTCTGAAAGAAAAGGACTTGGTTCAGGGATGGGATCCCAAGCTGCAAAGCAAGGGCAGCTTGTGCCTTGAGAATCTGCAAGCCTGATTGTATCATCAGTCAGGATGAGAAATTACTAATTCTTATCCAATCTTTCTAGTGTTTTAGGCTTAGTTTGTGGCTTTGTTTATTTGGTAGGTAATCTGTTTTGACCACTTATAATCACTTAAAATATCTTTTTGTAGTTAATAAACTTATTTTATGTTTTAACCTACCAGTGTGCCTTTAAGTGAAGTGTCTGGGGAAAAATCTCAGCTTGGTTACCACCAGTGTGCATATTTTTCTCCACATTGAGGGAGCGGTGGACATATTAATGAGCTTACACTGTACAGATCCCTGTGCAGTGCAAGATGGTATAATTTTGCAGTTATACTCCAGAGTGGGGTGTGTGCGTAGGGAGCTGTGAAACTGACTGGTGTCACCTGTTTGCATTCAGGTAACCCAGTTTGGGTGAGTGGCGCCACCTGCTGTCGCATTGGGTGATAACAGGGCCTGTGTGAGGCTGACTGCGTCCCCAACTCAGCTGTGTGTCTTAAAGGGGCAGAGCAGTTCCCACAGTTCCCAGACTGCACCCCAGGGGTAACAACACATCACACCGGTGATTTGCTCAACTGAGGCTCTGGTAAAAGAGGTGATTTAAACAAAAAAACCATCAGCATCAGTTTTAACATTGAAATCCACCATTTTAATGTTTACTCTAGGAAGAGCAAGGAGGGGGAAAATTGTGGGCCCGATCTTTAAGAAATCTTAGGTCCCATTTACGCAGCTAAATGAAGCTCAGTGAGAACAATAGGAGTTGTTGGGTGCTGAGCACCTTTGAAAATCTGGTCACTTAGGCCATGTCTACACTACAAACTTTGATCAATGCATGTGGCTATTACACTGTGGAAGCTTGCAATGCTGGATTGCTACCAGTCAGCAAGAAATCATTTTGGAGTTGTAAAATCCACAGTGGGGTCCACTGTCATGCAAATGTGGAGGTCCATTAATCATATCCTGCTATGCAAGACTGTGACTCTAGACAATGCACAGGGCATCATGGATTTATTTGCCGCTATGGGGTTCCTGAACTGTAGTGGGGTGATAGATGGCATGCATATCCCCATTTTGGCCCCAGCCCACCTTGCCACATAATGCATTAGAAGAAGGAGATACTTTTCTATGGTTATGTAAGCATTGGTGGATCACTGAGGATGCTTCATTGATATCAGAGTGGGCTGGACAGAGAAGGTGTATGACACACACATCTTTAAGAAACACAGGACTTTTCAGGAAGCTGCAAGCAGGGACATTCTTTCCCGACCAGCAGATAACCACTGGTGATGTTGAAATGCCAATAGTTATCCTATGGACTCAGCCTACCCCCGTTGGTCCCCTGGCTCAAGAAGCAGTACACTGGTCACCTGAACAGTTCCAAGGAAAGATTCAACCATTGGCTCAGCAGTTGCAGAATGACAGTTGAATGTACTTTTGGCAGATTGAAGGGACAGTAGTAGTGTTTATTCACTAGGTTATCTCTACATGAGAAAAAATATCCTAATGATTATAGCTGCCAGTTTGTCCTGCATAATATCTGTGAGGCAAAGGGAAAAAAGTTGGTCTCTGTGTTGGAGTGTGGAGGTGGAGTAGCTGTTTGCTGACTTTGAACAGCTGCACACAAGGGCCATTATAAGAGATAGGTGTGGATCTATGAAGCTGAGGGACGTCTTGAAAGAGAACTTTAACAGTCAGCCATAGTAACATGCTATGCTGGACAGTGCTCTCCCTGGCCCTGAATTTTGGGGGGTTGTTAGGAATTGTGTAGTGTTTGATGTAGATTTATGAATATCACACTGTCTTTTAATGAAACTATGAGTTATGTGTCACTTAATTATTATACTGTGTTCCTAACTGAACCGATGAGTTCTGTGGTCCTGTTCTATTACAAATAATATGTGCTTTGAGTAGCACTAGGAATTGTGCAGCATATATTATCAAATAATAAAGATGAAATTATTTCCAGACAGTAAAAAATATTGTGTACCAAAAACAGTAGAAAACATTAATGTGCAATTAAAAACCAGTACAGTGCAAACTTACTTTAATGGAGCAAAACCTTAAAATTAGAACAGCAGAAAACCTCAGTGTCCATTTCAGTTCATTTCTGCTAAACATAAACCAACCGTGACTCTCTCAGGTCAATGTATGCAAAGCTGTGGTCTCCCTTAATATCCCCAGGTGTGGTGTGGTAGAGGGGTAGGGATGCGGCCCATGATTCCAAATGGAATATATCGGCCAAGACAATTTTCAGTATAAAACATGCACTAATAAGTTGATGCAAAGTGACTTGTGTCGACCTATGTTTGTCATGTAGAGCAGGCCTTATTTAGGTACTTGACTGGAAGCTCTTGGGTGTAGAGTTCTTTTGAAACCTGTCCATCCTTTTATGTATCCATTCTGTATTTATTTTGTATGTATATGTCTACCTAGCTAAGAGAGACAGACATTCTAAGGGAGACAGAAGAAAAGATAAAATGTCAAATTCCCATCTTCTGGTTTTATTCATCATATTGGTTACGTTATGTCAGCTCTTTGGAATTTTGAAGGCCTCTGTATAACATTGAGGCCACTAATCAAAAGATTTAGACTCAATATCTTTTTTTTTTCATAAACTCTGGAAAAGATAAATTGATATGCTAAGTAGTGACAGTCTTCTTATTTTATTTTCTGCTGACCGATCTTGACCAGCTATACCTATTCCAAAAGTGGTTCCTTTGTCCAACCCATTAGTGGCTAAAATATTATTCTGTCAACATTTTAGACCATCTAAAAATGTCTGGAACTCCAGCAAACACTTCAGCTGGGTTATGAACTCTAGAGAACAAGTTCCTCTCAGTTTTTGATCATTAATTTGAAAGTTATTTGTCAGTTGTGTGGTAAGCAGATGAAATGTACTCATCAGGAAATGTGAGCGAATTAAAGGAAAATTGAAAATTATGTCTGCAAGTCAGCAGGAAATTCAAACTTCTCCAAGCATGAGAATGAAAGAGAAATGCAAAAAATCATAAACTAATGGACAGAATTAAATTACTTTGTCCTAACCTTGTTCTGAGAATGAGTTTTGGAAATGTTTCTGTGACAAGCTCTAATACTTGACTGTGTTAACACTGTTATCAAGACTGGGACAGGAAAAAGGTTACAATCTTATGAACTAAAACTCAAAACTCTTAGTACTATCTTCTCCCCTAAGCATCTCAAAGGCTGAGAAAAGGAATACCAAGGACAGAGTAGCTATTTTCTTTGTCATTGCAATTCTTTTTCCCCCAAATGGCATCTTTTCTAGAAAAGCAGAGTCAAACCAATTCCCAAGCAGTCTTACTTCTTATTAAATTGGTGCTGGAAAAATATTTCTTTACCTGAAATTGATCTTCATTAGGAGCTCGATCACTTATGAGTGATGTCAGAAAACAGCACTGAGTCACCAGTAGAGTTGGCTGAGTATTATGCTTGCTTATTCACAGTTCACTAAAGTGAAGAAAGCTGAGAGGAGTGAGCAGTGTGGCCTGAACAACATACCATGACATATGATACAACACTGAGGTGACTGTTCAGAATACCATTTCACTAGAGCCCTTGATCACATTTCTATATTAGCGGATCGTCTTCATGACTATCCTGTTCTCATTTTTTTTCTAAGTGCAGTACCTAAGTCCTCCCAAGTATATTATTATTTCTAGATGGTAAAAGGACTAAATGAAACTTCTGAAAATAGTTACTACTCCTGTCATTTATAGTCACAGGCTTGCATTTAAATATATAGTTAGAAGATTAGGAACAGATTAATCAGAATGGCAGCTATCTAATATACTGCAACATTTATGGTTGCTTGTCTTCTGACCAACAAGTACACAGACTCACCCACTACAAGCCTATCATAACCCTCAGAGCCCAAGTATTATTATTTATATTTATTATAATAATAAAGGGCCAACTGGGACTGGGGCCTCAGTGTGCGAGGTACTGCACAAACATAGAATAGTGGAAAGTTTCCCCTGAGAAGCTTACAGTCTAAAGAGACAAGGCAGACAGCAGGTGGGGGAAAGGGATGTAATATGCAAGCAGCATGATCAGGGTCATGGACTGCAAACATCACACTAGCACCATTTTTTCCCCTTCAAGTATGGGATTATGAAGATGAATGAGGAAAAAGAGAGAATTGCAGAGAGATAATACATAAGAGCATTTTAGAGCAGGCCCACCTCAAAAATGGCTGTTCTCCAGTTCAAGAAGTCTGTGTCATGACAGAAGTGCCCCAGGCCGGAATGGAGGGACAAACTTCCTTAAATAGAATCAACTTCCAATAGAAGCAGAGGAGGCTGATTATTCCTTTGGCACCAAGGAGATAAGATGCATTTGTGAAACAAAGACCGACTCTTATAATAAGGGGATTCAATCATTATAAATATCAGGACTGCTTTAATTTGTGCCTGATTGTAATGGTTCTCTAAGCCCATTACAGTGGTCATGGGTCAGGAGTTCAGTATGTTCCTGACATGCCTCCAGCATGCTCTCCATGCAGGGTGTGGAAGAGGGCCAAGTACAGTAAGTGGCATAGTGTTAACTATGCTGGCTCTGTGCAATTCTGGAACTCCTACACTGGTTATTTAAACCAGCTTTTCATCCGCTACATTGACCTAATATGGTAACTCCTTATTCTTCTAGACAGGTGCTGAACTAAAAGTAATTCCTAAGTTCTGTCTCTTTCTCTCTCCAAACTTCACTCAGTAGCCTGCAGAATTGAGGTCCACAAGCTGAACAATTTATGGCGGTCATTTCTTTCTTGACAGCTTCTGTACTGTAACTCACTGTGTCTGATAAGGATGGGGGAAGGTAACATAAAACCCCAGGATCTATATTACCATAGGTGTAATTAGGGTTCTACTTCTCTTGAAACATAAGAAGTATCTGAAAGGCAAATTTTAACGTATAGTAAAATATATTTGTATATTCACAGTTTAAACCATAAATTATGGAGGAAGACCAGACCTTATGTCCTTCACTGTAATATGTCTGTTCTTTACACCCACAGTGAGTCTGCAGCAAGTCAGTGAATAGGGTTCAGCTGTCCTGACTCCTATTGCAGTGTTGTTACACAGTAAATAAGAAAATCATAAAAGTAAAATTGAGCATTTCTGATTTGTGTTTTCTACTTATAATTCTGCACAATTTGAACGCTAAGCAAACAGCAGATGAATGAAACAAATTCCTCTTCAAATGACATATGTAAGTCATTAATTCGTTGCATCTGTATTTAGTCACTCAACTAAAATGTAACAAATATGAAATGCAACTGTCAGCAAAAGGAAGCTCAGCACAAGGATTTCCCCCCCTCTAGATTGGCTGGAACTTTTACAAAAGTTATATGGGTGATGAAATTAGATCTAATTTATCTAGTTAGATCTTTTTCCCCAATCACATTTGCAAATGAAGAACTTTGTTAAGTGAGTTACTTAGATGAAGAAAAGAAAGGTCCCTTAAGAATTTCCCCTTTATGTATGTAATTAAGTGCCTTGTTAAAGTCAGCTCTAGTGATTCTTTTCTGTTAAAACAGTATTTTCTGCTAATTTAGTCTAATTAAGCAGGTTGTCATGAGGTCATTTTTATGTGCCAGCTCATCTTTCTTTGAAGATTTTTTAAAACAAATAAACAAACAAACAAACAAACAAACAAACAGAACACATGTACACATTGAGTGGCACATGTACTTTATCATGTACTTTATCATGTTGCAAGATTATTTATATGAATATTGAAAATGGGGAACTATTTTCCACTTCCAAAATCAGGGTTGAAAAATCATTGAACTTGTCAAATGCTGACTCATTTGGAGAGTGAAGGATCTGATACACATTACATAGGGAATGATATAGAGCAGTGCTAGGCAACAGGGCTGCAGGGATGTGCTGCCTGCTGCTTCCCACAGCTCCCATTGGTCGGGAATGGCGAACCGCGGCCACTGGGAGCTGCAGGAGTCTGTGCAAATTTAAACAAACTGTCTGGCGGCTCACCAGAGGATTACCCTGATGGGCCCACCACTGATATAGAGTGTAACCACCACAGCAGGAGCTGTGGTTAAAATTTCAGGAAACATTTTTCAATTTTTTTTTTCTTTTTTGGTGAAATATGTTTTACCTTTTTTGTCCTATGGGTAACCCCACTGACGTCAATAGGACTACTGGTGTACTTAAAGTTATACATGCTTAAGTGCTTTATTGGATCAGAATTTTATGCCATAAAGCAGAAGTAACTCTGTTGCCATCAGTGAAGTTCCACAGATTTAAGACCCATGTAAATGAGAGGAGAATTAAACCCAAAGAATCTGAGTTCAGAAAAGACATGATGACATAAGTTTAAAAAATATTGGAGGGAAGAAAGATGGGATAGTAATTTCAATAAAATCATGTGATTGTTTTGGCCGGGAATTTGAAGATACTGAGGGTTACCTAACTATACTGTTATTAAGAAGGGCAAATTAGGATTTACACACCTAATGGAAGAAATGTGATTCCAGCTGATGAGTACTGAGGTATTGATAAGTGCAGAGGAAATTTGCATTGACACTGCCAAGTTTGTATCCACTGCATGGGTAGCAAAGGACTTCTTTCTCCAGAGCTGTAACTGCATCCTTTCTTGAAGACTAAAGAAAAACAAAACTGTTATACATTCACATTCTGATTACAATTAAACAATGTAAATCGAGAGACAATGATAGTGGCCCAAATATAGTAGCAGGGTAGTAGACTAATCTCAAGGAGTTCCTAATCAATTTTTTTGCAAGAAAAACTCAAGTGCGCCAACCACCTGACTCCAGCTGCTATCTTGCTCAACTGATCAGGAAACATCTAAACCTCTCTTCCTCCAAAAATGCTTTCCTACATAACTGGCAACTTTTAGTCTTTAGTTACTACTAGAAAAGTTAATTCATAAGGAAAAGGATACCGCCAGGAAAATATGTTTGATAGTGACATTCTGATATCAATCTAATCAGAAGGGACCAGATGCTGCAACTCCCTGCAAAATGGACTTACATCAAAAAGTGCTACCTATGTTACCTGGGGTTCTTTCAACCCAAAGCTCTTGGTAACTTTTACTCTGTGCAAGGTGGTGCCAGGAAATAAATCAAGGGAGACACGGCCGTTCAACCAATAGATGGCTGGCACAAACAGAGCAACAAAAGAGTGCTTTCACTTAAAGCTAAACTTTACTTAGTCTCAAGCACTTACACATGTCTTCAACAGGTTAGTAAAATACTCCCAACCCTCGATAATTACAGAAGCTGAGTGTGGCTCTCGAGTGGCACAGAAGTAGCCTTCTGTTGGCCAAATCTTCTGTCTACCAGTGGGGACCACAAGATGCATCCAGAGGGAGAGTCCCACTACCTCAAACATTTTCCCCTTATTTATACATTGGTAATACAATGACATGTCACTTAAAGAAAATTTTGAAGCAAGCAGTTTCAAAGGTCAAGCAAGAGGTTTCCTTCTGATCATCAATTAACCAGATGTGGGTTTTTTTTTCAGAATTTGCATGCCTTGAGGCCCTAACAGACACATTCCTGAGGGCACCTAGACAAGCTTCCTGTTCTTCTAAAATGCATGTATCAGCAATTTCAACACAATTCTTGTCAGGAAGGACATGGGGTCAAGCTGCCCTTTCTGTGGTACCCAAAACCCCCTCCCCTCCTGCCTTGGTTAAGCTGGGGCTGCTGCATGGCCAATTTACGGCCTGCTGACATACCTTCTTGTAGCAATAAGCAATAGTGGTTTCAAGCACTTTACTGGTTTGCCAAAATCTCCCCGTACACCTACACCTGGTCTACACCAAAAATTCATGTTGATATAATTACATTGCTAAGGGCAGTGAAAAATTTCACACCCGGTGCAAAGTTATTTGGTTGACCTAACCCCCACTATAGATGAAGCTAGGTTGACGGAAGAATTCTTCTGTTGACCTAGCTACCACTTCTTGGACTAGTGGATTAACTACAGCAATGTACAATGCATCTACACTGTAGTGCTGTGGCACAACTGCAGTGTATACTGTTATAGCCCTGGTAGTGTAGACATACCCACACTGTGAATAGAGGTTGGGGAATCCGGCCCAGAATTGTTATTGTTACCCTTTGGGCACCACTCATGTACTGGTGCTGTAAAACTGAAAGAGGATGACGCAGTTCATTGCCTTGGGAGATTGCAATCTAAAATGGACTAACAATATAGAACAGACATGTTAGACACTAAGGAGTCCAAATCTGTGAGTCCTTACTCACATGAATAGTCCCTACTAATGCCAGGAGTCCCATTGACTTAGTTGGACCTTCTCACATGACTTAGGATTTACAGGGTAAGGCCTGGATGACCTATCAATTGATAACTACAGTCTTAAGGAAGTCCATATATATGACCAGGTGCCAGCTCATGCCAAGGCCTATAGGCCTCAACTGAACGCTGACAAATACATAGCTAGAAACCAGTCTGGCTCACCTGTGTATTGGTATTGTTAAAATAGGTATTAGATTTAAAAAGAATGTGTTTAGACTTTGTTAAATGCTTTTAAATTGCTAAATGTATTAATCTCACTTATAACATCTGTACCCCATGTTATAAAGTTATATTGAGTGTTTGCAGTGTACACTTCTGTAACTGTGTAACTCACCAAACAGGAAAGAAGCATTAACTAATGTAAAATGTTGTCTTCCTACAAAAGGTGTTATGCTTTTTTCCATTCTTCCTAAAAGACACAAATCTAGTGTTGCTTTACACTCCCAATATAGCTTTTCGAAAAGACACTAGAACTTAAAGAGATCTGGGCTGTCAGAAAAGCACTACTGGAGGCTAAAGACAGGGAGGCAGCAGCTTGTGAGTAGCCTCAAAGTAGAAAAAAAGCTCCTTTTAAACCCTCCATACTTCACAGCACTGCCTGCTTCTTATTTAGCAGTTCCTTATAGATGGTTATGCAGCTTTGGGACCTGCCTGGATCTAAAGCCCATAGAAGGCAGCGGAATTCTTTCCCATTGGGCTTTGGATCAGTTCCTTTAAGATGTTTTTCTATTGGACAAGCTAAAACTTGAAACCAGTCAAGTGATGAGCTGCTGAACAAACATCCACTGCACTATGGAGAAAGTTGAAACAGTAGGAGTTAATCAGAATCCAACTTAAAGCTGCAAAGAAACAAAAACAAAACGAAAAAATTAGATATGAAATAATGTAAAGGAAGTAGGTCATTTCTGTCTGCTATTTTTTTCACTATGAACTATTTTCCATAATGGAATGATATTTCCCTACATAGGTAGCATCTTTGTCAGTTTTTCAGTATATAAAAATGCAAGTTTATATCCATATTATATCATTACACTAGCAGAGGGTGTTCATTAAAAGATGATTTAGAAGATAGAATGAATTAGACATCTGAGTGAATAAAAGCATTATTTGTGGTCTACCAAAATGCATGCTAAGCTTTCTTAATACTACTGAGGTCTAACATCTATAATGAAACTTATTGACTAATCAGCCAATCAGCCAGGAAAAAAAGTCAGCTATGTATTTGTCTGTTGAAAATTTATCTGTATTCTAAGTGCTTCTGCATGTTAGCTGAGCTTCTGTGAGATACTGTCCTGTAGGAACCATTGCATAGTAATGCAGATTTCCATGATTTCCCTGCAGGTTGTCATAGACTTTCAAGATTTTCCTCTCAGGGAAACTCACTTTTCTTTTATTTCTATTGAACAGTGAACCACTGTGTTTTATTGTTCACGTACACATAGGACCTGATCCTGTGATCTGGAAAAGCTCCAGTTGACTTCAATCAAGTTTTGCCCATGTATAGATGGTATGATGGGACCCCAGTATGAAACTTATTTCAGGCTTTTTTCCAGCTTCAAAAACAAATGGATATAACATTAAATTGTTTTTTCTCCATCTCTTTTTTAAACCGTGAGGAAATTGTTACTCTCATAAAGAATAATATATGTCTGTGAGTAGGGTGGGAGGTAATAGGTGCCTATATAAGACAACCCCCCAAATATTGGGACTGTCCCTATAAAATTGGGACATCTGGTCACCCTATTGTAAAATGTATGTATTAACTCTATAGAGGAATTATAAAATGTCATTGATAATATGTTTTAAAGTGTGAAGCAGAACAAAGGAAGGAACAGTTCCCACCCTGACAGGAGGCAGGGAAACTATTTACCTGTCTCCTATGTAAATTAAGCATAGTAGAATCAAAACAACGGAAGACCCATTTACTTACAGAGAGATGGGATGCCCACATTAAGGGAAGAACAGAGTGAGGTTATCCTGCCTCTTGAAACAATGTAATCAAACTTCGGAAGATATAAGCAAAGACAGAAGCCATCTTTGGCACCCATCACTAGACAGACACAAGGGAACAGGCTCCTTGCATGCTGAGAAAGATGGATCCTTCAACTAAAGCAGGGGTCTCAAACTCAAATGACCACGAGGGCCACATGAGGACTAGTGCATTGACCCGAGGGCCGCATCACTGACACGCCCCTCGCTGCCTCTGGCCCCGCCCCCACCCCTTCCATTAGGCCTCGTCCCTGCCCCACCTCTTCCCACCCCTTCCCCGCCCCATTCAAACCCCTTCCCGAAGTCCCCACCCAACGCTGCCCCCAGGGGGTGCAGGAGGTGTGCAGGGTGCGACGGGGGCTCAGGACAGGGAGTTGGTGTGTGGGGTGCAAGAGGGTGAGGGGTGCGGCAGGGGGTCGGGGTGCAGGGTGCAGCAGGGGGCTCGNTGCTGCTCTTGCCACTCCTCCAGGTACCTCCCACGAAGCTCCCATTGGCCGTGGTTCCCTGTTCCCGGCCAATGGGAGCTGCGGGGGCGGTGCCTGGAAGGAGGCAATGCAGGAGTCCTCGGCCTCCTTCCCCCTCCCCCCCCGACCCGAAGGGGCTGTGCTGCCGGCTGCTTCAGAGAGCAGCGTGGGGCTCGCAGCACCACAGAGGGGAATCCCGCGGGTAGGCAGAGGGGAGGGGTGCGCGCGGGGAGCTCGGCGGGCCACACACAAGAGCTCCGCGGGCCGCGTGTTTGAGACCCCTGAACTAAAGGGTGTTAAAGTCTCTGGAACTGAATACAGGTGAGAAGCCTTCTTAGGTAAAGATCTTTCTCCTAAGAAGACAAGGAAAGCCAGCACCTTGTTCTTGTGTGGAATGTCCTCACTTCGGGGCAACACAGTTTTGGGGAAATTTGGGACTGGGCGAGCGTTGGAGTAATCTTACTGGTTGTAACCGGGAAGGCTGATGGAAGCCAGAGTGAGGCTGGATGCTGTATACGGGCTGCTGAGGTCAGAGATGCTCTACCAAGACTGTATACGCACACAGAAACTCAGGGTGTTACCTACATGTGTCAAGGCTAATTCTCCACTCTGGCACTTCGAGTGCAGAAGGTGGGGGCCCGCAAGGATTCTAAAAATTAATCCTGGCCACTCCAGGCTTGTATTAAGCTCCCAAGGTTACAACTTTTCTCTGACCTTGCATTGGTAGATGCTGCCACCACCCAAGTGCAGAAGCCCTTTGAGAGCCCAGGAAGGCGCACTTGGGAATTCCTTCCTGTGGGGTACCCTCAAGCCCTTTCACACCCCCTCTCCCCCAGGGAAGAGCTGAGAAAGGGTGGGGGGGAGGAAATCAGCAGTTGCCACCAGCTAATTAAACAACATGTGAGCAAACCTCTTAAGACACAAAAATCCAATTCTGTTCTTAAAAAAGGTAAATTTTATTCTTTTTGAAAGGAAAAAATACATCTGGGAACTCTGGCTATTGCTAGATAAAAAAAAAAAAAACTACAAGGATTAAGCACCAAGAATATCTTTCTTGAGTCCAGCATAAAGGTTACAAGCAAAACAAAAGCACTGGGGGTTAGCACAGAGGAATCCACAAGCCATAAAGAAATAAAAGGGATAAACCTAATTGCATCTTCCTAGACATTTCCTGATCTACTTACATATCTGGGTTTTTAAAAGAGTAGTTTCTAAGTATGATACTTATGATTTTTTTACATATCTGGCCCAAGCTTCTTACAACATAGTTCTGCCCTGTCCGCCTCTCCCCAGAGAACAAAAACAGACAGACAAAAGGGGAGTCATTTTTCAATTTTAAAAGTTCTAGCCTTCCCATTGGCTCTTTTGGCCAGGTGCCCACTCACTTCCTTTTACCTATGCATAGCAGTAAGACTTTTTAACCCTTTACACGTAGAGCAATTAGAGAACACCTACTAAGAGGGATTTTATAGCTACTGGCTGGGTGGGTGTCCATAAAAGGGAGCTATCCCCCGCCCCTTCATTTATCACAACATGTTGTTGTTTTTTGCTGATTGTGAGCATATCAGTCTGGGAATCACAGCAGCAAGACATTGTAAATCACCAAGGATTGCAGGGCAAGTGGTGATACGACCCCCTCAGTGGTCTAGGTTTGAACCCTGAACCAACAGGGTCAAATTCTGAATGTATGTAAATGTGGAGATGTAGTCAGTGGAGTTACACTCTTTTACATCTGTAGTATGAGCTGCATTTCAATCTGCCTTTGATCATGTGCAGAAGGGGGATCCTTTGCTCTCTCAAGAGTAAAAATTTGCCATTAATTAAACATTAGTGCTAGTGCACAGATGTAGCAATCTGCACCATTTTAATGGAGGTGCAGAACATGTAATCCCTGTGTTCATTGAAGAGCTCTGGGACAAATTATGACTCCTGAGACACAACATCTACTGGTGTTCTCCTAACAGTGGATTTCCACATCACCTTTTAATAAGAGTTCTATGCAGATTTCACAACTGACTTTAAGAAGTAGATTCTGTTAGCCTGACTCAACTTGGGTAACACCTTATTCCATTATAGCACTGTTGTCATCAATGGGATTATTTATGGAGTGAGGTTCTATTCAATATGAATATGAGTGTGAATGAGGACAGAACCCCGGAATGTGACTTTTTCTTTGTATTATGGTATGAGGGTTTTTTTGTTTTTCTTTTGTTTTGTTTTACACTAAGTGGCTATTTCTACTGCCTTTTCAAGTATTTTCACTACCTTTAGCTTGGTTGAACATATTGATTTGGCATAAATGTAAAAGTTATGAAGAATATTGGATAATTATATCCAGACCATTTCTGAACACTGGCATAATCCCCGTGTCATTCATTTGCAGCATGAAGTTGGGTTTTGGAAATTATTTTATCATGCAATTCATTCAAAAAATCATTTTTGCAATGCTCTTATTGAAACACCATTTTTTTCAGCATTTGCAGTAGTTGCATAGAATGAATAGTGTAATAAAAAGATTGTTGTCACATATGTCGTCAATATTTCCTCATCATCAGGTAACTAATCCACTGGCACTTTCTTTCCAAACCAAGTGCATAGAAATATTTCAATGTGTTGTTGATATTTTCGCTGAAATCCTTATTTTCCATGACCAAGGGAAAAGGTTGAGTGGTCAGTAGAAATGGATAGACTAGTTTTGGCATAAAAGTTGTCTCCTGGAGGGAACCATATAGCGTAACCAGAATCCACAAAGGAGTCAGTGCTGTCTAATGGAATACAAAACTCTCATTATTACCTCCCACTGTTGCCTAAAATGTCTCTCGGAGATATTTATAAAACGGCTCTATTAACCTTATGTCATGTGCATTGTAACATATAATGGCAGATCTAACAGTATCAAAATGACTACAGGGATTCTAATGTTTGTATATAGTAGTTAGGGAAAAGATAAAACATACACCTCATTAAGTACTTAAGTAAAAGGTCTTTACAACAGAACATTATTAATTCCAATTGAATGTTTCAGGACAGCTCACAAAGGAACTTAAAATAATAATAATAATACAGGGAGAACTGTGCTCCTCCTATCTTGCTACTTGCAAATTCTGGTTCAGAAAACCCTACTTAGAAGGGAGAAATATCTTACATTTAACCCCTGGGACTTAGGTCAATTAAAAAAAAAATTAAATAGTCTTCTCAAACAGTATCATTCCTTTTAGAAGAGTTACCAAAATTTGTCTTATTTCTCACATCATGGATTTGAAAATAAAAATGCAGCAGAACAATGGGGAACTTTTCTCTAGAAAAAAAATCAGATTGTCTGTTTCTGCTCTCTCTCTCTCTAAGGCCTATCCAATTCATATTTATCAGACATTTAATTTACATATTTCCTTTCTGCAGTTTTCTTTTTAATTCAAAGTATATCTGAGACCACCATTGATGAGACAGATTCAGAAAGTTGAGGTTATCCTCACTCAGAGAGGACCTTCTTGTTCTAGCAGTGATTAAGAATGGCTATTTATTATCCCCAATTTATCTGAAAATCTATCCATTCATAATATTAGAAGACTGACTCTATTTTCCCATAATTTCATATCAGCTTTTCAGAAAACCTGACTAATTTCTGTCCCTTCAAAATGGCTGACTAAACTATTTATAGAGACAAGGTGGATGAAGTAATATCTTTTATTGGACCAACTTCTGTTGGTTAGAGAGGGAGGAGCTGGATACATACTATTTATGTCAGAGACAACAGTCTGTCCAAGGAATGATACAACATTTAATTTGCTGCCTGGACCCAATCTGATTCAATAGAAAGTGCACATATTTGAATGTTATAAGCAGCAGTAAGACAGAGAACCCAATTTTACAATTTTGAACCAGGCAAAACTTGGATTTAGTTCAGTGAAGACTGAGGGTAAGGACGAGAAGAGCTAAGTAAAGGTGGATTTTGTCTATGCTAATGTGTGCACCCTCCACTAGGCGGGACTCTAAATTTAATTAGGAGTTTTCCAGGCAGGAAGATCCTGAGTGCTGCAATCCAGCCTTGGAGACTACAATTCCCATGATGTCTTGGGGGAAGAAAGAGAGACTTCCACTTCCAGAAGAGGCAGAGAGAGCATGTGATGGCTCCATCTGGGTGGGGAGCTGAGATTGCTTTGTGGAGCTCTGTTCAAGCTAGGAGCCACTGCTGAGAAACTGCTGGGGCTTTAACTATGCAGGGAGCTAGGGAGGCCATTGTTGGGCTTCATTGGAGTCAGGGCTGAGACTGTTGCTGTGCCCAGAATTGAGTCAGGTTGGCCTACAGTGAAGTCAGTGGGAGTAACCACACCTTTGTTGTTTGGGAAAGTATGTGCACGGGAAGGGGGACAGTGAAGAGACTTTAAGGGATTGCATGAGTGTGAGAAGAGATGAAGTGGTTTTATCAAAATCCAGGGTTACTGACCTCTTGTTATTACAATTCCCATCTTCAGAGGGGTTGTGCAGCTTGGAATGATCCCAGATTAGAATTGCTCTGCCTCTTATTGCCTTGGCTGGCCTGTGTTACTGGGCCAACAGAGTGCTGGCCCCAGCTTCAAGATCTTCAAGTGCAGCCACACAAGTGTTTAGACCTCTGAAATTCAGAGGCATGCACACTCATAGGTGGGGTAAATGTAAATTGGCAAAGTTTCATTTACTACTGTAAACTTCATTTATTAATTGATTTATTGAAGTGCCTCCTGCTGACTTAAATTGGTTGTGCCATTTTAATTAATCTAAGTCTGTTATATCATGGTTTTTAAGTTGTGAAGTAAAGAGGTGTTAACTCAAATCTAAGTGTATACTGATTGTATATTGTTTGTAATTGGTATTTTTGAGATAGACCCATTGCATAGATTAGCTCAGGTTTTTTCCTGAAGGCACCCAAGGCACACCAGTGAATGTGTAGAGGGACCAGCCAGGTGGAAGCACCACCAAGATGAATTTTCTTTATATGTAAAAGGACTACAGCAGAGGAGTGGATAGAGGATTCCCACCTATCCAACATCACCACCATCCAGCATAATTTAGACAGGGCTGGGGGCCTATATTAATTACAGCTGTCCCCCCAGGATGCCCTGTGGGCCACAGGACTGCCCAAAATCTTCTCAGTTCTCCTTACATTCCCAATCCAGATCCCAGCACATGCCCTCCATCAGGGCTTGTGAGGAACCGCGACCAATGAGAGCTGCGGGGGGCGGTGCCTGCGGACGGAGGCAACCTGTCTGCTTGCAGCGCCACCTGGCTACGCCTTTGCCAGGAGCAGCAGGGATGGGGAGCCGCTGGAGGTGATCACCCCCCATCCAGAACCCCGAACCCCCTCCCATGTCCCAACCCCCTCCCCCAAGTCCCCTTCAAGACCCAAACGTCCTCCAAGAGCCCTGCCCCCCCATGCCCCTGCCCCACATGCCCCCCGCCGGACTGCAAACCCCTCTCTCTGAGTTAACCAGCATTTTTAATTTACCAGCACCCCCTGATTCTACAGCATGCCGGTTAAAAAAGCGTTTACTGTATATAGGATTTTATGGTTGAAGTAGTTTTCATTTGTATGAAGAGGGTATTTCTAGAGAACTAATGCCAATCCAAGTGTTTGATTAATCCATTTAGCTTATTATGAGTACAGCAATACACACGTTAAGCAAATTCTTTATAAATATAATGTATCTAATACTTCACTTTAAGCAAAAAAGTTTCTGAATGAAGGGTTCATACATAAACCTTTATTACAAGTAATTTTCTTGATGTACTGTCATCAGAAACAAATGCTATCCAAACAGTTTTGGTCACATTAATGCTTGTTAGCGTTTCTTTGTTTTTGTGAACACTACAAGTTTTCTTGTTTTTCATGGTTTCAATTACTTCATGGTACAAAGAACACACATTCCATGAAAATTATGCTAGAATAACAGAGTAATGCCCATGAATATTCATGGGAATCATTATTATTCTTTTTCCATGATTGTTAGGAAACGTGGGAAAGCCTGCACATACGTACAATAGTGTGAAATACACGAGGGTGCTGAACAATAAGGGGTCTGTATATTTTGTGCACAATTCCTAAGAATTTGCTTATTCAATAAGTGTTTGGTAATGTGGATTAAGCAAAATGTTTGCATTATTTTGGAAAATAATACAGAAAGCAGCTAAAGTGTAAAGAACCCGGAGAATATCATAACTTTGGGGGCACATATGGTAATATAGTATTAATAACCAAACAGCCTGAACAATGCTTCTCCTCCTGTCTGCATTGTTATTCTGTAAGTGGCATTGAGAGTGCTAGAGGAACCTGCTGGGAAACTGAGAAAGTGCATAGAGGCATAAATGACAAGACAGTCAAGTGCTGAAACAATGTGACACATGTGCCTGCTTTTTGGAGTTGCTAAAAGGAAACAGAATAAATAAAACGTTCTCCAATCAGTGTGTATTTATTAATCCGTTTCCTTCACTGATTCTTACTGGCCAAGAAAAAAAGGGTTTCCTAGTAAACCATCAGTCTATCAGAGAAGAAATGTGTTCATGAGACAGAAGAAATGCAACTGGGAAAATCCTTTTCTCCAGCTATAAAATGAATATATTGATACTCTCTTTCAGCATGCAAATGAAACTTTGCCTCAAGACATATAAATGATGTTCAATCTGTAAACCATGCACTGTATGAGTGCGGAAGCCACCATATACTCTTCTGGTTGTTGCTGAGCTAGAATTACAAGGTATTATATTTGTATACTAATGTCATATCAGGATTTTTTTTCTAACACTAGATCTAATAGATGGTGGGATGATTTCCAAGAACAATGGTGGTAGCCCCATCTCTTGTGTCTGCTCCGGAAGGCATGTTTGCCAAATCTCCTCTAGGAGAATGTTACACAACCAGGGATCTTCAGATGAAAAAAGCTCTGATGAGAGCCCAGTCTGGACGGCACCTGGAAAATCTAGGCCTGATTCCCTGTTGCCTGGCACCTTGTGCAGTCATTTACACCAGTGCAAACTGGGCATAAAATGCTACTAAATCAGAATGCTATTGTCTTGCACTATTAGTAACTACACGGTGCAATGGAGAATCAGGCCTTGAGAACAGACTCACTCTAGCTGATTGTAACTGTCGAACAAGGATATCCATGACTGTGGTGAGGACAACACTCATGTGAAATGGGTAGATTTCCAAATAAGGGGCTGAGCACTGTTGCAACAAGCCTATATAATAAGAGAACAATAATGGGTTACCCCTCAAATTCTGCATGACTCACTAGTGATGGCATCATATAGAAAATAAATTGTAAGAATTTTGGAAACAAACCTGTACTGGCTAGGATAGATAAAAATAAAATAATATACTTTGCATTTATAGCTGACTTTCTTCCAAGGATCGCCAAAGAGCTTTAAAAGCATTAATTAATAATGAATTATAAAACCTTTTTTAACATTGGTAACAACAGGTTAAAATCAAGCTGGGGTAGAGCCAAGATAAAATCACACGAATCCTGGGTCCCAGGTCTTACTTTAACTTCTCCTTCCATAACAGGTCTTTCCAATCTCTAATTTCTATTATTCTTTAATTATAGTAAAGCCTTCAGAGACCGAGGAAACTTCATGTGTCCCCCTCATGTGGAGTGGGCAGATTTGAACAATCATATTGTATATTCCTTGATTTTTGTCTTAGGAAGCCTAACACTGTACTTGGACAAATATCATATAAAAGTATTAGCATAATTGTATTGATCAGAACACAAAAGAGAATGAAAGAGACACAGGGATAGAATTTAAAATGGAAGGCCACAACTTTATTAACTTTTAACTTTAAGGGGCAGTGAGGTGTGTAGATCACACTCCTACTTCCTTCCCCAAATTGCAGGCTTTTATTTGGGTCCACTGCAGAGTTAAATGGCTGCCATACCAAATAACCAATATTTAGTATTGGTCCCCTTCAGCCTAATGTCTAGGATTCAAATAATCTTTGAATTCTCTTGGCCTTACCATGTAAGGGACAATGGGGATACACATGAAAAGTACCTAAGTCAATGAGATAAGTTCTCCCCTCCTTCCTTCCTATACCAGTCATTTCCCAAATCTCATGTTTACCTTCGGGAGCCAGCCCTTTGGAGCCTATCACCTGCACTGGCCACAAGATACAATGAAATTAAAAACTCAGTTACAATTTTTAAATCCTGTCCTTACGCCTAATTAACCTAAAGCCAAGATGATGCAAGGAAGGGGAACCTTCCCACCTCACCAAACACTGTGCCAATCTTGCCCAAAGGGAAAAAATCCTTCCTGAGCCCAAGCACTGGTGACTGGTGAGACCCACAGCATCTTGGAAACACAATTCAAACTATGCCTCTGTTATAAAACAGGAAGGGTACACCTCAGCAAAATGACTTCTGCGTGCCCTGAAGACTTGACATACAAGAAAGGGAGGGACACAAGAGTCAATCAACTCCCTCCTCCCCTCAGCCTAGCCAATGGTGAACAAGAAGAGACAGAGAATTCGCTCCTCCTCTTCTGCTCCCTCATCACTCTGACTTAGAATCAGAGAATCACAGAAGTGCAGTCCTCCTCCTTGTAACAACCTTTTATGTACTTGAAAACTGTTATCATGTCACGCCTCAGTCTTCTCTTCTCCTGACTCCATTTTTTTTCAATCTTTCTCCATATGTCATGTTTTCTAGACCTTTAATCATTTTTGTTGCTCTCATCTGCACTTTCTCCAATGTGTGCACATCTTTCCTGAAATATGGTGCCCAGAACTGGACACAGTACTCCAGTTGTGGCTTTATCGGTGGAGACTAGAATGAAAGAATCACTTTGCATGTCATGTTTACAACACTCCTGCTAATACATCCCAGAATGATGTCTGCTTTTTTTGCAACTGTGTTACACTGTTGATCCATATTTAGCTTGTGATCCACTGTAACCCCCAGATCCCTTTCCATAGTACTCCTTTCTAGGTAGTCTTCCCATTTGGTGTGTGTGCAACTGATTGCTCCTTCCTAAGTGGAATACTTTACATTTGTCCTTATTGAATTTCATGCTATTTCCTTCATACCATTTATCCAGTTTGTCCAGATCATTTTGAATTTTAAACCTATAATCCAAAACACTTGCAACCTCCCCCTCACCCCCCACCCCCAGCTTGGTATCATCTGCACACTTTATAAGGCCACTATCTAAATCATTAATAAGCTATTGAACAGAGACGGACCCAGGACTGATCCCTGTAGGACCGCACTTGATGTACCCTTCTAGATTGCTTGTGACCCACTCTCTAGGAATGGTTTTCCAACCAGTTATGCACTCATCTTACAGTCACTACATCTAGGTTATATTTCCCTGGTTTGTTTATGAGAAGGTCTTGCAAGACAGATTCAAAAGCCTTAATAAAGTCAAGATACAACACATCTACTGCTCCCCCCCAATCCACAATGCTTTTTACCCTGTCAAAAAAGGCTATTAGGTTGGTTTGACACAATTTGTTCTTGACAAATCCATGTTGACTATTACTTATCATCTTATTATCTTCTAAGTGTTTGCAAATTGATTTCTTGATTATTTGCTCCATTATCTTTCCAGGTACTGAAGTTAAGATGACTGGTCTATAATTCTTTTGGTCCCCTTTTTATAGATTGGCACTATATTTGCCCTCTTCCAGTCTTCTGGAATCTTCCCATCTTTCATAAGTTTTTGAGGATAATTGCTAATGGCTCAGAGATCTCCTCAGTCAACTCCTTGAGTATTTTAGGATGTATTTGATCAGGCCCTGACTACCTGAAGACATCTAACTTGTCTAAGTATTTTTAACTTGTTCTTTCTCTATTTTAGTCTCAGATCCTACCTCATTTTCATTGGCATTCACGATGTTAGACGTCTGATTGTTACTAACCTTTTTGCTGAAAACTGAAACAAAAAAAGCGATGTAGCACTTCCTCCATTTCCACATTTTCTGATATTGTCTTCCCTCCTTCATTGTCTAGTGGGCGTAACCTGTCCTTGGTCTTCCTCTTGCTTATAATGTATTTGTAGAATGTTTTATTATTACCCTTTATGTCTCTGGCCATTTTAATCTCATTTTGTGCTTTGGCCTTTCTAATTTTGTGCCTACATGCCTTTTTTTTTAAATATATATCATTCTTTGTAATTTGACCTAGTTTCTACTTTTTGTAGGACTATTTTGAGTTTCAGATAATTAAAAATCTGGTTAAGCCAGTGTGGTCTCTTGCCAACTATGCAGTGGGATAGTTTACCCTCATAATATCTCTCTGAAAAACTGCCAACTCTCTCAAACTGTTTTTCCTCTTAAACTTCCCAAAAAATCTTACCTGCCAACTCCCTGAGTTTGCTAAAGTCTGCCTTCTTGAAATCTGTTATCTTTATCGTGCTGTTTTCCCTACAACCAGTGCTTAGAATCATGAACCCTAGAATTTCATGATTGCTTTCACCCAATCTGCCTTCCACTTTCAATTCTCAACCGGTTCCTCCCTATTTGTCAAAATCAAATCTAGACCAGCCTTTCTCCTAGTTGCTTTCTTCACCTTCTGAAATGAAAAATGATCTCCGTGATCTTCACCTGTGTTCTGGATAGTGAGGTGGTGAGAAGGCCCCAGAGTAGCCAAGCCAGCCCCTCCCTTCCCTCCTCCTCTCAATACCTTAGGGATTATATTTCCCCTACCAGTCTGATCAACATCCCTCCCACTAAGAGGCGAGAGGATTTCGTCTCCTTCAAAGCACTTTATCAAATTTGCCTGCAGCAAAATTTAATTAAAAGTTCTATTTTGAAACATCTAAGCACTCCTCCTAGTCTTTTTTTCACACATGTTACATAGAAAAATCATGTTATACATCTCTCTTGAAACTTATCTAGTGTTCTCATATAATTTAAACAAAATTGTTTTTCATCACATAGGTGATAATGATTTATTATTTTGCCTTGGAAATTATCTAAAAGCACCTGATTAATATTGGATAAAGATGATAAGAAGCTCTTATCTACAAAGACTGTCAGCATAATACACTATTTTCATGAATTGTTCATAAAATCTGCAAACTTAGCTTTTCAAAAAGCTCTAAAATGAGTTTAAATGAACCTAAGAGCATTTAGGGAGAGTATAAGTTGATTTAACTTACACCCTTTTCCAGACCATTCAATTTGTATGCTATAACTATTTTTCTCTGTCTAGACTCCCTAAGGTATCTTCTTTGAATTTGGTCTAGTTAGTCTTATTGAGTGTAAGGTTTTCTAAATTAGTCTAAGATGGTGCAGCTTATCTACTAAGTAGTCAGAAAAGAGAAGCAAGGAAAGAAAATCAACTAAAACTACATAACACATTAACTCTGAATTTTGCCCTGCCATCCCTGAGGCAGTTAGCAATTTTGTTGTCAGATGTCTCATCCTTTGAAAAATGGATTTTCTTATTTTGAAATATGAAAACTCATGTGCCCTCGTCATATTGCCTTAGATTCTATATATGTTTATACATAATTGTCTATGACACTGTTGGCAATATAGGTTGGTACTAACCTTATAGGTATATTATATATTGATGGGGGACTATTGCAGCCCACAAATCAAACCAGATAATAGTAAGAGTTACTCCTTAAGCACATGCCTATGATATGTGAAAAGAAAAATTGTGTTGTTATGGAAGACTTCAGTTTGCTGGAATTTTCATGCAGCCAGTAGTAAAACATAATTATTTTCTAAAAATTATAGATAATTTTCTAACACAAAAGTTATTGAGGTAACTCTATTTTGAACCTCGTTATGATGGATAAAGATCAATTAATCACTGGACTGAAAGTTGATGGTTGCTTAGGGACCAATGATCATGACCTGATTACATCTAATATTGACAAACTGAGGACAGTCCCAACACGTGTGTGTGTGTGTGTGTGTGTGTGTGTGTGTAGTGCTTCAAAAGGGCTAATTTCCCCAAACTGAAGAAAATTATGAGCAAAATTAATTGGGAAGAAAAATTTAGACAAAAATAAGAGTAAAAATGGGAGTTATTTAAGAAGAATGCATTAGCTAGACAAAAAGCCACAATTCCACAATCAAGAAAGAGGCCAACTTTGGCTAAAAGCTCAATCTGATTCAATGGTGAAATGAAAGTAGCAATTAGAAATAAAAAAGCAATATATAACAAATGGAAAAAGGGGAAAGTAGATCACAATAAATATAAATGGAATAGTAAATGTTCCTGGTGGCCTCTTTTCCCTCTAGTGCACCCACAAAGTGTTCAATCATTATTTGATTATTAAATATCCCACCTGAAATTCAAATCTTCACTATCAACCTGTCTCTTCCATAGACTTCAATTAGTGTTCTATTAAAGTCTTGTAACATTGGGGGTAGGGAGATGGAAGGGGGATTTCATAAGCACTCAGCAATGTCCTAACTCTGTTCCCATTGAAGAGTGCAACTTCCATTCACTTGAAAATCCCAACTTTTGTGCTGACGGGCTGCATCCTGAATCACCGAAATCAACAGGTGCTTTGCCACTTGCCTCATATGGTGATGAATCAGACCCTATGAGATCACGTACAATATATTGCGAAAAATGCAATGTTTGCTAATGATGAATGAAAAAGCAAAACTAGTGCTCTCTCTCCTTTCAGTGTGTATCGAAAAGCTAAATAAGAAAAATTACAAAGCAAAAGATGCAGTTTTGCAGTTTTACGAAACAGAAGACAGTGTGACTGAGTGATAATAGATAGCATAAATAAACTGCATGCACTTCAAAAATCTGAAGATAACGGCCTATTGATCTATAAGATTTAATAAAAAAGTTGCAGACAAAAGCTGGTTATGCATTTGATATAAATAGGACCTTAAAATAGAATCTAACAAGCTAAGCTAATAATGTACAATTTTTCCTTTCTGTTCATATCATTGTGAGAAATATTGCAAAAATAACTTAAATTATCGTAAAATCTAACCTTTTTACTATTCCATATCCATTTTTCTGTTTCACTTTCCCCGTTTCCATTTTCTACTATTCAAGAGTTTCTTTTCATTTCTCACAATCTTTTTTTTTCTGCTAATGAAATTATGTCTTGGCATGGCAAGCCCGGCATAGCCCATGTATAAACTACAGGCTCATTAAAGGTTTGTTAGCAGAAACAATCATGAATGGTGCAGAGGGGTCATAGAATGCAATTCTGTCCAAAGAAAAGACACTTAGCTCTGAACCAGAAAGTGATACTGGAAAGTGCAATCAGAATGACAAATCTAATATGGTTTGAGAGCTCTTTGTGAATGCCAAGGCCAAGAAAGTCTAATTCAAAGTTTATCTTACAATCATTTCCGTCCCCATTTAATGCTCATTAAAGATCCTGAATGATAAAGTTAAATTGATTCTCCACTAAAATTCTATGATGCTTTACAAAGTTAATGTAATGATACCATATTGTTCAGATTTTGGGTACCATTAACACTGTAGCATAATTAAAATGGGAGATACACAATTTTCTACTCCAAATTTTTTCAACTGCAGTAAAACTCTACTAAAACTATATTCCAAGAAAGTAGAATGTGAATCCGCAGTGTAGCTAGACTCCTGGTTATATTTGCAAAGGGAATAATTCATAATAATGTTCAAAACAATCTGTCAATTCAGAGCAGATTTGGGGGGAATCTAAATATGTTATGATGAGAGGCTAATGGCTTCCACATTACAGTCATTAATGTATAACAGGGATCGGCAACCTTTGGCATGCGGCCTGTCAGGGAAATCCGCTGGTGGGCCAGAACGGTTTGTTTACCTGCAGTGTACACAGATTCGGCCAATCGCAGCTCCCACTGGCCGTGGTTCGCCGCTCCAGGCCAATGGGGGCTGCGGGAAGCGGCATGGGCCGAGGGATGTGCTGGCCGCCACTTCCTGCAGCCCGCCAGCGGATTTCCTTGACGGGCTGCATGCCAAAGGTTGCCGATCCCTGATGTATAACCACCATGGGTGAAACTCTCCATAGAAACAATTAGACTCAGGTCAGAGTCTGGTTAAGAAAAACACACAAGAGCCGTTAATTCTGCAATGAAGGCTATGTCTACACTTAAAAAGCTACAGTGGTACAGCTGCAGCAGTGTAGCCTCTTACTATAGTCAGTTTTTCCATTGACCTAGTGCTGTCTGCACCGGGGCTTAGGTCAGCTTAATTACATCTGTCAGGAGTGTGCAGCTCACATCCCTGAGAAATGTAGGTATGCCAATTGTAACTTTTCAGTGTAGACCACCCTGAAAACATATTAAAAGATAATATGCCTTAACTGGACCCAGACAGTTGTTAAAGATTATTTTGTGGACTAAAGCATTCTTCTTTGACTGGGCCTTTGTTTTGCAAAGCACCTGCAGAAAAGGAGGGTAGATGCTCAGGCTACCTTTCTAGGCTATGTGCTCCTCATGTGGAACCCTGAACTAGAGGCTTTCCCAGGTTAATGTGCTGGAGTTACAGGAGGAAAAAGGACACCAAGTTTATTAAGCTGTGAAACTTGTCTGAGGCCATGGAGAGAATCAGGGGTGCAAGGAAGCTGCTTCTGGGGCCAAGGAAATGCAAAATGGGATTGTCTGTATGCAATGTATTACCACCATAGTTAAAGGAATCAGAACTTGTGTATTATTTCTAAGAAAACAACGTACACTAAGAAAATACCTGACTATGCATCCCTGATTTGTAAAATTTTGCTGCCACTCAACAATGGAACAATAATATACCTAGACAGATATCTGTGTGTGTTTGTATAGAGAAACAATTAGGAAACTCATTTCTCCTCCTTTCAGCATTTTGGCTACTTGATTAATTATTGTTTGCTATTTGTATGACGGTACACCCACACTGTGCTAAGTGCTATCAGACTCATATGGGAAGAAGCATCTACCATGAATAACTCACAAACTAAATAGACAAGCAACAGATGAAGGGTGAAGGAGAGGAAAAACATGCAATTTTTTTTAAAATAAATGAAAATGCTACATCAGATGACATCTTTATTGTCTGAACAATAATACTTTACTTGAATAATTTTTACAGCACTTGTGATCCTTGAAACAATCATAAAAATAGTGATAAAACTTCTTTGGCAGCCAACATCTCCTCTCTGGTGATGTGGAACACATTATGCCCAGTGGGCTATGGGAAATGGGAATCCAGAACACCATATAATTCAAGCCACAAGCACTCAAAGTGACGAGTCAGGCCCCCCAAAATCATGAGTGTGGTTTAAAAGTCATGAGTATTAAAATAAATAAATCAATGTGATGTTCTTTGTATTTGCTTTTCGGATTTTGAGCATTACGGTGAAATCAGGTTACATTTTCAATATGGTCTCTGCAAGACAAGGGTGGGCAGCTTATTTTTTCTGTATATGCAATGTAATTACATGACTCTAGGACCTAGGGCTATTAGAAAAAAAACAGAAATATTGTAACAGTTTGCATCGTTACATCATATATTGAGGTAGTGGCTGATGTTATGGGAAAACACCTTGTGACTTGGTGATCAAAACAATGCGATGCATGGATGATATGATACATGGTTTAGCTATGAGAACTGGATATGAGTTAGAAAACTTGGCTCTGTTTCTAATTTTGGTCAAATTTTTCAAACCTCAGAGTGTGATTTTGTTCAAAGACTCAAATGGTAGCTGGTCACCTCATTGCCATTTGTGCCTTTGACAATTTTCACTTAGGTCCATAAAAATGGGTTCCTATATCCGTATTTAGGTGCCTGTGTGGAAGTGGCTTGATCTTTCAAGGTGCTGGGGACTTGCAGCTCCCACTGACTTCAATGGGACCAGAGGTGGCTCAGTACTTCTGAGTATCAGGCCACTTCAATTTTCAGGTCGAATTTTCAAAACTTTTATTTTCAGTGGGACTTGTGCTCTTAAGTTGTGTCGGTGCTTTTGAAACCTCACCCAAGGTGCTTAAACATGGATGAAGGAGCCTATGTTTAGCTATACAGGTTTAAAAATATTGGCATCTGCTAGTGGTTTGCTGTGTGGCTTACCCCATGGATACTTCAGATTCCCCACCTGTAAAATAAAGACAATGCAATATTCTTTGGGGGTGCTCAGGAACTGGAGGCTGGGTATCAACAAAAGAACTTAAATAGATAGATCTCTAATGTGTTTTGTGATTTTTGGTTTAAAGATACTTAGTAAGTACATCAGTTTCCCCATCTGTGAAATGGAGATAATATGTAGTCTAGAGAGGTGCTCATGTACGTCACTGGTGAGTGCTATTATACGACCTTTCATAGATTTTGGGTGATAGTGAGATGTCTAGTGGGAGTTGAGGTTTTTTAATAAAAGGCATTGTATCAGTAAAAAATAGCAGCAGCGCCAATTGGTAAATACTGAATTGCAATAGTAGAAGAAATGAAAAATACAGAGCTAAAATGCCAGAATACAGAACAGTCTGGCTCAGTCATCAGAGTGGAAGAGATGAAGAAAACTGGGATAAAAAGACGATAGAGGACAGCCTGGTTCAAATGGCAGAATGATCTGCGATATAAACTTCTGAGGAAAATGATAATATACTGAGGACCTGCTCCTACTCTCACTGAAATCAATGGCAAAACTCCAACTGACTTCAATGTGAACAGAAGCAGGCCCTAAATGATGAAAGAAAAAACATGACCATATTTCAGGGCTCGGTTTTGGGGATACAGTCAGTGCCAACAACTGAGCTGTTTTTGAGATTGCAAAATAAACAACTTTTCCTTTTAGCCAGTACAGCTACAGTTATATCTGTACAGGGAACAATGCAAACTATTTGTATTCATTTAATAAGGGAAGTTGGGAGCATGTGCATTTTCCTATATTGGATAAAATAATAACTGAGTCTGAAATAAGAAGAACTAGGTTCAAAACACAGTACTAAATAAAAATGGTATAAGAAAGCTTATGCTAACAATCCAAGAAACCATGTATCTTAGATTGTTCTATAGTTTCCAACTGTAGTTCTATACTGTCTAAGCCCTAACGAGAAACAAGGAATAAAAAGATCTGGTCTTGGTTTCAGAAACCCAGCTTGATATCATGAACAAGAACTACAGATAAAACACAACCACCATTTTAAAGGAAGTCAACTCCAAATTAACTGTGTGGTTAGCCAGCAACCCCTTCAGAAGGTTCACAACATTTTTCTTAAAAATAGAAAAACTAGAACTGATGGTTATGTACACTGCAAATATGTCAAATATGCTATAAACTGGGGGTGAAATCCTGGCATGATTGAAGTCCATAGTAAAACTCCCAATAATTTTAATAGGGCCAGTATTTCACCCTATGAATATATAAGCATATGGAATACTATAGATTTCATAAATGAGGATTCTTCTCTGAGATATACAGTATCTTTTAGACAGCTGGGTTTACCCTTCAAGTCTTTCAGTTTCCCTCTCTGCAAAATAGGGATAATAGTACTTAACTACCTTTGTAAAGTATTTTTAAATACTTTCATGAAAGGAAAAGTGAAGATCAGTATTATGATTATCCATACTATTTACTAGCAAATAAGAATCGTTGAGAATACCTATTCAAGGTAAAATCCTTTTACAAAGACCTTTGTATGAACAATCAATTCAGAAAGCTGGCCCTTTAAATAACTTATCTGAATCTCTAGTGAGTTCAGGGAGTTGAATCTCTTTCTCCGCTTGTCTCAGAACTCATTCATATCTACCAAAAATTATGCTACCATTATTTTTCTCTGACAGCTCACACACTAGAAGGATATACTGTGGTCCTGGTACATGGTGAATGGGATTCCTGCCTGGTCAAAACAAAGGCAGAGTACATGACAGCAAACAGGCATTACTGAGGTTAGATAAATAACAGCTCGGCATTACTGTTTAAATTCCAAAGGAGAATTTTAGAAATACTCTTTATTGATTGCATTATGCACCTAGGAAATAAACAATGAAATGCTTCATTTTATTGGTTTAACAGGGTTTGTTTTGTTTATTTATTTATTTTTAATTTAAGATTTCCAATCAATTGATTGATCTGTCTGTCTCCCTCCTTATTACTACCTCCTGATTAAAAGTTGTGCTGAAATGCAATGTCAGGATGGAACATCAGCCAAGTTGGCATTTTCTAAATAATGGATTTTATTGATATCTGCCAGTCACTTTAGCTAATCAATATTAATGTTAATTTTAAGAATGTCACTGACTTTGCTTAAAACTCAATGTACCACGCAGTGTTCCAAACTTTAAGTAACTGCCACACATTCCATAGCAAATTACTTTTATTTAAATTGCTAAGCTTATTTATTTAAAGGTTGCACACCACTAGGTTTGGCATACAATAATACTGCATTCAAATTTGATACAATCAATCATGGGTGAGATTTTCCAAGTCAATAAAACTTGTGCATGCTTGACTATTTGACTATTAGCGGTAAATATGCCCAATGGCCTGTGATGGGATATTAGATGGGGTGGGATCTGAGTTACTACAGAGAATTCTTTCCTGGGTGTCTGGCTGGTGAGTCTTGCCCACGTGCTCAGGGTTTAGCTGATCGCCATATTTGGGATTGGGAAGGAATTTTCCTCCATGCCAGATTGGCAGAGGCCCTGGGAGTTTTTTGCCTTCCTCTGCACCGTGGGGCACGGGTCACTTGCTGGAGGATTCTCTGCACCTTGAAGTCTTTAAACCATGATTTGAGGAATTCAGTGGCTCAGCCATAGGTTAGGGGTTTGTTGCGGGAGTGGGTGGGTGAGATTCTGTGGCCTGCGTTGTGCAGGAGGTCAGACTAGACTATCATAATGGTCCTTTCTGACCTTAAAGTCTATGAAGAGTGACAAAAATTGATTAAAGGTCTAGAAAACATAACCTATGAGGGAAGACTGAAAAAATTGGGTTTGTTTAGTCTGAAAAAGAGAAGACAGAGGGGACATGATAACAGTTTTCAAGTATGTAAAAGGTTGTTACAAGGAGGAGAGAGAAGAATTGTTTTTCTTAACCTCTGATGATAGGACAAGAAGCAATGGGCTTAAATTGCAGCATGGAAGGTTTAGGTTGGACATTAGGAAAAAACTTCCTATCAGGGTGGTTAAGCACTGGAATCAATTGCCTAGGGAGGTTGTGGAAACTCCATCATTGGCGATTTTTAAGAGAAGGTTAGACAAACACCTGTCAGGAATGGTCTAGCTAATACTTAGTCCTGCCATGAGTGCAGGGGACTGGACTAGATGACCTCTCGAGGTCCCTTCCAGTCCTATGATTCTATGAAAATGTAAGTCACTTAAACACACCTGAAAATCCCACCCCATATTTTTTACTTATTTTCCTGTCAGTAGTTAACTGAATGTCATTGGTTTACAGTTATGTATTATCCAAATAAAAAATACTTCCCTGTGACTCTAAAATGGTGCCTAATACAGTGGTTGCCATTAAAATCCTAGTTTCTATTAATAGTTACCACATGCTATTATCAGAGATATTGTCATTATTTTCTATCCATATATAGATGTAAGTGTTAAACAACATAATACATTTACTGCTGTTCCTTTGCTATGTGTTCCATTCCTTTGTGTATGTTTTGGGAAAGATAATCAAAATAATCAAAATTGTCTGGAAACAAATAATATACCCTGAATGTTAGGCTGGGTTTCTCTGTTACTATAAATGTATGTTCCTCTATCCATTTGTGTCTACTATATTTTTATTTCTTGTAGACAGAGAAAGAATAGAAAAAATACCAGAACTCTGTTCTCTGTCTATCTATTATGGGTGAAGTCCTAGCCCACTCAAGTCCCTGGGAGTTTTGCATTGAATCTATCAATCTATTATTATTACTGTTGTTTCATTTTTATTATCTATGTACAGTATCACCTATAACATGCTAGATTATTTCTAAACAGGAAAGAAGGTATGGGCCATGCCTAAAGTTCCTCACAAACTAAATCCAGTCAAAGAGACAGAGGCAAGATGGAGGACAACAACATGAAAATATACACCTCTACCCCGATATAACGCGACCCAATATAACACGAATTTGGATATAACGCGGTAAAGTAGTGCTCCGGGTGGGCAGGGCTGCACACTCTGGCGGATCAAAGCAAGTTCGATATAACGCAGTTTCGCCTATAACGCGGTACGATTTTTTGGCTCCCGAGGACAGCGTTATATTGGGGTAGAGGTGTAGTGGTAAAGGGGTTGATTGGCTACATCTTGTTAGTAAGAAGTTATTATGTTTATTATTTATATTTTATTATTATTTTATTATTAAAATGGAGAAAACAAAAACCAATATTTGAAATTGTATTTGTTTCTCATAAACCAAACCATTTTTTTTCATTTTCTTTTATGGTGAAATTTTCACTGGAAGATCAAAAATATTGTCAAAACCAATATTTTCCCACAAAAAAACATTTTGGGCAGAAATGTTTTGGTTGAAATATTTCTACTAACTCTAATCAATACAAATTTAAATTTATTTAAAGAAGAGCACAGAGGCACTTTAATGTAAATTGAATCAGGAATTCCCTTGACCACACAAATATGGGGAAAAATGGGCATTTACAAATAAAGAGGCCTCAGTGGAGCTCTCTCACCATATATTTCACCAGAAGATTTATTATCATTATTTGTATTGCTGTAGCACCTAGAAGCCCTAATCATGAACCAGATTCCTATTGTTTCAGGTGCTGTACTCACAAAGAGCAAAACTATGGTCCCTGCCCCAAAGAGCTTCTAATCTAAGTATAAGCCAAGGAAAACAGAAGGATATAGAGATATGAGGGAGTGCAAGGAAACAATGAGTACAAGGACATTTCATAGAATCATAGAATCATAGAAGATTAGGGTTGGAAGGGACATCAGGAGGTCATCTAGTCCAACCCCCTGCTCAAAGCAGGACCTAATCCCAACTAAATCATCACAGCCAGGGCTTTGTCAAGCCTGACCTTAAAAACCTCTAAGGAAGGAGATTCCACCACCTCCTTAGGTAACCCAGTCCAGTGCTTCACCACCCTCCTAGTGAAAAAGTTTTTCCTAATATCCAATCTAAACCTCCCCCACTGCAACTTGAGACCATTACTCCTTGTTCTGTCATCTGGTACCACTGTGAACAGTCTAGATCCATCCTCTTTGGAACCCCCTTTCAGGTAGTTGAAAGCAGCTATCAAATCCCCCCTCATTCTTCTCTTCTGCAGACTAAACAATCCCAGTTCCCTCAGCCTCTCCTCATAACTCATGTGCTCCAGCCCCCTAATCATTTTTGTTGCCCTCCGCTGGACTCTTTCCAATTTTTCCACATCCTTCTTGTAGTGTGGGGCCCAAAACTGGACACAGTACTCCAGGTGAGGCCTCACCAATGTCGAATAGAGGGGAACGATCACGTCCCTCGATCTGCTGGCAATGCCCCTACTTATACAGCCCAAAATGCCGTTAGCCTTCTTGGCAACAAGGGCACACTGTTGACTCATATCCAGCTTCTCGTCCACCGTAACCCCTAGGTCCTTTTCTGCAGAACTGCTGCCTAGCCACTCGGTCCCTAGTCTGTAACAGTGCATGGGATTCTTCCGTCCTAAGTGCAGGACTCTGCACTTGTCCTTGTTGAACCTCATCAGGTTTCTTTTGGCCCAATCCTCTAATTTGTCTAGGTCCCTCTGTATCCTATCCCTACCCTCCAGCGTATCTACCACTCCTCCCAGTTTAGTGTCATCTGCAAATTTGCTGAGAGTGCAGTCCACGCCATCCTCCAGATCATTAATGAAGATATTGAACAAAACCGGCCCCAGGACCGACCCTTGGGGCACTCCGCTTGAAACCGGCTGCCAACTAGACATGGAGCCGTTGATCACTACCCGTTGAGCCCGACGATCTAGCCAGCTTTCTATCCACCTTATAGTCCATTCATCCAGCCCATACTTCTTTAACTTGCCGGCAAGAATACTGTGGGAGACCGTATCAAAAGCTTTGCTAAAGTCAAGGAATAACACATCCACTGCTTTCCCCTCATCCACAGACCCAGTTATCTCCTCATAGAAGGCAATTAGGTTAGTCAGGCATGACTTGCCCTTGGTGAATCCATGCTGACTGTTCCTGATCACTTTCCTCTCCTCTAAGTGCTTCAGAATTGATTCCTTGAGGACCTGCTCCATGATTTTTCCAGGGACTGAGGTGAGGCTGACTGGCCTGTAGTTCCCCAGATCCTCCTTCTTCCCCTTTTTAAAGATGGGCACTACATTAGCCTTTTTCCAGCCATCCGGGACCTCCCCCGATCACCATGAGTTTTCAAAGATAATGGCCAATGGCTGTGCAATCACATCCACCAACTCCTTTAGCACCCTCGGATGCAGCGCATCCGGCAACATGGACTTGTGCTCGTCCAGTTTTTCTAAATAGTCCCGAACCACTTCTTTCTCCACAGAGGGCTGGTCACCTTCTCCCCATACTGTGCTGCCCAGTGCAGCAGTCTGGGAGCTGACCTTGTTCGTGAAGACAGAGGCAAAAAAAGCATTGAGTACATTAGCTTTTTCCACATCCTCGGTCACTAGGTTGCCTCCCTCATTCAGTAAGGGGCCCACACTTTCCTTGACTTTCTTCTTGTTGCTAACATACCTGAAGAAACCCTTCTTGTTACTCTTAACATCTCTTGCTAGCTGCAACTCCAAGTGTGATTTGGCCTTCCTGATTTCACTCCTGCATGCCTGAGCAATATTTTTATACTCCTCCCTGGTCATTTGTCCAATCTTCCACTTCTTGTAAGCTTCTTTTTTGCGTTTAAGATCAGCAAGGATTTCACTGTTTAGCCAAGCTGGTCGCCTGCCATATTTACTATTCTTTCTACACATCGGGATGGTTTTTTCCTGCAACCTCAATAAGGATTCTTTAAAATACAGCCAGCTCTCCTGGACTCCTTTCCCCCTCATGTTATTCTCCCAGGGGATCCTGCCCATCAGTTCCCTGAGGGAGTCAAAGTCTGCTTTTCTGAAGTCCAGGGTCCGTATTCTGCTGCTTTCCTTTCTTCCTTGTGTCAGGATCCTGAACTCGACCATCTCATGGTCACTGCCTCCCAGGTTCCCATCCACTTTTGCTTCCCCTACTAATTCTTCCCGGTTTGTGAGCAGCAGGTCTAGAAGAGCTCTGCCCCTAGTTGGTTCCTCCAGCACTTGCACCAGGAAATTGTCCCCTACATTTTCCAAAAACTTCCTGGATTGTCTGTGCACCGCTGTATTGCTCTCCCAGCAGATATCAGGGTGATTAAAGTCTCCCATGAGAACCAGGGCCTGCGATCTAGTAACTTGTGCTAGTTGCCGGAAGAAAGCCTCGTCCACCTCATCCCCCTGGACTGGTGGTCTATAGCAGACTCCCACCACGACATCACCCTTGTTGTTCACACTTCTAAACTTAATGCAGAGACTCTCAGGTTTTTCTGCAGTTTCACACCGGAGCTCTGAGCAGTCATACTCCTCTCTTACATACAATGCAACTCCCCCACCTTTTCTGCCCTGCCTGTCCTTCCTGAACAGTTTATATCCATCCATTGAGCTTCAACTAAAAAATCCATAATAGGCAGTAAAGATAAGTGTTCGTGATATAGAGAGTCTTTGGTTTCTTCCTCCATATATTATGGAGCTGTCCAAAAACTGAGCTCTTTGGAAGAGGTATACTTAAAATAATTTAATATTAGTCACTTATATTTTGTTCTGACCAGAATTGTTTGTACCGAGTCTCACAAACCCAAAGCTGTCATTTACTGATTCTATCATCCTTGATAGCAAAATGCCTGACACTACAACACAGGAAATCTGTTACAATTCCTAGGACAGAAAGTTGGTACAATGTCATGGCAGCTTTTGAAAAAACAGAGTATATAAAAGAAGGGAAGAACTCCAGAAATGTGCTGACATCTGGTTTTTATTTTTAAAGTTGCTGATTGACAGGTAAGTATAGAATGTATTACATTGCCTTCCTCTTGAGACAGGCCTCCCAGTGGTAGCTGTACAGGTAGCTCTGCTGATCAGATGGATTAGAGAGTGTAGGATACAGTTATAGGCTAGTGTACTTGTTCTGAGATGTATCAGAGGGGTAGCCGTGTTAGTCTGGATCTGTAAAAGCAGCAAAGAATCCTGTGGCACCTTATAGACTAACAGACGTTTTGCAGCATGAGCTTTCGTGGGTGAATACCCACTTCTAGATGTTCTGAGATGACTGTTTCCAGGCTGTGCATGGTATTTTTTCTGTCTAGCCCAGGGATTGGCAATCTTTGGCAAGCGGCCCATCAGGGAAATCCGCTGGCAGGCCGGGACGGTTTGTTTATCTGCAGCGTCCGCAGGTTCGGCCGATCGCAGCTCCCATATGGCAAAATTGGTAAAGTGCTATGTGGATTTTTCATGCTGACACCCAGGAGGTCTGGTTTGGGGTTTAGTTTACAATTGTCACAACTTTGGTCGGTTGTGGTGCAGTTGGTAGGTTCAGAAAAGTCTGATTGAGATGGGTTGGCTGGACATTGCTTCTAAGCACTGACAATGCATGAGGAGAGGGTTTGTCTCTATATCTTGCACAGACTGTGGCTTCCCTCATCTCATTTCATATCACCTCTCCTACCTCCAGCATAAAGGACAGAAATAGGTCAGGACTGCGGATTACAATCAGGATCCTTTGGAAGGTCTGATGCTATAAAGTCTAGATAATACTTAGTCCTGCCATCGCTGCAGGGAACTGGACTAGATGACCTCTTGAGATCCCTTCCAGTCCTATGATTCTATGAAAGGGGACATGGGTGGCGCATCAATCGGCCCTTTGGGGAGGCTAGCCCCCGGCCCCGCTCCTTATGCCCCCCCTTGCTCGCCCGAACCCCGCATCCCCCCAGCCAGAAGAACCCAGGCCAAACTGGCCCAACCCCCTGACCTCTGGCCCGAGTTGCCCTAGGCTGCCAGCCGGCCTGGACTGCCTGCTGGCCCGAGGCACCCCTGGCCTTTGGCCAAGCCCCAGCTTCAGGCTGCTGGCACGATATGACCCCCCTGCTGGCTTCAGGGGAAAGATGAAGGGCCTCAGGGTAGAGTGTGAGCAGGGCCACGGCCTGGGTTAGGAGAGGCTTAGCCTCTCCTAGCCTTTGATCCCCACCACCCATGGGTTCCAGTAGAAATCCTCACTGGGGTAATCCTACTGTGTAGTTTCAGATGGTTACCCCAGTTAGGTAAAAGCTGTTAAATAAGACTGCAGCCTCTGTATTTAATCACATTGCGATGTTTGAGTTTCATTGTTTCCATGTTCACATCAAAACACGTAGGCTTCAGTTCAGCTAAATCAAGGGTGGCCAACCTGAACCTGAGAAGGAGCCAGAATTTATCAATGTACATTGCCAAAGAGCCACAGTAATACGTCAGCAGCCCCCCCTCCCCATCAGCCTCCCCATCAGCTCTCCCCCCCTGTTCCCAGCACCTCCCACCCACCCACAGCCTCACTAATCAGCGCCTCCCACTCCCTCCCCGCACCTCCCGATCAGCTGTTTCGTGGCATGCGGGAGGCTCAGGGGAGGAGGGGGAGGAGTGAGGGCACGGCAGGCTCAGGGGAGGGGGCGGGAAGGGATGGAGTGGTGGCAGGGCCTGTGGCAGATCCAGGGGTTGAGCAGTGAGCTCCCCCCGCACATTGGAAAGTTGGCGCCTGTAGCTCCAGCCCTGGAGTTGATGCCTATACAAGGAGCCGCATATTAACTTCTGAAAAGCCGAATGTGGCTCTGGAGCCACAGGTTGGCCACCCCTGAGCTAAGTGATTAAACAGGTATGTCCATTCCTGTTCAACAAAGCACTTAAACACATGCTTCATGGACTGCTGAATCAGAACATTAATTAAACAAAAAACAAGCAACTCCTCCCCCTCAAAATAAACAAAGAAAAAATGATTAGATAGTGGCATCTCAAATATCATACCAAGACAGTCAAGTTAATTATGAGCAAATCTTTCACTTACTTCTCTTGTGCACAGATCCACCAGACATAAGGCAGGCATGAATTAAAGCCTACTGAAGCCAATGGGACTGTTTCATTTATACCAGGGAACCCCAGGTGCTGTGAAGGATATGCTAATCTTAAAAGTAGAGTTGTGAGTGTGGAGCAGCTCTGCTAGTGCTCCACTGACTAGGTGAGACAGTTTTATTTGGCCACTGCTCCCACAGAGACCCCAATGTCTGTCTAAGATACTAGGGCTGGGTATGTGGGTACTGCTTTTCCTAATATCTATTATATTACCTTTATAACATCATGTATAGTTCTGCCAGTGTCCCTTCCATGGTCACAGTAAGTGCATGGTTATGGTCTCCATTTTACAGAATATATATTGTTTTACCATCTATTTTTTAGAGGTAAACCCAAGCTGGATCACCAGATCTTACTCTTTCCTCCCACAACCCCAGACTTGGGGAAGTTCATATCTGGATCCGTATCTGATTTAAAAAATTGTTATTCAGGCCTATTTCTATGGGGAAAACTAAAATACCAAATCCAAAGAGGTCCAGACTTTGGAAAAGTTCATATTTGTATCCAATTTTCCATTTTGCAAACCACATGATTCTGATTTCACATATTATAATTTGGGCCAATCTCTATTTTGTTGACTACATGTTCAGAAAGCATGAATAAAATAGAAATGTAGACACATCCTCTATGAGGCCTTTTACAGCTATGTTTTATTATCTGTGTTACACTGAAATCTTTGGATTTGATTTTAATTTGAAATGTGTCTGCTCTGTAATGACTGACCATGCAAATGTTGAATTATAATAAAATATGCTTCTATGGTACCCTAAAACTAAATAATGAAAAAGTATACCTTTTAAGCCAAAACAAACAGAAGGGGGAGGGGGAAAGAAACAGAAAAAAGAAAATAAATCTATCTTTAATGAATCTCCTGCTTTTTAGTGTTCTTTTATATGTTTCTCCTTTCGTGGGATGTACTTGAGCATATTAATATAACACCAACGGGTCTGTAAGAAATTTAGCTAAGCTTATATTAAGAACAGATTTTCCTTCAGTTGGCTTTTCCATACACAAAACATACATTTTGTGAGTCATTTGTGAAAAATGTCCCATCTCATGAATGTTGAATGTAGTCTTTTCTATTCCGCAAGTATCCTCTCACGCTCAGCAAACAAAGATGACTATATCAATGAATAGGGTCGTCAACTCCCAAATGCTTTTTTCTCAGGACACTAAAGCCTGTTTATGTCTTTGGCTTTGATAGCTATAGAGTCTGCAGCATTATGTATGTGGGGCGTGAGCAGAATGCTAATGTATTAGATATTTTAGACCACATTTCATCACAAAACACAGCACAAGTTCCTGATAAGCCAGCATTGCACTTCTGCCTGGCTGTAGTGCACATGTATCAAAGCTGAGTTTAAACAACAGAGACATTGTCATGCTGTTTTGTAATCACAATACAAAATTGCTCCCAGTGACTATATAAATATATCCAGTCTTTGCTTTTGTTCATTTGTGGCACATAAAGTTAGGAGAATTTAGTCACAAAAAAGGACTGATGTGAAAGAAAAGGTAAAATCTTATAGAAAAAGCCAAGCTTCTGCTTTTCAACCAGAAAAGGCAAGGATTTTTCAGGAGATAGAAAATGCTGCTGCTTTGGTTTTGTTTTTGTTTTCTGTAAAATATTAATGGCTTCCCTAACAATAATAATTTGCTAATGCCTCTTCAGAGATATGATTTTTGCACTCCCTAGTGTTGTGACATCATTTTAAGCATGACTTGTCAGATCTGTTTAAGCTCCCTGTCATGGATGACAGCTCTCAATCATGTTGCTGAGGAGAGCACCTTGGTGAGTAGGTGACATTGTAGGTGAATGCACTGTTTTCCCCTGAAGTATTCTTTACTATATAAGGTTGTAACACTCTCTAGCATTCTGAACCACCTTTTCTTTAAAACTTTTAAATTTAATATTGCATTTTTCTTTCATCAGGGCACTGAGTGTTTAGCCATGCTGAAAATCATGTTATAAACAATGACAGGAGTAATGACTAAGATTCATAGACATGTCACAGCTCCACAGTACATTGTTCCAGCATTATGATCTTGCTAACATTCACAGTACACATTATATTAAATAAATATCTATTGGTCAATGTAGAAATCTATGTAAATATTAATGTATTTCAATTAGATATTTTATACAGTATGGTAAACATTTCATTATAAGGGGAAAAATGCAATAAACTTTGGTCTGATCATCAAATTTAAGCAGACATTCTGACAAGGTACAAAGCTATGATTGATGTATTTATTGTGAATTTTTTTAAAAAGCTATAATAATCATTGTAAAAAATAGTTACCTTGTGATCTGCAGCTATTTTAGGTAGTTGGTAGAAATGTATGATGTTTTACCATGGCAACAATTGACTATCTGAATAGTTGTATTGCCTTGTGTGAAGATTAATGTCTCCAGATGCCTTATAATGCAATAATTGTTGCTTAATGTTATATAAGTTCTGTGCACTGTGAAAACTGTTTCTCTCTCTAGATTTTGTTAATAAAGAACACATTTTTTTTACAATCTTAAAGGGATTCCACCTGTGATAAGTTTCACCAGTGCTCAGTTAGGCCACTAGATGGAGCATTTATCATTGGGAAAAAACTAGGAAGCTAATATTCACAAATGCAATTGTATTAAAGCTCACCCAACCCCAAAGTGCAATAAAAAAGGATACATTGCAATGTGCATCTAACTTCTGTTTGCAAGATTATCTCAGTTCTGTATGACTCACAAGAATGAAAAATATTTCCTAGTCCTGTAATGAATGATGATAGCTCTTTGAGGAATGGCTGAATGAGAAAAAAAATCACTATAAAATTCTCCAGTGAGATTTTGGTGGCATCCTTAATGTTATGTGATTGGCCACATATTTTGCTTTAGATTTCTTTTTGTGAGCTATAGAAATCTAAGGCGGCTATCTGCATTAACGCTGCAAAAGAGTAATTTCTGTGCAAAAAAAAAAAAAAGATAATGAAGCCTGTGTGGGTGAGAAAAGGGGGGGGAAATGAAAGATGTGTTTCAATGAAAGGGAAACAGCAGTGGATATTGTACTGCCATAGGATGGCTGTGAAAATCAGGCAGGAGTTCCAAAGAGTTCTTTCAGTTCACTGAGCACTGAGAAAGTAAAGCTGAGCAGCTGTGAGTTCTGAGGTAGTAGGTCAGTGCTGAGCTGCTCAGTCCACAGGCTTGGACAAACCAATGATGCACATCATTTGTGAGGTTCAAATAGGACACTAAATAAAAGTCCTCCCTCCTTTCCCTTCAGCATTACAGACAATACATTTACTTTGGACAGCTACATAAGAATGGATTTCCTGAAAGCTGGCTTTTGGCCAAGTTAATTTATGCATCCGCAAACTTATGCTTCACCAATTTACTAAAACCCATCATTTAAGCCTGTTCAAATGTGCAGCTGTTTAAATGAGGTTAGAAGCAATTTTGCCACACGATGCTGATGTCAGTTAGAAGCTCAGTATTAGCAGAATGGGAAGGCATCAACTGAGTGTGTCTGCTACAGTGATCTGTGTTCCCCAATGTCTAATGGATCAGCGAGACGGATATGCCTAGCTCATCAGCCTGTAAAGTTAAATTCAGATCTATTACCTATTACACATACGCATGTATATGAGGTGAAGCATTTGAAGTAGAAGAAGAATTTGCTTCGTTCTGGCAAACATCCAAGGAGAGACTGAATGGAGACTTTCAGGAAAGGCAGGATACAAAAGTGCCAAGTCTGAAAATGGTTACAAATGGCAGTTTATGTGCAAAAGCACTCAGAACACTAGACTTATCAGCAAGGTATTCCTGCTAAGGCATGCATTTACCATGATGCAGTCCCATAAAAGGAAACCACAAAAAGATGTGGGTAAAACTGAAATAATCTGCAGATACCTAATACAAATGTTTTCAATCAGTTATAATGAAAGTTATAATAAAAGTATGTGATCAGAACTAATTATAAATAGCTTTGGAATAGAGATACAAATGGTTGTTTCTAGTAGGGACTGTAATGGGAGAGGACTGATGCTACTTTTCCATCTGCAGGGTGGCTTGGCTCCTCCCCCACCCAGAAGAACTGCTAGGGTCCTACATCCTTCTCAGGCTGTTGAGGAGTCAGTGAGCTGTGAGCTAGGTGCTTATATTGCTGGCCAGTCCTATTGTATTAGTTCTGTATGTTTTAAGCTTTGGTATGGGGACTCATAGCTCTTATGTTATGAATTACAATAAATAATGGAAATCTAGTTTTAGCTGTAATAGTGGTAGATGGGAGGACCTTTAATAAACATGTATAGCTCCTTATTGCTGCCTCTGAACAATGGAAAATGCTCTTTAATGCACCAAACCATAATTATGATCTGAAACTAATAAAAGCAAGCAAACACAAAGATGGAAGTTTGCAGGGAGCTCTTTCTTAACTGGTCTTATTTGCCAATATAGTGTCAGTGCCTGCCTTTTAGCACACATAACACCTATCTATCTATCCCATTGTCACAATACCTTAGCATTGCTTATGTGACATCTAATCTACCTGACCTTGCATCCCACAGATCATCATAGGGTGAATTAAGTGTAGAAAGAAAGCTTTTATATTTACCTCCTCACTGTTGTGCTTTTGGCTGTTAGTGTTTTCAGAGCCTTGTGCTATTTAGGCCAGCTCCAAATCCCATAAACTTTTGGGGATCTTTCCATTGCCTTCCATGGGAGCTGGATAAGGACACTTACTCAAATTCAAAATGTGTTTATGTTCATTCCCTGCCGACGTAGTTTAAAATGAAAAGTAAAATAAATAGCTTAATAGAGATGCTCTGGTTGCAAGTTATTAGAATACAGTGTAACCATCTCTGGACTTTTAAAATGTGGGTTATTGACTTGCTTAGTCATGATTGCTTCTTTGGAGCTATTACACTCTCATGTAAATACATACTTTAGGGATATTTCAAAAAAGCAGATTATTGACCTACCAGACCATGACTGCTCCAAAGGATTTACAGAAGCACAGTAACAATGCTAACCAAAGCATTTACATCAGAAGCAACATACTGTTAGCTACTTTGAAAATGTGAACATCTTAGTCATTGAGGCCAAAATGCACAAAAGGGGTTAGGCATTGTGATGCTGAAAGTCACAGTTCTAATCCTTAGGCACTTGAGAAAATCACTGTGATCCACAAAGCCTGATTTAGTTGCCTAAGATCCCACATAATGAAAGGAGAAATATAGGCATCTTAGACTGCCATTCACAAAAGCCAGCATGTGGGGCAAAGCCTAAGATAGCCAATGGGAGATGCCAACCAGCCCCACTTCTCTCACAGAGACAGGCACACAAGTCTGTGCTGTAGGGAGTTACCTATTTCTGCTTGCGAGCCCCAGAGAGGAACCATTTTGGAGCTAGGCATCTTATGCCATTTTAGCAAGAAGCAGCGGGATTGAAGGAGGAGGCAAAGCTCCCTCATCACTTTTAACTTTGTAGCTAGGGCACTCACCTGGGACGTGGGAGACCCTGGTTCAAATCCTCCATCTGCCTGAGGGGGAAAGGACATCTGCCACTTCTCAGGTAAATGCACTAAGCATCGGGCTATGAGGACATCCCTCATTCTCTCTTGCTGCACTACAGATAAATAGTTATTGGGACAGGGGAACTGGGTGGCCTACATCTTGAATGAGTGCTCTATCCCCAACCCCATCCCAAGCTATAGAGTCATTCTGATGCTTGTGATCTCTCTCTTCCAAAGAGTCATTTTGGCCAGAGTGAGCAAGCAAGAGCAAAGGCACACTCCCCCAGGAGGTGGGAGATCCAAGATGTAGCCCCCCTGCTCCAATGACTCTTTAATTATTTATCCAGAGTGTTACAGCTTCAATACCCATACCCAGTGGGTAGAGCACTCACCAGGAAGGTGGTAGATTCCTGCCAAAATCTCTTCTCCCTATTAGCTGGGGGTGAGGAGGGGAGGGAAGGGAGTGCCTCCAACATCCTAGGTGAATTCGCTAACCACTGGCTAAAAGTTATGTGGGAAGCTGCCGCAGGTTGTTTTGTGTGAACTTGCCTGTGGGTACTGATCTGCTAGGCAACCTCTGAGCACACCTTCTGGATTGGGTGCCTCAAGCAAGTTAGGTGGCCGAATGCCTATCTTCCCCTGGTTTATAAATTGCTTTGGAAATTAGGCACCCAGATGCCTATAGGGAGGCAGCATGTTCAAATCCTGTTGACCTTAATCACACAATTAGCTCCATGGACTTCAAATTTGTGTTACTCCCATTAATAGATGGGGGTGGTAGCAAATATAGGTATTGTGAATTAAGGCGTAAACTCAGCCCTCTTTAAGGGGCCCTGGCATCAGTGGCAGTAGTTTGATGGGAGGAAGCATTTGAGGAGTTTGTGTAGGATGGTCATACCTCCCGATTGCCTTGGAGCTAGTCTCTCGGGGTGCTCTCTGCGCACAAGCATAAAAAGTTTTGAAGCTATTGAAAATGTTGCATTGGGGGAGTTTATCTGTGACCATTGAAAGGAAGGATGATCTCATGTTTAAGGTACTGATTTAGGACTCAGGAAATCTAGGTTCATTTTCCAGTTCTACCACAGATGATTTATTGGGTAAATCACTTAGTCTCTCTCTGCCTCCATCCCTCATCATTACTCACATATAAGACTGCCATGTGGTGAGAAGGCAATGCCATAACTCCCTTCCATCCCAGACAAGATGCCTGGAGGGGATCTTTCCCTTGCTGCTCCAGCAAAATCTCTGCCCCACCCCCTCTATTGGCAGCATTTTTGAGGCAGCAGGGGCTGAGGTGCAGTGGAGGTATATGATTCCTTTTTTAATATGTTTTTTTAGCAGATCCATGCAATCATTTCTCCATAACAGCATCATGCTCCATTCAACTATGTTACCATATAAAGAATGATGATTTCAAAGCAGTCAGAAAGTTTCCCACTACATGACCAAGTTTTTGCTCTCAGTTGTACTAATGTAAATCTAAAATAAGCCTACCGACTTAAACCAAGGTACTCTGATTTTAATACCAGTGTGAGGACAGAATTGGCATCCATGAGCAAATTCTGTAACTGATTAAGCAGTGTAAAATAATGTTCATGCATAATTGTTTGAAATCTGAACAGATGTTCTGTTTGACCACTTGTATCCTGAATAGTTACTGTTTGGGAGCATTGTCACACTATTCTCTTATTTATAAATTTCAATTATCCAGGCAGGCGGCAGAAAAATACCATGTATCTTATATGAATAGACACCCCAGCCCCGAATAGGAAATAGTTAATATGAATAGTTTGAAAACATCTCACAGGCTGAAATTTGTCTTACTGTTTCCTCATGCGTCTGAATGACAAGTATGTTTGCAGAAATCAGGATCAGCTCACAAATGCTTCACAATTAGAAACAAGGCCTAAATTAACCAGATAATAAATAATTCAACCAACTTTAGTGATTTCTTTTTGGAAGGGAAAGATTTGTCCATGTTTTACAGTTATTCAGCTTGCTTTGCATTCAGAACACTATCAGTTCCATTTGTCTAGTTTCAGTTTACATCACATTCTAGTATTGCGATGATTATTGCTAAGCACCAGGGCCGGCTCCAGCGTTTTTGCCGCCCCAAGCGACGGGGGGGGAAAAAAAAAAAGCTGCGATCAGCGGCACTTCAGCGGCAGGTCTACCGCCGTCGTACTGGCCACCCCAAGCACCTGCTTGCTGCGCTGGTGCCTGGAGCCGGCCCTGCTAAGCACTGAAGAGTGGGGCTAGCTGCCTCTACTATGCAACTGCTGGTATTTATGGAACAATAAGAGACAATAGATCACTGTGTCAGGACTTATCAATGGACTTATGAGGAAAATTAAGAGCCAGAAAGAATCTTGTATAGTCAGAAAATTAAAAGAAAGAAAGAAAGAAAGAAAGAAACTGGCAATTCAGGATCTGATCCAAAGCCCACTGAAATAGATGGAAACATTCCTGTTGACTTCAGTGAACTTGGATCAGGATGCAGGAACCCACTCTATCGCTTTCCCTCATTAACTGTGATGGAAACATTTAAAGTGGAATGAGAAGCAAACAACAAAAAGACATTGGATGACTGTATGCCATGATCACTTATAACCACAACTCCGTGACCACTGGCCACTCAGGAATATTACTTAATCCTGTCCTGCCCTCTGTGGCAAGAGAGAACAACTTTTTGATGGCAGTCTTTCAAGTATTTGAAGACCGCTATCATTTCCCCCCTTTTTCTCCAAACTAAACATAGCCAGTTCCTTCAGCCTTTGCTCATATGTTTTGCATGCCATCCCTTTGATATACATCCTTTCTATATACTGGTGACCAAAATTGGACACAGTACCCCAAGCTGAAGCCTAACCAGCACTGATTTCAGCGGTACTATCTCCTTTCATGACTTGCATGCTATGCCTCTTTTAATGCAACCTAAAATTGTATTTGCTTTTTTTTTGCAACAGCATCACATTGCTGACTCATGCTGAGATTGTGATCCACTACAACTCCCAGATCCTTCTCAGCAGTGCTGCTGCAAGTCAGTTAACCTTATTCTGTATTTGTGCACTTGGTGTTTCATCCCTAACTGTAGCACCTTACATTTGTCTTTGCTGAATTTCATTTTGTTGTTTATAGCTCAGTTCTCCAATTTATCAAGATCCCTCTGAATTTTAGTTCTATCCTCCAAAATGTTGGCAACGCCTCCTAGTTTTGTGTCACCTTCCTCCAGGACTGGGAATGGATTCAGGCTTTTGATTCTGGGCCCATTTCTACTTTTGTGGATGTTTTTTTATGGCTCTATTGATAATGAAGAAGTTCTGGAAAGAAAAAGCAGATAACTATAATTCCATTGAGAGGTTCACAGTAGTGAAGGCCCACCCTCATGTACTGGAGCCCCAACAGATCATTCTTCTATTCTAATGATGGTCCTACGTTTTTTGGCAGTTAAGAATGAGGACACCACTCACTCTCCCATTTTTTAAAATTATTATTCCACTCCTTCCCGCTCATTTACACTTTAAAACAAGTATACATTTACTGTGGTGATGTAGGTCATTTTCTCAGATGTCAAACAATAATATTCTTGCAAGATCACTTGAATTAATATTTTCTGGTGCCTTTACATTCTATGGCTCAATGGTCTGGAGGCCAAACAACATCCTCAGTTACTGTTACAATACTTTCAGTAGAGGGGGCGTTTGTTGATTACATTTGATAAGAGCTGGGTAGAGTAGAATAATGGCTGCAGATTGTAAACATCATCTCCGTCCTCAAACAAGCCTAATGCTCCAGCATCCAGTTCAGCATCCAGTTCAAATTTTCCTTTTTGGCTGTCAAAACCCACATGGATTTGCTCTAGACTATTTACCAACCTTGTCTTCTTCTCTTCTCTTCTTCTTACCTGCACTCTTCTAACATCTATCCTGCTCTCATTTTCACCACTGAGGGCACAAAAATGTTCTCCTCTGTAGCTCAGGCACTCCAAAACAGCTATCATCTCTTGTGTCACATCTCATCTGGAAAGACACCTTTTTTTCCCCATTTGCTTCCCTCACCTTTTTATTTCTTCCACTGCTATTATGCACAATGTAATTCTTGAACTGTTATTTATCACAACCATTTAACAGAACTCATTTAAAAAAGGACAATTTGGGAGGGATTTTCGTGAAAAACAATTGTTCTGTTTTTCATTGAAATGCAAAATGTTTCATCCAGTTGTAGGACTAGTAAAAATGAGAAATATTAATGTTTTCACCAGCTCAATAATTTAGGCATTTTGGAATTGCGTTTGTATGAAAGTTTCTATGCAAAATAATGCACGCATTCCATAGCCCCACAATACACAGAATTCTCATGGAAGTCAATGAGAGTACCACATGACAAGGGCTAATAGAATTGGACATTCAAATTGTATTTCTTTGTTTTGTAGAACTGCCGGAATCCAAAACAAATATCACTTATGCTTGCTCTTCCTTCTTACAACCAGCTCTTGTCTCTTGGCAACCCAAGTGTATTTGCTGCTGCTGTTGTTGCCTTTCCCCCCTAGAAAGTGGGTGCTCCTAAATGACATTCCAGCACAGATGTCCACCACTGGCCTATCCTCTAGGGAGATCTATGCAGCAGATGTTGCAAATGTTCTAGCACACATTTGCTGGAGTAATGTAAAAAAGACCTGCCAGATTGCTGACTTCTTTGGCATAATGCCACATAATACCACTGACTAGTTAGCAAGACTACATGAAAATAATTTCAACTAAACTTTTCTATATGATTCACCCACTTTTTTTTCTTATTGAAGTGTCTTGGCAGCCTCCCACGTCACAGATTCTTCCACAACACATCTAACTTTCTAATCAGCTTTCTTTCTCTCGCTCAACGAATATAATGTCTATCTCTTATATTCACTCTCTTTTCTTGTATTCAAATCCTCTACACTTTTCCACAGCTGAGGAGTTATATTATTTCAGATGGAGAGCATGAAGTCAGAGGAGAGGAAAAGGGACAGTGGAAACTTGATGCTGGTCAACAATTTAATTGGTTTTGTTAAGTTGGCATGGTTAGTCACCTATTATTTCTTTTCCCATATTTGATAAATAGGAATGGGGCTTTAAGAAGCTACTGATTTTTGAATCTCTCATGATAGAGGGGAAACAGCTAGATGGTCTTGAGAACTTTTCATTTTCTTTTATCACATTATCGCAACATGATTGTATCCCTATGTGCAGGTCTACCTTTGAAGGCTGTGCCAGAGCTCTGGCCAGGGTTTTGTTCTGACAGGAAGTCCATCTACTCCTCTACTGTAATACTGATAATCAGCTAAAATAGTTATTCAATAATGGAACACATGAAAGCAAGAAGAGCGGAAGTCATAGCAGTGTAGCGAGAAATGGATCTGCCACAAAGACACATTTAGATACCAAAGCAAATGCAAGTGAGCAGTACTAACATGAGGACCAGCATAGCAGTGTTGTTGCAACTTGTCACTTCACTTCAGAATATAGTGCATGCTAATATGGGTCTTGTTTGTACATTCTAACTAGGAAAACCAGGCAGTCAGGAACTGTGAGATCTCATCTGTGTACATAGGGAGGGATGGTTCAGTGGTTAAGGTGCTCACTGGAGACTTCAGTTCAATTCTTTGTTCCACCACAGATTTCCTGTGGGATCTTTAGCAAATCTGATTGAGCTGCACAATCCATATTGTGAAATTAGGATAATACCTACCACACAGAGGTGCTGTGAGGCTAAGTAACAATTGTGAGATGCTCAGATACTACAGTAATGGGGACCATGTGAGTACCTTGGATAGAGGATGTCATTCAAGCTTTTATCCATTCACAAGTTGATACTGATGAGGTCAGTGTATCTGAGGATGGAACATTTCAGTGGGAGGGACAGGTACTGCTTAAGCCCAGCAAAGGCACACCAGTGGGGAGAAGCATACATGTAGCCTCTCCTCTGATTTGTGCCACCACACAGGGCCCAGTTAGGCAACATTCTTGGGCTCACTTGAGTGTGAGTACTACTTCTGGCTGGTGCCTGCTGGAGGTCAAACTTCTCCAGTGGGGATGGAAAAGAAATGGGGCCTAGCCAACTGTCTGGTCTTGGAGGGGACTCCATGAGGCACCTTTAAAAGGTGTAGTGAAACAGAATCAGGGTGCATTGATGAGAGAAGAGTGGCATTATTGAACAACTTAGGAAGGGCATTCGCTGCTTATGGGTGGCATGAAAGAAAGCACAGAATCACTTGTGGATGGTGCAGATGAATGGAGTATTAAAACAGACATCATTGCTAGAGTGGAGAGGACAGGATGGCATGAGACTATCCTTGAATAGATTCTTCAACATATTTTCCCATCAATTGCTGAATAGATTATTTATTAATACGTTTCCATTATGCAAATAGATTTATAGTTGGTTGACCATTATTCCTCAAATAAATTCTTTACATTTTTTAAATCAGTGAATAATTTATTCACATTAGTAATTTTTTTTTGTTATCCCTTTCTGCATTAAGCATTGTGAGGAGTATGCTACATTCTTCCCTCTGTTGGTTTAAAAAGATACAAGATACATGTGGATTCTTGTATCTGAATATATGTTACCACTGCATCAAAGCAACGCATTTCATGTCCCATTGATCTATCTGTAACCCAACACTCTCTGTGTCTCCTTCTCCCACCTCCATAATTGACCTCACATTATACATATATGGAAGCACAAGTGCCTCCGTTCAAGACCCCATCAGACCTTAAATGTTGCTAAACTTACATTTTGCTTGATTCTCTTTCTAATCCTTTTTATCTGTCTGTCGAGATGTGTCATCTCCAATTTACACTATATCTTCTTACTATTGAATACTCCTACATCTTCCCTCAAGGTACAAGCAGTTCTTCTAAGTCACATCTCTGATATCACTCTCGTTAATGCAGATCTTTGAAACCATTTAACTTTCAGGTGAGCTGATGCTTCTTGATTTTCTCTGTGCAATATATATTTTTTTCCTTATATGGATTTCCTTTTGTGGTGATCATGTATATTTTGCATCAAAGTTTCTGCTTGCTGTCATACACAATCATTTTCACTGTATAAAGCATGGCTCCCCGGTGTCATTCCGATTACATAACTTGCATCTGTAACTCTTCAAGCAGTGAAATCTCAAACAAACTCACCACCTCCTGCATATTCATTATTTGTTAATTTTAAGTGTTTCTCCAATGGAGGGAAGTGAGGAGAAAATCTGGGAACTTATCCAATATGTCTTCACTTGTATGAGCAGTCCCATTGGATTAATGAAACTAAGGATGAAATCCTGGCTCTTCTGGAATCTATGACAAAACTCCTATTGACGTCACTGGTGCTAGAAGTTCACTCAGACATACAGTGGATAAGCATATTATCTGTTTTAGGGGTTTGTACTGCTACCCATTACCATAGTACAGTAAATGTGTACCTTCCACGTGAATTAGATTGGAAACAGCAAAGTCCTTCTCCACTGAAATTCATGGAGACTCTGGCTTTTCTCCATTTTCAAGATGTAGAAAGCTCTGCTTGGGGCAGTTTATTTTTTTGGGGGGGTGATGAAGAAGTTGGTTTTGTTTTGTTGCGCATGTGGCTGCTGTAGGAGGCAGCAGCTGATATTGTATATCCAAAGGTCTGACTCTTTTATCTGAACTATATGAACATCGTCTGAACAATCTCAATAATTTTATTCTGTCCCATGCTCGACAGACTGCATAAACCTCAATAAGGATCTGAGGATTTGACCCATTACTAGGACAGTGTGATATTTTATTAATCCCATCCACTGCCAAAGCCATGTCCACAACCTCCAAAACTGTCACAGCAGTCAGTATTTATATGAGACACGTCTCTCAATAGTGTAATTAAGCCACCTGACACAACAGGTTGGGAATTATTGTACACCTTGGAAGATGTTATGATGAAGGCTGAGTGCTTTAACCCACTAAGGAGTTATGGTAATTTCCCTGATATCTGGGGCCCAAGAGATTGCCTTTCTACTGCAGACCCAACACATATTTAACTGATGATTCCCTGCACCTCCCACTCCTCTCCCCTGCCCCCTATATGTTAATGTAGAGTGAACATTTTTAAACCTTTATATACGATCATGCAATATTATTCTTAATATATCTGGCATAAAATCCTGGGCCAGTTAAGTTAATGGGAGTTTGCCATGATTTCAGTGGACCCAGGCAAGGACAGCCCCAGGTGTTTTACCAGCCAGGGAAAAAAACGTTTTTAGTGCTCTCCATCTCCATCTCAGAGTGGCTGAGCAAAACAAAGACTCATCAATCAGTGGAGCACAATGGTGTGGTGCCTCTGGAGGAGGGTGCTTGAGGTGATCACCCTGCATGCCTGCCATGCTTGCCCCTAAAACAAGCTCCGGAGCAAAGATTCAAGAATTTTAAGTAGTATTTCAAAAGCACTCAGCATGTGCCTAACTCTGATCCCTTTCACTGCAGTGAGAACAAAGTTAGGGCCATATGGAGTGCTTTTGAAATACCACCATTTATATATCAAGACATATAATGTACAAAATATCTGAGCTCAGTAGCAAAACTCATGACTGACATCAGCAATATCAATTCTGGTTTTATTTTTTTCCCCCATTTTGATTAGGATAAATGTCATCACATTTGGTACAAACATTTCTTGTTAGCCTGATAGGCTAGAAGTCTGTACACATCTTCATGTATGGTGTTAACATTTGATGATACTGTGCCTTCAGGATCTGTAGTATGGCAATTCAAGAATCACTTAGCATCAAAGCAATAAAAATACATTTATTCTTTAAAAAAACCTGTCATTTTGGCACTGAGTGGGATTTCTATATCTCCATTTATTGTAGCAAAATCTGGTTTCAGAGCAACTAGTTTTCAGGATTTAATATATTCACAGTAGCTTGAATGATATTAGATAAGTTATAAATTATTTTCTTCACAACATTCTGACACTAGAGAAAAAAATGCTTCTTCGTTCACACTGCAAGATGGAAAAAAGAATCTTTGTGAGTCAGTTCTTTAACATTTTATAATGATGACCCCTCCACACACTAGTGGGTTGCTAGTGGGTGTAGTTTTGTAGAGGCAGAAAGAGATATAGTTCTTAGGTGAGGTGCTCTCTAAAACCAGCAGTAGGGGATACAGACAATGCTTGTGAGGGTGCAAGTAATCAGGGCCGGCCTTAGGGAAAATGGTGCCCTGGGCAAATTTGTATTTTGGCACCCCGCGGCCTCCCTTGGCTCCCCACCTATCCCTCCATTGCCCTTGGCCCCTGCTGCTTCCCCATCCATCCCCTCATTGCCCCCTGGCTCCTGCTGCCTCCCTGGGCTCCCCAACGCCTCCCACCATAGTCCTGAGCTCCCTTCTGCAGCCTCACACCTCAGGCCTGCCCCACTCCTTGCCTCTTGACCACAGGATCCCCTGACCACAGCATCCCGGGCAGTGGCCCACATCACCGACCCATAAGGTAGTTCTGCTCAGGTTTTATTAAAAAGGGCTCTTTGAGTTTAAGATAAGGTGATTTTGCCTCATTCACTCAGATGCTCATGCTGCTATATAATGAAAAAAAAGTGGGTGCAGCAGATTTTTCATGCCTTCTTTAGACACAGGAAATGTGAGGGTGGAGTCCTCATAGACTCATAGACTTTAAGGTCAGAAGAGACCATTATGATCATCTAGTCTGACCTCCTGCACAATGCAGGCCGCAGAATCTCACCCACCCACTCCTGTAACAAACCCCTAACCTATGTCTGAGTTATTGAAGTCCTCAATTCGTGGTTTAAAGACCTCAAGGTGCAGAGAATCCTCCAGCAAGTGACCCGTGCCCCACGCTGCAGAGGAAGGCGAAAAACCTCCAGGGCCTCTGCCAATCTGTCCTGGAGGAAAATTCCTTCCTGACCTCAAATATGGCAATCAGCTAAACCCTGAGCATGTGGGCAAGACTCACCAGCCAGCACCCAGGAAAGAATTCTCTGTAGTAACTCAGATCCCACCCCATCTAACATCCCATCACAGACCATTGAGCATATTTACCGCTAATAATCAAAGATCAATTAATTGCCAAAATTAGGCTATCCCATCATACCATCCCCTCCATAAACTTATCAAGCTTAGTCTTGAAGCCAGATATGTCTTTTGCCCTCACTACTCCCCTTGGAAGGCTGTTCTAGAACTTCACTCCTCTAATGGTTAGAAACCTTCGTCTAATTTCAAGTCTAAACTTCCTAATGTCCAGTTTATATCCATTTGTTCTTGTGTCCACATTGGTACTAAGCTTAAATAATTCCTCTCCCTCCCTGATATTTATCCCTCTGATATATTTATAAAGAGCAATCATATCTCCCCTCAGCCTTCTTTTGGTTAGGCTAAACAAGCCAAGCTCTTTGAGTCTCCTTTCATAAGACAGGTTTTCCATTCCTCGGATCATCCTAGTAGCCCTTCTCTGTACCTGTTCCAGTTTGAATTCATCCTTCTTAAACATGGGAGACCAGAACTGCACACAATATTCCAGATGAGGTCTCACCAGTGCCTTGTATAACGGTACTAACACCTCCTTATCTTTACTGGAAATATCTCGCCTGATGCATCCCAAGACCGCATTAGCTTTTTTCACGGCCATATCACATTGGTGGCTCATAGTCATCCTGTGATCAACCAATACTCTGAGGTCCTTCTCCTCCTCTGTTACTTCCAACTGATGTGTCCCCAATTTATAACCAAAATTCTTGTTATTAATCCCTAAATGCATGATCTTGCACTTTTCACTATTAAATTTCATCCTATTACTGTTACTCCAGTTTACAAGGTTATCCATATCTTCCTGTATGATATCCCGGTCCTTCTCTGTATTAGCAATACCTCCCAGCTTTGTGTCATCCGCAAACTTTATTAGCACATTCCCACTTTTTGTGCCAAGGTCAGTAATAAAAAGATTAAACAAGATTGGTCCCAAAACCGATCCCTGAGGAACTCCAGTAGTAACCTCCTTCTAGCCTGACAGTTCACCTTTCAGTATGACACGTTGTAGTCTCTCCTTTAACCAGTTCCTTATCCACCTTTCAATTTTCATATTGATCCCCATCTTTTCCAATTTAGCTAATAATTCCCCATGTGGAACCGTATCAAATGCCTTACTGAAATCGAGGTAAATTAGATCCACTGCATTTCCTTTGTCTAAAAAATCTGTTACCTTCTCAAAGAAGGAGATCAGGTTGGTTTGGCACCTTTTGTAAAACCATGTTCTATTTTGTCCCAATTACCATTGACCTCAATGTCCTTAACTACTTTCTCCTTCAAATTTTTTTCCAAGACCTTGCATACTACGGATGTCAAATTAACAGGCCTATAGTTATCTGGATCACTTTTTTTCCCTTTCTTAAAAATAGGAACTATGTTAGCAATTCTCCAGTCGTACAGTACAACCCCTGAGTTTACTGATTCATTAAAACTTCTTGCTAATGGGCTTGCAATTTCATGTGCCAGTTCCTTTAATATTCTTGGATGAAGATTATTTGGGCCCCCCGATTTAGTCCCATTAAGCTGTTCGAGTTTGGCTTCTACCTCGGATGTGGTAGTATCTACTTGCATATACTCATTCCCATTTGTCATCCTACTATTATCCCTAAGCTCTTCATTAGCCTCATTAAAGACTGAGGCAAAGTATTTGTTTAGATATTAGGCCATGCCTAGATTATCCTTAACCTCCACTCCATCCTCGGTGTTTAGCGGTCCCACTTCTTCTTTCTTTCTTTTCTTCTTATTTATATGGTGTAATAGTCTGGGGAAGGGGCTCGGCCCTCACAGGGGTGATCGGGAGCCAGGCCACCTCACTTCACAGGGGCTGAGCAACCAAACAGTCTCTCAGGGCTCCGGCCCTTAGGCAGGGGCGGAGCAAACAAACAGTCTCTCAGGGCTCAGGCCCTGAGGTAGGGGTGAGACTGCCACCCGAGGCAGGGTGGCAGGGGGGACACAGGCTCACCCACTCCACTGTGTCCCAGCCCGGGGCCCTGACAGCAGCAGTTGGTCTGCTGCTGGGTCAGTGGGGATCCTGACCGCAACACACTGACATAGGCTTGGGGTCTGCTACCGCCAGACCGGGGCCGGCTATCCCCGGGCCACTTCCAATCTCCCCCTCCTCCATTGGTACCTGTCCGTCGCCGGCTTCCTCCACTGTGTCCCAGACCATGGGCTCCTCAGGGTGGTGAGTGCTGGGTAGGTTGGGCGGGTCCGCAGGATCCTCGGCGAGGGGAAGCGCCCGCCGCTCCTCCAAAGTTCGGGCTCGGGGCAGGCTCGGCCAGTTCTCCTCAGGATACTGGGCTCGGGGCAGGCTCGGCCCAGCCGGAGCTCGGGGCCCAGCGTCTATCCTCTCCAGTTGCCGGCTGCCAACTGAGCGCTGGGGCCGGGCCTTTATACTTCCTGTCCCGCCCCTTGACTTCCGGGGGGCGGGGACAGGTGGCAGCAACTCCGCCCACTCTGGTGTCTGCTCTGGCTCGTCCCTCACAGGGCCGGTTGGGAGCCAGGCCACCTCACTACATATGGCTATAGAACCTTTTACTATTGGTTTTAATTCCCTTTGCGAGGTCCAATTCTACATGGCTTTTGGCCTTTCTCACTTTATCCCTACATGTTCTGACCTCAATAAGGTAACTTTCCTTGCTAATCCCCATCTTCAACTTCTTGTAGGCTTTCTGCTTTTTCTTAATCAACTCTCTGAGATGCTTGCTCAGCCAGCTTGGTCTACAACTCCTGCCTATGATTTTTTTCCCCTTTCTTGGGATGCAGGCTTCTGATAGTTTCTGCAACTTTGACTTGAAGTAATTCCAGACCTCCTCCACCTTTAGATCCACAAATTCTTCAGTCCAATCCACTTCCCTAACTAATTTCCTTAATTCTTTAAAGTTAGCCCCTTTGAAATCAAAAACTCTATTTTTGTTTATCCTTCCATCTAGTTTGAACTGAATTAGACAAGCAAAAAACTGAAAGAGGATGCACAATAGTGGTCATGAAACACATATAATAATTAGAGCTAGCTGAATTGTCATTGAAAAATGTCTTTTCAATAATAATGAAATTTTGAAATTTTTGCAGAAAATTTTCATTTTGATTGAACTTTTTTTGTTTTTCAACAAAAAAGAAACAGGAAACAAACATTTTTGGTATTTTATTTGATTTTTGGTTTTCAAAACTTAAAGGTTTTACCAAAGGTTCTTTGAAAACCCTTTTTTTGTCAATGGGTGGGGGAGGGATGAGGTTAATTTTTAATCAAAAAATGAAAAAGGTTGAAGAAAATGTCTTGTGAAAATAATTTGCCTTTTTGTGAACTCTCATACCCAGAAGCCATATGAATGCAATTAACAACTCTTAACAGACATTTGGAGAGGTATGCAGTGTAGTTGTAGCCATGTCAGTCCCAGGAGATTAGAGAGACAAGGTGGGTGAGATAATACCTTGTCTCTCTCACCAACAGAAGCTGGTCCAATAAAATATATTACTTCACCCACCTTGTCTCTTTGGATAGATACACGTTATTGAACTTTGCTATTAGCATGAAGAAATGGGCCTGCACTAATCTATTGACTCCCAATGGTAAGAACTCAGAATTCTTTATGAAGGGTCCAATTTAGCCCCCCATAATCTGTCCACAGAAGCAAACCACTGAATCACTGGAGTCATTCCAATTTAACACAAATGGATCTGAGATAAGAATCTGGCCTAATTACTTTAATTTTTTGTTTCTCTGATATACAGAGAAATCTCTCACATTCAACTCTAACTTCCCTGAAGCCCTGAAAAAATTCTGCAATGGTGTCTCCGGTCCTGAAAAAGACAGCTGGAAATCTTTGCATCCCATAGTTAAGAACTTCATCTTCTTCTTTCCTTTAAAAGCAAGTGTCTCTTTCACTGGGGAGCATTCTCTGTAGCTTACTCCAACATTGTCATAAAAGTGTCCTGCTGTTCACCAATATTTCAGACATCAGAATGAGAGAGAGTAGAACAGTAGAAAGTCAATAATTTATTGTTGATGGGTCCTGGTTTTTTTTTTCTAAATACAAAATTAAACTACTCTCTAATTCAAACAAATTACACATTATAATGTATGGAAAATAGCATATGGACAGCCTATAGAAGCATGCATATGTGGAATCACCTCATAAGAATCCAAACAAGTAAAAGGAAAAACTTTTACAGCTTAAACTCTAAAACATTTAGCAAAATAGTTATTATATTAATGTTAGGTGAAGTACATAATTACTGAGATTTGATTAATGTGTAGTGTATACATACCATAGAATATTTTATTGCATATTTGTATATGCAGAGAATGGGTGAATTCCTTTTATATCATGTATATTCAGAGAACTTGTTTATGTGATTGAATTTTATTTTTACAAGACAAAAACAATTGAAATAGCTTTTTTATAAAAAAGGATTTACTGTAACCCACAAGAGTATGAAATTCAGAGTTAATGGTATGACTCCCTTTAACTCATTCAAATGTTTCAAGATATTTGCAACAAATTGATACATTAAATCCCACAACATTCTGAATCCCACACAATATTTAGCTACAAAGGAGGAGTCTAGAAGGGAATGGTATATGCAAAACTCTAGTTATTCCCACTCTCTAATGCTACAGCAGAACTTTATATATCATATTAATGTCTGGGAGGCCTATAGATCTCTATATTCTTCAAAATAATGAATAAGCAGACATATGGTAAAAAAAAACAAGAATATTGCCTCACAGAATGCACTCTGATCATTTATTTTGACAAACGTAGTTTAGTTTTAATGATTTATGATAATGTTACATGGTATACTAATAGATGTGCTGTAGTTTATATTGTACAGTAATGAAGTCTTATCAATAGGAAACCACTCCACAGTACCGTATGGTTAAATTATTGCTGACATGTCAGTCAAGGGAGCCAGATTTTTTGTGATAATTATGTTTGCAGGTTAATAAAATTGAATCATAGAATCATAGAAGATTAGGGTTGGAAGAGACCTCAGGAGGTCATCTAATCCAACCCCCTACTCAAAGCAGGACCAACCCCAACTAAATCATCCCAGCCAGGGCTTTGTCAAGCCGTGCCTTAAAAACCTTTAAGAATGGAGATTCCACCACCTCCCTAGGTAACCCATTCCAGTGATTCACCACCCTCCTAGTGAAATAGTAGACCCTATAGGGAGTAGGGACCAGAAGTGACTAGTTTTTTTCTAATATCCAACCTAGACCTCCACTGCAACTTGAGACAATTGCTCCTTGTTCTCCTTGGTCTCCTAGTTGAAGGCTGCTATCAAATCCCCCCTCACTCTTCTCTTCTGCAGGCTAAATAAGCCCAGTTCCCTCAGCCTCTCCTCTCCTCAGTCATGTGTCCCAGCCCCCTAATCATTTCCGTTGCCCTCCGCTGGGCTCTCTCCAATTTGTCCACATGCGTTCTGTAGTGGGGGACCCAAAACTGGACACAATACATCAGAGGTGGCCTCACCAGTGCCAAATAGAGGCGAATAATCACTTCCCTTGATCTGCTGGCAGTGCTCCTACTAATGCAGCCCAATATACCGTTAGCCTTCTTGGCAACAAGGACACACTGTTGACTCATATCCAGCTTCTTGCCCACCATAATCCCCAGGTCCCCAGGAGAGTTAGTGAAGCCTTTTTGAATTCATTTTCAAAGGATTTAGTAAATCAACATTCTTTACTGTTCTACAATCTGAAGAACACAGACAGACATTCTAGTGTAATGTCTTGTATACAAACTGGATTTCTGATAACAGATAAACTGATTCCCCTAAACAAACATAAATATGCACTGTTTGGCTTTCTTAAACCTTACTATGTCTTTGTATCTTAATATAACATGTATAAGGCATGTATGGGCAATCTTCTGGCCAAGTTGTGTTGAAAGCTTATATAGCACTGGTACAGTTTAGTCAGATAAAATATATTCTGTTTTATTATAAGGCCCTATTAGCTTATAGCATCATAATTCAAGCATTGAAGTGCAGCTATCTATCGCAATAAGACATGAGACATAGTCGTTTTTTGGACATAATCAGGCAGCTGAGACCATTTTTTATCTGAATAATTTAGTTGTAGTTTTAAATTATTAGTATTTATGCTCACAGGCACACAGGTCAAAAGCAAAGTTGTCTTTGAAAACTGAAGACACTAGCAAATTTCTCAGTTCTGTTTTCTGAAAACAATTGCCTGCTGCTTTTCAGTGAGTTTAAATGGCTTTTCAACAATGATATACACCTCTACCCCGATATAACGCGATCCGCTATAACACAAATTCTGATATAACGGGATAAAGCAGTGCTCCGGGGGGGCGGGGCTGCGCACTCCGGTGGATCAAAGCAAGTTCGATATAACGCGGTTTCACCTATAACGTGGTAAGATTTTTTGGCTCCCGAGAACAGCGTTATATCGAGGTAGAGGTGTAGTTATTTAGTATACTAGGAACCACCAGCATACACATGTTATGGAACACAACCCAAGATGTAAACAAGGCATGAATGCAACAGATATTAGGGCTGGTCAGAAAACAAGATTTCTATGTGTTTTCATTCCATACCAGACTGAACATGAGAGTTTTCAACATTCGTCATGAAATAATATTAAAGAGACCCTAGAATATTCAGTAAGCAGGATACCACAGACGTGGGAGAACTAAGTCCCTGCTCCACTTAATGTAAAGCAAGGATTTGAATTTAGGTATCTCAAACCCCAGGCACATGCCCTGACCAGCTGGCTATAATCAGTCTTTCACTCCTATTGGAGCTGTTCCACTTTGCATAAACAATTAAATATCTATTGTGCCAGAGAAAATGAGCACTTCCTTAGAGTATGGGAAACCCAGGTTCAAATCCAAAATAAGCACTCCCTTAGGGTATGGGAAACCCACATAAAAATCCAAGCTCTGAGTTTTGATTTTGATGAATCAGAATTTGCTGGAGGAAATATTGTTGAAAAATTCCTGACTAGTTCTAGTAAATATGCTTAAATCTGAGTTTAAAGCCTTTTTACTTGTGTAAACCCAATTTCTGTGTCTTTCCTGCAGCAGTGAATAACACCACTGATTCTTAAATCAGCAGGAAAGGCACATTTACTTCTCTGCATAAATGATTGTGCTAGCAACAATGAAACACAAACCCTTAATGGAGGCTAATAAGGGAGTAACTGATTCTCAATGATTTTGTTTTAGGAGACACGTATCAGTGGTATTTATGGCCTTTTGTTGCCCTCCACTGTAGATGCATAGAGGAACAGAAGAGCCAGAAAAAAGGGAATAAAGGGCCTTCAACCTGTAGGAGAGGAGGAACCAACATCTTACAGTTTTTTATGAATGTGTATTGTGACATGGGGAGCCAAAAGCCAGCTACTTGATATGGTCTTCTACCACCAAAATCCACAAGACGTCCCAGCAGAAATGCCTATGGCAATTAATATTGCAAAATCCAATATTAACTCTCCCTTCATGGATTCTGTTCTCATTGAAAAGGGAGTAATGTTCACCAGGACCGCCAGCTTTTTTGCCGTCCTAGGCGGCGGAAGGTCCCACCCCCGAAATGCCGCCCCCGACAAAGGCAGCGGAAGGTCTCGCCCCCAAAATACCGCCGACGACCGGGGCGCCCCCCAAATGCTAGCACCCTAGGCGACCGCCTAGGTCGCCTAATGGGTTGCACCGGCCCTGATGTTCACTCTGAGAGAAGGAGGGCTATGGCAGTGTCATTGTGGTGGGCTATGCTGCCATGAAGAGCTGTCCACTTTCAGGCCCCATTATTTGTGGTATGGCTCTCAATTTCCTCAGAGTCTCAATTCCTTTCACATTCCATGAAACTACAGAACCACTCAAGAAGGAAGAATATCTTTCAAACATCACAGGTTTTAAGTTTGAATTTTCAAATCTCTTTCCCCATTCCTGTGTTTTCTCATGATAGAGAAAAATAAGGCCTACATTTTCATAAACTCTGGGCACATTAATTAGCTTTCATAGTTGTTTCATTTAGACACTTAACTTACCTCATTGCAAGCTGAAATCAAGCTGAAGTTGGGCTTATGGGAAAGGTGTCACATCATCCATTTCTCTAAGCTTTTGAGGTCCATCAGCGACTGAAATGAAATTAAGCCAAATAAATTCTGCAATATGTTGTATATGCATCTATGCTCATCATGCACACTGAAAAACATATAAGGTCTCAGAATTTTTGGCAAGCAAATGCATGAGTAAGGAAAAAGCCAGCACATTTTATGATACATTTATATACCAATGCAATAGCCTTTTTAAAATCTGAACAGGCTCTAATTGTGAGCAGATTACATAAAGACAAACTAATTCACTGCAGCACATGAAAGAAAAACAAAATTATATGCCTTTAACCAGTATAAAATATATTAGCTTTTTTTCATCCTCAAAATAGCTTTTAACCAAGCTAAGTAAGTCTACCAGTATTCCAGAAAGTGGTCTGTATTATTCATTGGTTCAGCTACAGAAGAATTGTAGAGCAGCCACAAACCTGGCTAAATTTAGAAATGGAGACAAACACTTAGACTGACACCACTCACTTTACAAAAGGACAGCATTTAGCAGTGGGCATCCTAGAAGACATGAGAGTTAGGAAACCCCTAGAGTACAGCACTGACTGGAGTTTCTCCCTGCAACTGATTACCATTAGTTTTAGGGAAGGAGAGTGGGGAGACCGAGGAGATGGAAGATTATGACTCAGGTTATGAGTCAGTGGGTGCCTTTCCACTGATTGCAATGTGCTTTGGATAAGTATCAAAATGCAGGAAATTGTCCATCCTCCTACAAAGCTTCCATATGAGACTTATGGCATCCCCAGATCTGTGAGCTCTGTGGGGGGAAATACTGTAGAACGTCCTCCAAACATAGGGAGATAGTTTGTTTCACATAATCTCTCCCTCCTTCAGCAGGTCTGAATTATTCAGTTAGCCCTGTCACTGCATTGTACACAAATTCTTCTCTTTGTCAGGTTGTCCTGCCATAGAACCCAACACCTTGTGGGATTTACATGTAATACGTGACTCATAGACATGTTCTGATGTACTAGGCTACGCAGTAGTATAGGTATATATGCACACATGTTAAGTTTGCCCCCTTTATAAAAAAAGAGAGAGAAAAGTATTCTGAATTGAAATGATCTTCAGTTAATCCCAGCCAGGAGTGTGTGATAATTTTTCAAATGTGGGTGCTTTATATCCTGCATTTTATTCCAATTTACATGTAACAAAACCTGTATTAGATTCCGAACTGCCACTCGAATCATCCAAATGGAAGGCTGACATTTTCTCAAGGTAGCCACTATTTAAATCAGAGCCCATTGATAGATAAATAGTAGCATACATATGTAACTGGTATGTCTTTATAAATTAGAAGTTTTTACAGGCTTGTAGTTTATGGTATAGTATAACAATCTGTAATTACTTTATATATCATTACAGAATTGTCATATTTAGGATACTAAACATTTAAAATGTATAAATATACTGCTGTACCCATCTTAAAAAGCACCTAGATTTACTATTTTATTAGCTAATTTTTTTAGAAGAATAGATAGTGTGTAGAAGATCAAACACAATCAGAAATACAGTACATAAGATACATTATTTAATGCAAACGGTAAGATTTAAATTAGTTTTCTTTAACCCAATAAACATGTCAAGACTATAAAATTGCATTACTATCTTCAGCTTGCATTGCTTGAGCTTTGCTCTTGTGGTTTTTAATGACAACATCAGAAACTGTAGATAAAAATAGATTGCTCTAGGTTTTTTTTATTTCTACATAAAACAAAAATTCTTATGTGTCTCGTGTGTCCATTAAAATTGATTTTTCATAATAAACCTGTGGTATGTGCCTAGTGGTGCAGCATACAGCAATCAGAATCTCCTGATCTGTAGCTGTCAAATTGGTGAGCGGCTGGTCAGTTTCCATGATGACTGGTTCCAGGATTGAAGTTTGTTTACTTTACATAACACATCTGAGAACAAGTTTTCTAAGCAAAGTCATTGGTGGCATACAGATAGGGCTTCACGAGTGGAGTCTTCTGTTGACTGCTTTATTCCATTTCCTTCATTTGATGTATTATTTTGTATTTTCTCCCAGATACTATTATGTGGGAACAACATTTGTTCTTTACATAAAAAAAGTACATGCAAAACTGTAATAATCTGGACAAATGTAGAAAAAGAAGTTTCCATGCACAAAATTTAACTGCAGCTTGCACGACTGATTGATCACACTCTGTAACATCATGGGACCACATGTAATAGAGTAATTTGTACTACTGTAGGTCCAGTTACAAATAAGGAACACAAACAATTTGACTTATAAATGCAAAAGAACTTACTCTTATATACATTTTGGTGAAATTTATACAATACAAAAATACTTAGAGTTAGCATCCTGGTTAACTGAAATGGCCTTTCCTCCCTGTATTATCACTGTAGTGGAGATCAGCTGAGGCACTCATGCTAACAGTCCACAGGCTAATTTTTGCCCTTAGTTACACTGGAGAATGTTCAGTGTAAATCAACTAGGTAAAATAGTTGATAAAGATTTTTATGAGAATACTTCCTTGCCTTAAGACCAGATAAATGCCCCCACTGCAGAGGTGACTGTGGCTCCACCCTGTTCTACCCTTGTCCATTCCCTTTGGGTTGCACCCTGAGGAGAAGTAGAGAGCAGTCCAGCCCATGTCCCCTATCCCGTGTACGAGCTATGCAGCTGTATGGGAGGCCCCATACTTCCTCCTACTCCCACACTGGTCAGCAGGAAATAACCTCTCCCATGTAAACCTTTAAGAAAACCTTTGTGCTATAATAAACCTTTGTGCTATAATAAAGTAATTTGATTAATTTTCAGTTATTCACTCGGATCACTTCCCTAAATATGGTTATTACACAGATATGTTTTATTTATTTTAAAGTGTGTTGAACAGATCTTTGTGTGTGTGTTTTGTTTTTGTTTTTTAAACAAAAGGTGATGAACATGTCTATTTTGTACTCAGGAACAAATCACCTAACTCAGTTCATCTTCAAATCTGGATCGTTTTGAACAATCCTGTATTTGAGAAAAAATAATTCCTTTCTGATCTCTGTGGTGATCTCCCTTAAGTATGTAATGTGATTATCTGTATCTTAAAATTCTTATAAGTATAGATACTAATATATGTCATAACATTATCCAGCCCACTTTTAAACTCAGCCACGATGTTTGACTTGAGGTCCCTGCCTCCCATTGGCAGCAAATTCCAAAGATTGATTTTCTGCCATGTGAAGAACAATGTAACCTATAGACGACGTCTACATTTGACCTTGAATGTATTATTCCCAGCAAGCATAAACATATCTATGCTAGCTCTGTTTGAACTAGTCTGCTAAAAATAGCAATGTAGTCAGGGTAGCATGGATTGCAGGTTGGGCTACAAGTAGGTATGTATTTTGATGGTTAGCCCAAGCTGCTGCCCACTGTATCCTGGCTACATGGCTATTTTAGTGCACTAGCCTGAGCAGAACTAGCACGGGTACTTCTACACAAGCTGGGAATCGTACCTCCCAGCTCACATGTAGATGTAACTATTGCTATAGGTTGGGTTGAAATCCTTTAAACTGATGAGTGTAACAGATGCACTTCATTCAGATTAAATGTAAGAAACAATAGTGGTCTCCAAGTCAGTAGTTTCCATGTTTAGAGAACTCAGTACCAAAGGATATGACAAGAATTCTCATCATGCCAGCTACAGGGGGCTGAACAAAGGTTGGAATAAAATGTAATTCTATTCTCTTCCATATCATCATCCACCATATCCAACATTACCTTCAATCCCAAGTGTCACATTTCTTCCTGACTTGGAGAGGGGAAAAACATTAACATGAACCAGACCATTCAAGGGTCTGACAACTATGGAATCAAGAGGGTGAGACATGACCCAAAACCAAATTTTCTCTAAGCCAAAGCAATTATATACAAATCAGTCATGGAAGTTAGTAAAGATACTGCTATGAAAAAAAGGTGTAAATTGCAGTCTGCTAGGTCAGATCCCTATACAAATCATAATTGATTTTTACTGAATCACCAAGAAATCTCCATCACCAATTGGGCCCTGAAGCTCAGCGCCACCTGACATAATGAGCATCTTCTGCCAAATCACCCAATATACCCTTGGTGAGTAGGAGAAAGGCCCTTGTTTCCACTAGCTTTTGAAAACCACAAGTAGTATTTCCTTTGAATTCACGTAAAACAGAAGGATTGAGCAGCATCCATTTGATATTTTTTTCACATTCAGCTGCCTCTTTGCATCTATAAATTCCTTGAATTGCTTCTACAGTTAGGCAGAATAGTCTAGTAAAATAAAAGTACAAAAATGCCTATACTTTGATGCCTCCCCCATCTCTCATTTTCCATGTTTTCCAGCTTATTCACCACGTTATGGAAATGCAGGACCAATGAACAAGATCACTCATTACCATAGAAGTCTGGGAGTTCCATCCAGTTTCAATCTCCTATTCCTACTTAGTGTCTCAAGAAGTCATGTTTCTCCCCCCCCCGCCCCCCTCCCCCCCAAAAAAAGAATTATCAGAAAAGGAAATAGACCATGCTCCTTCAGCACTGTCCTGGAGTCCCACAGTGTGAAAATAAATCCCTCCATTTCTGTTGCCTGCATGATCACGCCTTTTCCTTATTTCTGCTTATCTCCTTTCCAGTTGCTGCATTGTATTCCAGTTGCTCTATTGTGGACAGTCACCCTTCAGAGAGGAGATTCTTCTTTCAGTACCTTTGACCCTCCCATTCAATATATTCACCAGAACCACAGTCATAATTTGTAATTTAAAGACCTGAAGGTTGTGTCTACATTACCTTTTTTACACCAACATTTTTCACTTTTCTACTACTGCTGGTAACAATGGTGGGAGAACTAGCATAGGAAGGCCTCCAGGTAGTCAGTGACATTGTACCAAACAACCTCAAACTCTGCTCAGACTGGCTCTTGATGATGTGATATTTAAAACACAGGCAGCAACAAAAATCTTGCTACACAATTCGCTAATGCTACCACCAGTGTACTTGCACTAGTTGGAAAATTTAGGCGGAAGAAACAGGCAAATGTACCTAGGGCTATTTTTCCCCCCCTGCAATATTGTGAACTTTTAATGTTTGAGCAAATGTTTTTGCTAGTGAACTAGAGGCGATTCTGTATTGTTTGCCTGTTAAAATATAAACATGCACATAAACTATACTTGGGGAAATTTCCCAAAATTATTAACTTTTGTGTCAAAAGATGCATTATAATAACATCTATGTATTCTCTTTCCCTCCGCCCCTTTTATTTAGGAATACTAATGTTCTCTAGCTCACATGAATTGGCCAGATCTGTAAGTTAATTTGATTATTTTTTGCTTCAGACAGTCCTCTTCCTTAATAGTACTTTTTAAGCACTTTTTTGAACCTACTGTAGAGAGGTTAAATCACTGTGTCATTAATATTTAAGGCAGACTAAATGGAAAGAGATGCTTATAAAGTCCAGACATCTTTGTCACTGATATAATGGTACAAAGAGACAATTTTCCTCACAAGAACAGGAAGATAGTTCTGTCTGTTCCATGTTGGATCATTTGTCTCTGTTACATTGATGAATTCATTGTGGTGACAATACTTTGTCTGAATAATGAAAAGCTGGATGAGATAGCCTGGTCAAGATGGAATACTTAAATTTTCTTCCAATTACAGTGAAGCTTATTTTTAAGATTCACAGTTCTGGTAATCCATCTTCTCTCTCTCTCTCTCTCTCTCTCTCTCTCATTTGTATTATCTAGTGCAGTTCATATGCTGAATTTTTCACTATGCTGTTGGAGATCCGATTTGCATCCATCTGTTTTTTTCAATTATTGTTCAACCAGTTTATTGAGCAGAGAATGGATCATTGTGCACTATATGCCCCATGACTTCTTGTAAGCAAAAATATTTCAGCATATACATTGGTACAAATTCTACTCTCAGTTACATCCTGTTGCACAGGTGTTACTGAGAGCAGAATTTGGCCAATTATCCTTATTCTTATCCTGCTTGCAGTTCACAATAGCCAATAAAATGTTGACATAAGCCTGAGTAGGCTAATGACTATATATAGATTTTAAGGCCAGAAAAGACCTTCAGATCATATAATCTGTCTTGTTTTATAGCATAGGCCACAGAATTTCACCAGTTTACCAGATTGTATTCAGTCAAATATACTTTAGATAAGCACAAGTTATCTTCCAGAAAGGAATCCAATCAAGAGATGGTGGATCTACCACTTTCCTTGATAATTTGTTCAAATGGTTAATTACCCTCTCTGTTAAAAATGTATAGCTTTATGAATTTATCTGGCCTCAGCTCCAAGTCATTGGTTTTTGTTATGCCTTTCTCCATTAAAGAGCCCTTTAGTACCTGGTATTTTCTCCCTGTGAATGTACTTATACACTATAATCAAATCATCTCAATCTTCTGTTTGATAAAATAAACAGGTTGAGATGCTTAATATGAAGACTGGAAAACCATATGTACCATATGGAGATTGGAAACAAAAATATAAGCCTGATTCTCCACTGCCTTGGCCATTGTGCAGTCATTTACTCCCCCACAAAGTGATAAGTGCTTCCTTTCTGATTTGTTAGGATTCCATTTTGTGATTCCATAAGCCAAATGCTCCCCTGGTGTAAATTGGTGTGGCTCCATTGAGTTAAATGTAGCTATGCTGATTTACAGCTGAAGATCAGTCCTATTGGTTCTGGCCTATTTAAGATACCAGATACTGGACTACACAGAACACTGGTCTGAGTTAGTATGGCAATTTCTGTCTTCTTGTTAATTAAATATACTGTCATTTTCATTAAGATACAGTTCTTGACCAATTATCATCAAGACTAATTTGATAATCTGCATAAAGGGGACAAAAGTCAATGAGGATTTACATCTAAAGAAGGAAATCATTGAAAGGGAGGATAAGCAAAGGAGGAACAAAGGATGTCTCACAGGTATTTATGTTTTTCATGCAGTGGTGAAGCAACACCGGGGCAGGCAACTGAGATGAGCAAATGGAAAGTGTTCCCAAATCAAGAAGGCAAACAACAACAACTAGAAGAACTTGGCTAAATGAAACAGTCACTTAAAAGCAAGAGCCAAAGTTGCTTTTGGGGACCTCCCCCCAAGAAACAAAAGAACAAATGACTAAAAAAACAACCACAACTCCCACCAGGGTGTACAACACAAAAAGTCTCATCATTTAACCATCTCCGGTTAAATAAATATACCCTGTGCAGGACTACTACTATCTTGCTGATTGTATATCGGATCTGTTCCTCAAAATGGAACTTAAATTCTGATCTTCTTTCAGTTCAAGAGGCGATAAAGTTCAATGGGAAGTCTGTTAATTCCATCATCTACTCTGTTTGATCCAAAACTATGTTCAATTCCCATAAGCCCCGGTGGACTAATAGAATGATTTCACCTATAAAGTGTCTCACAATAGGCGAGGATATCTCATCCCACCTAAGGGCCTGATTCAACCAGGTACTTAAGCATGGGCCCTTCAGTAGTCTCACTGAAATCAATGGGATTATTTGCATGCTGAAAGTCAGGCATGTGCTCAAGACTTTGCTGACTTGGGGCCTAATAGCACACTTGTGTAATTCGTAATTTCAGATGTTTGGTGATCTGAACTGATAATGCATAAGGATATTTGAACCAATAAATTACATCTGCAGTCTTTACACTCATTGGTAGCACTGAACAGAGTTGTTGATTTCATGGGACTATTTGCATGCACTCTCCAAATTGTGAAATTGACCCCTGTGCAGGGGCCCAGCACAGGGCATATGTACCAGGTAAGTTCCATGTATGTTCTGTTTTGGAAACTTAAGGTGTGGTTGAACCTTGTCTAGAGTCTTTGTACCAGAGTGAATATCTTCTCCTCATGTAAAGGTTGCAACAAGCCCAGAGAGACTTGCTTCAGGTAATAGGACATCTTTTGTATCAAGAGAGTTTGAAGGCTTTCTGCTGAGTATTGGCACAGTGCATTATAAATCTGCTGTGTACCATCCCCAAGGAAATGGGATAGGGGAGAGACTGCCTGGGTCTCTTAAGAAGCATGTAGGTTGCATACTGGAGGAACAATGAAATACACCCATTCTTGATATGGTATTTGGTGTACACCTCATGAAAGTACTGGAGAAACCCCTAGTTGGGTTTATAATCAATGTCACATGCTATATTCAGACTAATGGTGATTTTTCTACCAGTTAATGGTGGATTTAAATGGATACTTTTACTACTATTGTTACAATTACTACATGATAGACAAGAAAGATTACCAGGAGTAGGATTATATAGAAGATTATTTACATAATCAAAACATTTTAAATGTATCAACATGTCATATATGTCATATTTCTCTTTTAAAAAGTCAAAAGCAATTCCTTAAATAAATCAGCTATGGTATTTTTTTATTTATTAATTATTGCTATTTTTTTTTAGAAAAATTGGGATTTCTAGTAACAAACACAATTCCAATATTCTTAATTTTAGTCTCACATTTTAATAATATCTAATTTAAGTACCTCCCGAGTCCTCTAATAATTCTCCTTCCAACACCTATGTATAAACCTTTCATGAGAGGGTGGCATAACATTCAAATTATAGGTTCAGGATGAAGACTATTAAAATAAAAAAATATGTTTAACTGTTCTTTTCTACATTCTACTGAGTATTGATTTTATTATAAAATGTGGAAACCTGTACACCCAGAGATTACTGATATCACCATTATTTATTTTAGATGGTAGGTATACTAGAATTTATTCTTGTTGATTTAACCATAGATAGCTCAAAGGGATCAAGACAGGTCATCTTGAAAATTCGTTGAAAATGTTGAAGTTTTCTCATCAAAGTAACATTAATCTTGTTCTCATAATTAAAAGTGGGATCCATATTTTATTTCAACTAACAATCATGATCATTTAGTTGTTGAAGAATCTCACTCCTATATTTATCATAATCCATTATGACAATGGAGCCCCCTTTATGTGCAGGCTTAATTGTAATAATCTAATCATTGAAGAGATTCTGTATGACATTTCTTCCCTCTTTACTAATATTATTATATATTTTATGATTCAATCTTGTTTTAGCTCTCTCTCTCTAACTAGTCTAGTACAGGTCTTCACAAAATGATAGGAAGGAGGAAGAATAAATCTACTTGAAACTTAAATATTTTAGTTCCATAATTTGCAATAGCCTCATGTTCAGAAGAATCACTATTAATATCACTCCAGAAGATGGATTTAACAATATCTTGACCAAAATATCCTTCAACCATAATCTTTTCAGAACTGAAATAAGTAGACATCTACAAAAAATAGCTAAGGATTTAATAAAACACCACATTCTACTTATTTTAAAATAAAATGTTATTGTCATTTTATTGGAATGCAGCAGCCTTTCTGATGTAACTTAGTGGAAAAGTGAGATTTGTGGTAGCATGCCAGTGCTATGTTCCCATTATGTTCAAGTGAAAGAGTGAAAAATGTCCTGTCCTCCTTGGAAACCAAACAAGCCACGTGAAGATTAAAATTCCCACCAAGAATCATAGGAAAGGTTTAGTTTGTAACTAAGAATATTATAAAACAAAGTCAGTGAATCGATTCTTGGGCTCAATTCTTCTCTTAGGTACATCAATTTTACACTATTAATTTCAGTCGAAACCATGCTGATTTAGGCCCCAATTCAGGAAAGCACATAAGCACTTGCTTAAGTACACCCCAATTCAAAAAGTGTTTTGCTGAACAGGGATGGACATATGAGCATGCATAAACATTTTTCTGAATGAGGACCTTACCCAAGTGTATATGGCAGGACAATCAAGTTCCTTGAGTCTCACCAATAAACAGCGGGAGTTAGGAAGCATGTGTGTTATCCTTCCAGATAACAATAGTGAATACACGTCAGGTATGTACAGAAACTATAAATCAACCAAACAGTACTGATAAACCATATACTGTGTATAGCAGATATAGAAACCGTATCAGTCTTACTGTATAAAAAATGACCCACCTGATTTAATTAATTATGGTCTAAAACCTGCAGCGGGAGGGGGCGAACGCACACAAAAATAAGGATTTTTTTTTCAAATCAGCTTTTGTCAACCATGATTAAACTCAGATGTATTTTCCCTGTCAGCTGCAGAAAAAAATAATACACCATATCTGTCTACCAATTTACATTAACAAAGGATGCAGCAGGGTTAGTATAGAAATGACACCATCTCTTATCAAAAATATCTGAATATTCCTGGCAAGATTGTCTTAAGAAACAAACTATCAACTTCCTGATGTCTTCTGCTCAATAAGCATATTTTAAAATCATTTTATGCTATGCCTCATCAAGCTGCTGCTTCATTTCTTACTGCATAATTTTGACAGAACCATTTGGAAAAAAATCAATGCCTCAGAGCTGTGTTTGGATTTACTGCTGAATCCAATTACAGTGAATTATCATAAAAAGCATCAAAGTGAAAATTATTGATGGTGCTTGTTTAGTGAGCATGCAACTGTTAACTCTAAATATAAATATTTTAATGGCATGATTTCTCACCATTATAGAAGAGCAAAGAGAAATAAGTTTTGTAATCTGACATGACAAACCACTTAAATCCAAATTTAAACAAAGAATTTGCGGGAGCATTGCACTACAGAAGAGTGCATTGTTACTAGAGAGACTTCTCAGAGTGAAGCACAACTCCAAAAAATTCCATCATCATCCCTGACTTGAGAATCCAAATATAGTATAGTAAATCTGTGCTATTATCCATATCATCAAAAAATGCTTCCCTATAAGTGTGCAGTAGTAATAGGGGTGAAATTCACCTTCCCTCCAAACCAGGTCCAAGGTGTGAGGCTGATTTACAGTTTCCCCACAATGACCATTCCAACCAGCAGGCTGGCATATGAGCTGCAGCTCCTTCATGACAGTCATGCGGAGTAATAGGACCTCTGAATCTGTGTATGTGTAGTACAGGTGTACTGATGTTCCTCCCCTGGTTCAGTCCTCACTGTAGCCTGTAGCCTGGTTTAGGGGGAACAGGCTGATAATCCTTTCCCTTGTGGATCATAAGCACCCCTGTGGCGCCTCTCCAGCAACAAAAACCCCATGCAGACCCAATGCAGGGCATAAATGGGAAGAGGGCCTTGTCTTGACAGGCAGATAAATACACTGAGACTGTGAGGAGACTAGGAGCAGATGGGGAAAGAGAGAAAAAAATGAAAAAAGAAACTAGTTTGAGACTTTCATAAACCCTCAATCCCCATGAGACTTGCACACCCCACTGTATGGAGAATTTCTTTCCCCATCCAGATAGGATATAGCTCCAAAGTGTTTGATTCCTCTATCTATTACTGAAATCCAGTTTAGTGTGTACCATAAATACTGTACATGGTGTGAACACCTGTTCCTTGGCTGAATGGTCAAGCAACTTGTGGTCAATTTATCCCTATGGGATCTTGCCTTCAGAGTTTTGTGAGGGTGTTCTTCTAATCAAAAGCAATATAGAAAACTTACGTTCCAATTCTGCAATTAACTCAACACAGGCTGACCTCATGCCCTCATGAAATACCATTTTCTTCAATAGGGGTCTGCATAGGTGCAAGGGTACACCTGTATAGAACCTACTGCAATATCAGGTCCTTATAGGGTGACCAGACAGCAAATGTGAAAAATCAGGATGGGGATGGGGGCTAATAGGAACCTATATAAGAAAAAGACCCCAAAATCAGGACTGTCCCCATAAAATTGGGAAATCTGGTCACCCTAGGTCCTTAAAAACTAAACACATTGATGTTAGTTAAAAGACTCCCATTAGCTTCAAAGGGCTATGGATCAGGCCCCAAAAGAGTTGAGTGAATAGTTTGCAATGAATACATTATGTCAAATTTGATCTTTTTCTGGTCACAGAATGCTCACCGACACATTACAACTTTCCTTGAATGTATTTAAATTATTTGCTGTCTCCCCACTCACATTTTTTTTAATGCACATACACTGCTTTTCAAAATTTGAACTGTACTGTCATAAGTGGTCAAGTAAGTCACCTTGTTGTTGTTGTTGGAATTTTTTTGGTCATACTGGATCAGCATAACTCTGATAATCAAGATTTGATGCAAATGTTTCCACAAGTATTTGAGTTTGTGAACTTAAAAATGTGTTTAGTAGTGGTAATAAAACCTGAACTCCAAAATGTTCAAAAAAATTGACAAATAGAGCAAATCCAGGTATAGAAAATTTTGTTTTAAAAAAGCAAACAAATTATGGATTTTTTTGCTGGCACTATTCGGATGTGTCTAGTAATGAAATGGACTTCATATAGGAGTCAAATTGTTACATCTGTTTAGTTTATTTTACAAATCTGTAGACAATTAAATTTCTTCCTTAGTTTTATTCACACTAATGAAAACGTCTTTGAAGGTTTCATTTTTGCATGTACAATGGTACCCTTGCCCATTCCTCACTTCATTTTGCAATCTAGTTGTGAAATGTTGTGCATATTGACTTGTATATTTTGTGAACATTCTTGTATACCTAGATCCTTTTGTAGGAAGTGGGAAATAGATTTCTGTTCTAAAAGCCATTTTTAGATGCACAATAAATCTACAACCTTATGAACATCTAACATACGTAAAGGCCGAAATAAGGCCTTAAAACAATTAATTACAACTGAGTTTGTGCTAAAGTACTTCTTAAGCTGGTCAACAAATTATGTTGCATTGCCTCAAGCATTAAAAGTCAAATTCTTTTCTTTAAGAGTCACTTTTTGACTACAAAATTAATGCACTTTTCAATGTACTTTGGTAGAGCAACAGTGACATCCAGTGATCAGGTTGGTAAATTTCTGATGTTTGGTAGAGTGCAGATTTCAGAATCTGTTTCTTTTAAAGGTGACCATCTAAATTTAAATGAAACACCAGAAACTTGCCAAGTTCAGCATATTTCATACCATGTCTTTATCAAGAAGTAGTGCTAAAATTGTACATTACTTAACTGTTATTAACCAAGAATTATTACAATTAAAACATAATTGATCCATTATCTGCTCACAGCACTTAAACACAAAACTAAACACATAATTTAGCACAAGTGTTTCAACTTGCTTCATGTTTTTTGTCCTGGGGGATTGTATTGATTAAGGGAAAGAAGCCAGATGCTGGAAGTCTGGATTGGAATTGCACCACTGAACTGAAATAATATGCAAGTGCTGACTGTATATAGTTACTTGTTTAGCATAATCAGCATTTAGAGAATTTAAACAGGTCAGTTAAATGGAAGCACTGCAAAACTTGTACATGTTGGGGATTCAAATATTAGGTCTCTTAAGTTTGTTTTCTGGTTTGGAAAGTAGACTCCATTCTGATCTATACAAAAATTACAAAATATTTAATGATTTATTCACTGAGATTCAGCAACAGTTTAAAAGAATGCCTATCAAACTATTATAGTTCCCTTTCCATTTATTAAAATTGTAATAAAAAAATATGTATGCAAAATAGCTCATTCATTACTCCTTCTATATCACCACATAACAACTACCGGTCAGTAGACATACTACAGCTCTTGCCCTTTGCAGTCTCACCAAGTATAATTAGAAATCTTGGGATACTTTGTCATCAAATACCATTGCATGGTAGTATTTGATGAACCCCTATCAAGCAGTTTGTAACTTGTATATTTTATTTTATCTACATTCTATGCAAAAGCACTAAATTAAAAGAGCTGTAAGGTTGCACAGGGGATGATTGCTCCCACTGAAATTTGAAAGACCCTGCAATGTTCAGCACCTCTGAAAGTCAGACCACTTTTATTTTCATGCCTACATATAGATTTATGTATCTAATGCAGGGATCGGCAACCTTTGGCATACGGCTCGCCAGGGTAAGCACCCTGGCAGTCCAGGCCGGTTTGTTTATCTGCCGCGTCTACAGGTTCGGCCGATCGTGACTCCCACTGGCTGCGGTTCGTCGCTCCAGGCCAATGGGGTCTGTGGGAAACGACGACCAGCACATCCCTCGGCCCGCGCCGCTTCTCGCAGCCCCTATTGGCCTGGCGAGCCGTGTACCAAAGGTTGCCGATCCCTGATCTAATGGTAGGCATACAAGTTGGAAAATTCTAAACTTAACTTTTCCTCTCTCGGTTTTTCCTATATGTAAATTGGAAGTTATAAATACTTATATAACTTCCAATTTACATATAGGAAAAACCGAGAGAGGAAAAGTTAAGTAGATGCTTATATAATTTACGAGATTGTTCCGAAGTTTAAAATAATTAATGTTTGTGCAGTATTTAGAAAATATAAACTCCTGTGGAAGTACTAAGTCTATTTTTTATGTATTAAACTGATTGGACAAATCTGACCCAGTGATCAGCGTCTGTTATACATCCCCCTCCCTAGTGCCCGATCTACAAAGAATGTGTTTGTGATACAGCTCTCAGCTTGAGACCTTGGCTCTTTTACTCCTACTTTCAACTCTGGCGATCCCCAGATCAAATGTTTGTGTCAGACAAGAGGTCACTGCTACATAAGCACTAGAAAATATATCATAGGGAACAATTTTGCACTAGCACGAGATGGACTGGATGACGTAACAATTCTATGTTCATAAATATATACTTCAGTAGAGATACAGTAAGATAGGAAGAGCAAAGGATTTCATAGTGCTTCTGATTCATGCATAACTCCTGAACAGTGGAAATCTAGGACACAAATTTAGGAAAATATACTTCAGTTTATTCTACTCTATCATGCCTTCCCTAAACCCACCCAATCATTTTTGTTGTCTTGTTTAGACATAAAATAGTTTTTGCTCTCTTAATAAAAATTCTGATAATGCTTAGCACTTATATGAAGTATAAATTGTGTCTTTCATCTGTGCTTCTCAATGGAAGGTAAAGTATTATTATCCACATTTGAGAGATGGGGAAACTGAGGCACAGAAGGGGGAAATGATTCACCCAATGTAATTCAGCAGGTCAGAAGCAGAACCTAGAATCAAGTCAGCTAAGTACCTCTATTTGAAAAAAAAAATACTTAAGGGAGTAGAAAAGCATTTGTACTCTTGATTGATTGTACAAATCCCTATTCTGCATTCAATTTAGGAACATCTTTTTGAAAATAAATTGCTAAATAGATATATTTGAGTGAGATTTATGTCATTTTTAGAATATTTATTTAGAAGAGGGAACAAAAGTGACATTAAAATGCTGTAGTAACTGGTGACAAAATAAATACTATGCCAAGCCACCTGCTAAATTGTGATCCAATTTTGAAAGCCTTCTGGTGCTGTATATACTGTGGTATCAATGCTCATTAATAATATTATGTATTCTGTAGTAGGTAGCCATCATTCAGAATATATATGTTTACCTACATCTTGTGAATTAGTATTAATACACATTTGCATCAAACATTCTAATGTCTGCTTAACATCCTTCATTGTATGATGTAAATATGTATTACATGGACTGTATGCTACAGATACATTATTCATAAATGTCTTTATTATGTTTACAAAGGTGGACAAAATATCCGTAAATGAAGCTAATAAAAAAAGAGGGAAGTGTATTGCATGAAAAAATTCAAAGGGACCAGAGTGGGCATCAGGTACAAAGGGGGAGCATCCCCACCACACAGAGAGCATTGGGAGGCATATGATACATAATAGGATTTCATGGAATCAGAATTGTAGCACTGTAAGGGACCTCCAGAGGTCATCTAGTCCAGTCCCCTGCACTCATGGCAGGACTAAGTATTATCTAGACCATCCCTGACAGGTGTTTGTCTAACCTGCTCTTAAAAATCTCCAATGATGCAGATTCCACAAACTCCCTGAGCAATTTATGCCAGTGCTTAACCACCCTGATAGTTGGGAAGTGTTTCCTAATATCTAACCTAAACCACCTGTGCTGCACTTTAAGCCCATGGTTTCTTGTCCTATCCTCAGAGGGTAAGGAGAACAATTTTTCTCCCTCCAACCTTTTTGTGTACTTGGGAATTCTTATGTTCCCCTTCAATCTTCTTTTCTCCAAACTAGACAAACCCAATATTTTCAATCTTCACTCATAGGTCATGTTTTCTAGACCTTTAATAATTTCTATTATTTGCCTAGCAGAGTTCTACCAGCTTGTGTTTCTTAATTTTTCCAGCTTATGTCTTAATATATGTAGTCTGCATTTCTCAGTTGCTTTACCTGTTGCTGCTTTATTGCATCATAGATTTCCTAATTGTTTCTCTCAGGTTAGTCCAACCACAATATCTCAGAGTCCTCAGACTGTTCATAGACTCAGAGATTCATAGACTTTAAGGTCAGATGGGACCATTGTGATCATCTAGTCTAGTTCAACCCCAGTACTTTCATGTTCTCCATCCAAATCACATGGTGGAGAAAAGGAAACTATAGAGCAGGGATCGGCAACCTTTGGCACGTGGCTCGCCAGGGTAAGCACCCTGGCGGGACGGGACGGTTTGTTTACCTGCCGCGTCCACAAGTTCGGCCGATCGCATCCCTCGGCCAGTGCCGCTTCCCGCCACCCCCATTGGCCTGGAGCGGCGAACCGCGGCCAGTGGGAGCCATGATCGGCCAAACCTGCGGACGCGGCAGGTAAACAAACCGGCCCGGCCCGCCAGGGTGCTTACCCTGGCGAGCCGCGTGCCAAAGGTTGCTGATCCCTGCTATAGAGAGAGGAGGAAGATGTAGGGGAAAGCAAGAACAGGGTTGCACTGACGAATGAAAGGGAATTATTCAGAAGAGCTGGAAGAACAATCATTCACAATCTCCACTCCTCCTACTCCACAGCAAACAAAGAATCTCTGAGCCCACTTCCCATTTTGAGACCGTGACACACNATATGATACATAATAGGATTTCATGGAATCAGAATTGTAGCACTGTAAGGGACCTCCAGAGGTCATCTAGTCCAGTCCCCTGCACTCATGGCAGGACTAAGTATTATCTAGACCATCCCTGACAGGTGTTTGTCTAACCTGCTCTTAAAAATCTCCAATGATGCAGATTTCACAAACTCCCTGAGAAATTTATGCCAGTGCTTAACCACCCTGATAGTTGGGAAGTGTTTCCTAATATCTAACCTAAACCACCTGTGCTGCACTTTAAGCCCATGGTTTCTTGTCCTATCCTCAGAGGGTAAGGAGAACAATTTTTCTCCCTCCAACCTTTTTGTGTACTTGGGAATTCTTATGTTCCCCTTCAATCTTCTTTTCTCCAAACTAGACAAACCCAATATTTTCAATCTTCACTCATAGGTCATGTTTTCTAGACCTTTAATAATTTCTATTATTTGCCTAGCAGAGTTCTACCAGCTTGTGTTTCTTAATTTTTCCAGTTTATGTCTTAATATATGTAGTCTGCATTTCTCAGTTGCTTTACCTGTTGCTGCTTTATTGCATCAGAGATTTCCTAATTGTTTCTCTCAGGTTAGTCCAACCACAATATCTCAGAGTCCTCAGACTGTTCATAGACTCAGAGATTCATAGACTTTAAGGTCAGATGGGACCATTGTGATCATCTAGTCTAGTTCAACCCCAGTACTTTCATGTTCTCCATCCAAATCACATGGTGGAGAAAAGGAAACTATAGAGCAGGGATCGGCAACCTTTGGCACGTGGCTCGCCAGGGTAAGCACCCTGGCGGGACGGGACGGTTTGTTTACCTGCCGCGTCCACAAGTTCGGCCGATCGCATCCCTCGGCCAGTGCCGCTTCCCGCCACCCCCATTGGCCTGGAGCGGCGAACCGCGGCCAGTGGGAGCCATGATCGGCCAAACCTGCGGACGCGGCAGGTAAACAAACCGGCCCGGCCCGCCAGGGTGCTTACCCTGGCGAGCCGCGTGCCAAAGGTTGCTGATCCCTGCTATAGAGAGAGGAGGAAGATGTAGGGGAAAGCAAGAACAGGGTTGCACTGACGAATGAAAGGGAATTATTCAGAAGAGCTGGAAGAACAATCATTCACAATCTCCACTCCTCCTACTCCACAGCAAACAAAGAATCTCTGAGCCCACTTCCCATTTTGAGACCGTGACACACTTTAATATTTTGCAAAGTTTATGAGAAGCTCTTGCCCACAATTATAGAAAGTTTCAGATATCTCACTGTCCATAAGGCAGGTCATCCTGGAGCATCTCTTTGTGGTCAGGCATGGCATCACAGATAAGCCACATCTGGGGTGTAAACGAGTCCAGATAGACCACTGAATACTAAAGAGTGATCCCTTTTGGAGGGTTTCTTATTAACAGAAAGTCTAACACAAAGTGTAAACAAAATCTTTACCTCAACACCTTGGCCAGGAGACTGACAGTCTTGATTGTCTATTCTACCCGAGTCCACTGCTTCCCTCTGTCCAGGTCCTCCACCAACAGAGTCACCTTGTCTGAGGTTTTTGCCCTGGAGTCAGGTCTTGTGTCACTATGTGGGCAGAATTCTCCTTTGGAGACAGGGGTCTGTAGAGACCTGACAACAGCAGCTCTTCCCTGAGGCAGCACATATGGGTTTCCCGCCACTATCTGGGAGATTCCCTGGCTAAGACCACAACCTCCTGAATGGCTGCCAACTGCAGCTATCCTTCCGGGTTCTCCCATATCTAGAAACACTCCTTTCATGCTCCCTATTCTGGTGGGTTCCTCAGGGAGCTCTCTATTTCTGAGGGACTGCTTCTAGGCTTCATGCTTTAGGAACACATCTTCAGATTAATTCCCTTGAGAGCTCTTCTCCTTAGGAAATTCCTGTCTCCTTCGGAGTGCTTCTCCTAACTGAGCTGGGGTAATATTTATTAGGTCCAGGTGCTAATTTACTAATCATTAATCAGTCACCTATGGCATTCCGTAAAGTAGAAATAGAAGCTTTTGATGATGTTGATTTTATGGAAATAAATTCCATATGCCCGCAGAATGCGCCATAGGCTGGTCCTGTGAATGAACATAAGAACATAAGAATGGCCTTACTGGGTCAGACCAAAGTTCCATCTAGCCCAGTATCCTGTCTTCCGACAGTGGCCAGTGCTAGGTGCCCCAGAGGGAATGAACAGAATAGGTAATCATCAAGTGATCCATCTCCTGTCACTCATTCCTAGCTTCTGGCAAACAGAGGCTAAGGACACAATCCCTGCCCATCATGGCTAATAGCCATTGATGGACCTATCCTCCATGAATTTATCTAGTTCTTTTTTTAACCCTGTTATGGTCTTGGCCTTCACAACATCCTCTGGCAAATTGTTCCACAGGTTGACTATGGGTTGTGTGAAGAAATACTTCCTTTTATTTGTTTTAAACCTGCTGCCAATTAATTTCATTTGGTGAACCATAGTTCTTATATTATGTGAAGTAGTAAACAACACTTCCTTATCTACGGTACTTTCTCTACCACCAGTCATGATTTTATAGACCTCAATCATATTTCCCCTTAGCTGTCTCTTTTCCAAGCTGTAAAGTCCCAGTCTTATTAATCTTACCTCAAATGGAAGCCATTCCATACCCCTAATCATTTTTGTTGCCCTTTTCTGAACCTTTTCCAATTCCATGATATCTTTTTTTTAAATGAGGCGACCACATCTGCACACAGTATTCAAGATGTGGGCATACCATGGATTTATATAGAGGCAACATGATATTTTCTGTCCTATTATCTATCGCTTTCTTTATTATTCCCAGCATTCTGTTCTCTTTTCTGACTGCCACTGCACATTGAGTGGATGTTTTCAGAGAACAATCCACAACGACTCCAAGATCTCTTTCTTGAGTGGTAACAGCTAATTTAGACCCCATCATTTTATATGTTTAGTTGGGATTATGCTTTCCAACGTGCATTATTTTGATTTATCAAAATTAAATTTGATCTGCAATTTTGTTGCCCAGTCACCAAGTTTTGTAGCTCTTCGCAGTCTGCCTGGGTCTTAACTATCTTTAGTAATTTTGTATCATCAGCAAATTTTGCCACCACACTGTTTACCCCCTTTTCCAGATCATTTATGAATAGGTTGAATTGGACGGGTCCCAAAACAGACCCCTGGGGACACCACTATTTATCTCTCTCCATTCTGAAAACTGACCATTTATACCTACTCTTTGTTTCCTATCTTTTAACCAGTTAACAATCCATGAGAGCACCTTCCCTCTTATCCCGTGGCAGCTTACTTTGCATAAGAACCTTTGGTGAGGGACCTTGTCAAAGGCTTTCTGGAAATCTAAGTACACTATATCCATTGGATCCCCTTGGTCCACATGCTTGTTGAGCCCCTCAAAGAATTCTAGTAGATTGGTGAGGTATGATTTCCCTTTACTAAAACCATGTTGACTCTTCCTCAACAAATTATGTTCATCTATATGTCTGACAATATTGTTCTTTATTATAGTTTCAACCAGTTTGCCTGGTATTGAAGTCAAGCTTACAGGCCTGTAATTGTCAGTATCACCTCTGGAGCCCTTTTTAAAAATTGGTGTCACATTAGCTATCCTCCAGTCATCTGGTACAGAAGCTGATTAAAATGATAGGTTACAGATGACAAACAGTCATTCTGCAATTTCAAATTTGAGTTCCTTCAGAACTTTGGATGAATACCATTTGGTCCTGGTGACTTATTGCTGTTTAATGTATCAATTTGTTCCAAAACCTCCTCTAATGATACGTCAATCTGGGACAGTTCCTCGGATCTGTCACCTAAAAAGAATGGCTCAGGTTTGGGAATCTCCCTTACATCCTCAGCCATGAAGACTGATGTAAAGTATTCATTTAGTTTCTCCTCAATGGCCTTATCATCATTGAGTGCACCTTTAGTACCTCGATCGTCCAGTGGCCCCACTGGTTGTTTAGCAGGCTTCCTGCTTCTGATGTATTTAAAAAAAAATGCTATTACTTTTTGAGTCTGTGGCTACCTATGATGGTGTCCCCGGAATAGATATGTTGACAAAGTTGGCAACGGGATTTGTTGCAAAGATAGGTTCCTGGGTTAGTGTTTTTGTTGTGTGGTGTGTGGTTGCTGGTGAGTATTTGCTTCAGGTTTGGGGGCTGCCTGTAAGCGAGGATTGGCCGGCCTGCCTCCCAAGATCTGTGAGAGTGAGGAATCGTCCTTCAGGATAGGTTGTACATCCTTGATGAGGCGCTGGAGAGGTTTTAGTTGGGGGCTGAAGGTGACGGCTAGTGGTGTTCTCTTAATTTCTTTGTTGGGCCTGTCCTATAGTAGGTGACTTCTGGGTACTCTTCTGGCTCTGTCAATCTGTTTCTTCACTTCAGCGGGTGGGTATTGTCATTGTAAGAATTCTTGATAGAGATCTTGTAGGTATTTGTCTCTGGCAGGGGACACCATCATAGGACCTAATCACATCAGCCACACTATCAGAGGCTCGTTCACCTGCACATCTACCAATGTGATATATGCCATCATGTGCCAGCAATGCCCCTCTGCCATGTACATTGGCCAAACTGGACAGTGTCTATGCAAAAGAATAAATGGAGACAAATCTGTCTTTAAGAATTATAACATTCAAAAACCAGTCGGAGAACACTTCAACCTCCCTGGTCACTCAATTACAGATCTCAAAGTCACAATACTGCAACAAAACCTGTAAAAACAGACTCCAACGCGAAACTGCAGAATTGGAATTAATTTGCAAACTAGACACCATTAAATTAGGCTTGAATAAAGACTGGGAGTGGATGGGCCATTATACAAAGTAAAAACTGTTTCCTCATGCTAATTTTCCCCCCTACTGTTACGCACACCTTCTTGTCAACTGTTGGGAATGGGCCATCCTGATTATCACTACAAAAGTTTTTTTTTTTCTCTTGCTGCACCTAATATCTCACCTTAATTCTTTACTCTCATTACTATTGGTTTGACAACACCCATTTTTTCATGTTCTCTGTGTATATATATCTTGCTACTGTATTTTCCACTGCATGCATCTGATGAAGTGGGTTTTAGCCCATGAAAGCTTATGCTCAAATAAATGTGTTAGTCTCTAAGGTGCCACAAGTACTCCTGTTCTTTTTGCTGATACAGACTAACATGGCTACTACTCTGAAACCTGTCATTCTTTTTTGGCTTTCCTAATTTTATTTTTACACGTCATTTGCCAGTGTTTATGCTCCTTTCTATTTTCTTCACTAGGATATAACTTCCACTTTTTAAAGGATGCCTTTTTGCCTCTCACTGCTTCTTTTACTTTCCTCGTTAGCCACGGTGGCTCTTTTTTGGTTCTCTTACTATATTTTTTATTTGAGGTATACATTTAAGTTGAGCCTCTATTATGGTGTCTTTTAACAGTTTCCACTCATCTTGCAGAGATTTCACATTTGGCACTGCACCCTTTAATTTCTGTTTAACTAACCTCCTCATTTTTGTGTAGTTCCCCTTTCTGAAATTAAATGCTACAGTGTTGGGCCACTGTGGTGTTTTTCCTGCCACAGGGATATTAAATTTAATTGTATTATGGTCACTATTACCAAGTGGTCCAGCTATATTCACCTCTCGGACCAGATCCTGTGCTCCACTTAGGACTAAATCAAGAATTGCCTCTCCTCTGGTGGGTTCCAGGACTAGCTGCTCCAAGAAGCAGTCATTTAAGGCATCAAGAAACGTTATCTCTGCATCCCGACCTTCTCAAAGTCTATGAAATTTATGTAGAGTTCCTGTTGCATTCTAAGCACTCTTCTATTATGTTTCATAGAGCGATGATCTGGTCTGTGCATCCACACCCTTTCCGAAAACCAGCTTGCTCTTTTCTGAGAATGCTATCAACTTCCTCTGATCTACGCTGGACTATGATCTTACACAATACTTTGCTTGGCACAGATAAAGGTGTGATACCTTGCCAGTTATTACAATCACTGAGAATTCCTTTCTTTGGTATCTTCACTATAACCCCATTGGTCCACTCATCTGGCACTTTTTCGCTTTCCCAGACTGATGTAAATAGAGGGTCCAGGATAGATGCTGCTAATTCAACTTTACATGCAGCGTTGATCACAGTGAGCTCAGTTTTGAAGTCAAAACAGGAGTACGTCAGGTGTGTGTCATGTCTGCAATCCTCATCAACATTGCCATCGACTGGGTAATGCAGCGTACAACAGAAGACATGCCAAGAGGCATTAAATGGACACTCTTCTCATCCCTGGAAGACCTGGACTTCACAGATGATGTCACTCTCCTATCACATACCCATCACCATATACAAGAAAAAACAACTCGACTCAATGCATTCAGCCAGCAAATTGGACTAAAAACCAACTGCAATAAGACAGATATCATGACTTTTAATATTGCCTCACCATCACCAGTATGGATAGAGAATTATGTTCTCACCAATGTAGAAACATTCACATACTTGGGAAGCACCATCAGCCAGAATGGTGGAACAAGCCAGGACATCTGGAACAAAATCAATAAAGCTAGGAACACCTTCAGGAGCTTAAATACAGTCCAGAAATCATCAAAATACAACACCAAAACCAAACTTAAGATTTATCAGAGCTGCGTACTTTCAACAGTACTTTATAATGCAGAATGCTGGGGAATGAGAAAGTATGACATGTCTAAACTTTCTTCATTCCATACAACCTGCCTCAGAAAAATCCTCGGTATCTTTTGGCTCAGAACAATCTCAAACGAAGATCTATTGAACCAGTGCAGTCAAGAGGATCTGAGTAACATCATTGCCAGGAGGCGCTGGAGATGGATCGGCCATGTGCTTCAGATGGAAACTGATTCCATCATCAGAGTAGCAATAAGATGGACACCTGAAGGCAAGTGAAAATGAGGCCACCCGAAAACAACATGGCAAAGAGCTGTTGAAGCCGAGCTGAAAAACCTGGGGCACAGCTGGGGAACCATTGAAAGACTTGCCAGAAACAGACAGGAGTGGAGGAGCTTTGTCAGTGCCCTAAACGCCAGAGGCGTAATAGGAACATGATGGTGATGATGATATGGCATTCCGTTACTCCCGGTGGGCCTTCATAAGGCAGTCATTGGCAGATTGGACTCCCCATAAAGGGGACAATTGCCCTATGACACCCACTCAGGTTTTTATTTTTCTCCTTTTTTGAATCAGGGCCTTCTTAAAGGAAAACTGCCAATTAGTTTAAAATGTTATAATCACTTTACTGTGAAACAGATAAATTAGTGTTTAAACATGGTTATATACACTAAAAGGATAAATCACTAAGAAGTACATTGTGCCTTTTGACATAGACCTGGGTAAGAGTTGATGTGTAAGCTGCATTCCAGGAGTGTCCCCAAGAGGCACTGTGCCTCAAAAGCACTTACTCTCTTTAGTTCCCTCAATTTCCTCCCTGCGCCCCCCTGACTCCAGAGGGCTAATAGTAAGTGCTGGCCTACCCCAGTAGCAAATTACAACACATCCTCTGCCAGTGTCACCCTCTCCCCGGGGGGCGCAAAAAGTGTAAGTGGTCATGAAGTACCTGCCCACTCCTCTAATCCTCCCTTTACCAGCAAAGCCAGCTATTACGATTGTATCATGAGAATGACAACATTTGGTGTTTCCCTTAAAGCCCCAGTGCCTGGAGTCACTTGTTTAGGTGAAGATCGGAACATCCATTTAAAAAGAAGTAAGTTTCCTAGCCCTCATGATTGTGGAGAAAACATTGAAAATGTGACCCAAGTGCACCCTAAAGGCTTAGAAAGCTGAAGACAAATAAAAATCACTCATGTTTTAAATTCATGATGTTTAAACCAATCTCACAAATTTTGGAGTCCTGACTCATCATTTTTTAATATTTGGGGTTGACGGTGCTATCCTCCCTTTCATGGGGGCTTAGGCAAAGTCCCATTCTATACCTATATAATCAGGAAGTTCCCTGCTTTCTTGCTGGCTGACATCGGATCATATGCTGTAACAACAAGAAGCTCAGGGAAAATATATCAGGGCACAAGGGGTAGCTAAGTACATTAGCACTAATCCAGTCCTGGATGCAGACAGCTTACCGTTAGGCTTTGCTGCTGCTGCACTCCAAGCATGCAGGTCTTGTGTTTCTGACAACATTTTCCACCAGTTTCACCTCTAGCATCAGGAATGAGGATGCCTGACAACAGCTGACCCACTCTCTTCCACACCACACCCTTTCCCCCTTACATGCCACGGCTAGAAGATTTGGCTTCAGAGGGGTGGGTCAGGTTCTTTGCTTCCTGCACAAAGGCCCCAATCTTGCAAACACTTCCTATGGGATGTAGTGTTTGCTCTCTTGTGTAGTCCCACTGAAGTCTATTCATAGAAGCAAGCAGTATGCCTGGTAGTATGTGTTAGCTGGTTCAAACCCAAAGCTTTCATATAAACAACTTAATTCATGGGAAGACCTTGATACTCCTTAAAAGTTGTGGAGTTGTTTCTGAATGAATACATTATGCCTCTATAATTTAGCTCAGATCAGGCCAGTATAAAACTCATGTGAATTTTTAAAAACGACTATGTTATAAAATACAAAAGTTCAGAGAATCATTTGAAAGCAATGACTGCCTAAGAATACTTGGCTTATCAAATTAAACAAGCCAAGAGTCAGTTGAGGAAAAAGACAGATCACGTTTGCTGTAGTTCCAAAGACTATGTTTGCTTTTAATGAACCCTACCAAGTTTCTATGTGGAACAAACAGTATACCATTAAATATTTTATTTATTTAAATGAAAATCTGTTTGCTCAGCTGTATCCCAGAAAGTGAAAAATCTTGTATTCAGCTGAGTCCTAATTGATGTACCACTTAACCAAGTCTCTCATGAACTCGTAGTCAAATAGACCTGAGCTGTAATGTATTAAAAATATATAAATCAGCTGTTCTATGAAATTTGCAAATAAAATATTCATTTATTTATTTGGGAGTCTTTAATGTGTTCATTTTTTTCCTTTGTTGTCCTTTCAGAGAGGGGCTTTCTTGTCACATATAGTCAGAGGTTTGATATGTATATTGTTAAGCACTCTAGAGATGCATAAATAAATAAAAATCCTCTCTTGACTTTATAAATGTGTTATACAGCATTACCTTTCTGAGTATCAGCAATATCTATTTACAATTTTTCTTAGCCATTCTTACCATACCACATTGATTGTTTTGTTTTGCATTCAAAAGATTTAGAAAGGGACTGCTGTCATTCATTTAGTGGAGTATGAATGGCTCAGGAGACAAATAATTGTTTGTGGAGCCAGTTGCCTCAGGATAAGGTTGCAAAGTCAAGCAGTCATATGTTAGGAAATGCAAGAATGAAGAATGAAGATTGCCTGTGCAATCTTAATTTGTCCCCTGGAATGTATGTGTTATGATACAGTATTTAATTACAAGAGCAAATACTGTTGTTTTCAGTGGACCCCTTCTTCATTCCATAGGCACCCCTAGAGCCATGCAGCCCAAGAATGGAACATTTTCTTTCACTCTGTGCAGGTGGTGCATATGCGGTCTGGTCCCTTGTAGGAACTTTGTGAGGAGAGCATGCTCATTGCAGATGAAATCTTCATAGAATTTAGCTGCCAGCTTCTAAAAAATCATGGCTGTGGTTATCAGAGACTTATAACTTGGCTGATTTGTGAAGATTTTAATGAGAACAGTATAAAACACATCTCTGACACCAGGGCAACTACCCTGCCAAATTTCAAGTCCCTTCTCCAAAGCATGGAGGTCCTAGAGTTTCTCAAGGAAATGTTCATAAGCACTTTTTAACAACTTATTTCCCTCTAATCTTCTTATATGAATCAACTGAAATATTTTAATTGAAACTTAAAAAAAAAAAAGGCTGAGACAGACACCCCAAAATGGAAAATTCTAGCCCAAATGGTTAAAATTTAGTAAAGGTCTAAGCAACTGAGGACAGGGTCTTTTAATGGAAAGTGTCAGGCAACCTTAATTATAGATGCTGCTTCCAACACCATCTGTAATGACTTAGCAGTCTCATTCCAGCTGCAAATGCACGACCCAATGGCCACTGAAGTAAATGGGAAGATTCTCATTGACTGCAATTGTCTTTGAGTCAGGCTACTAGAAACTCAAGTCACTTTATAAATAAATAATTATATCACTACTTGGTACTTTTCAGAAGTCTTAAAAAGAGTCCAAGGATTTAATAGGCATGGAGACTCTCACCCCAAAGAGGTAAGTGTTGTGTGAATGGCATTGAGAAGCTTGTGTTAGCACTGACAACGATGTATCAATTGTGGGGATTGATTAGGGACTCTCTTGAGTGCTTCAAAAGAGGGACTTAAAAAAAAAACTGAATTGAAATGATGCATCAAACCATTTGCTCGTACAGAAAGTTGTGTTTATGTAACATTGCCCCCCTTATTCCTGTATGCGATTCAAATAAAATAAACTATATTATACTGTGACCAAAAAAACCTTTGCAAACTGAGAGTATAAAATAACAAAAAATATTGGGGAGCAATAATATTACTTCACTGTATCATGTTACCAGATAAGAACATAACTTCATTTACAGTGACAACATTTTTAAGGTTTATTTCTTATTCCTCACATCTACAGCAGGCAGCTCATAAGATAACATTTCTGTGATGAGATCTTCTCAGGTTTATACTTATTAATTTACATGAGAGTAAGTCAATCGTGAAAAAATATATTAAAAATAAATCACATATATTCAGTCATATGATGAAAGTATTAGTCCATGGATCGGCAACCTTTGGCATACAGGATGGTTTGTTTACCTGTAGCGTCCACAGGTTCGGCCGATCGTGGCTCCCACTGGCCGCGGTTTGCTGTTCCAGGCAATGGGGGCTGCAGGAAGCGGCGTGGGCCGAGGGATGTGGGAGCTGCGATCGGCTGAACCTGCAGACACTGCAGGTAAATAAACTGTCCCAGCCCGCAAGTGGATTTCCCTTAAGGGCCGCGTGCCAAAGGCTGCTGATCCCTGTATTAGTCTGTTAAAAATAGAGCCGGTTATGAAAACTTCTGGACTCCCGGATGTAGGAGTCTCCTTGCTGCCTATAGGATAATGACTTGAGTTCCTACCACCCCTTCAGAAGACTCTTTGGATGGTGAGCTAAAGATGAGGAGAGTTAACCTTGAGTTGGCAGCTCCCAGGAAATTCTAGTGGTGTGGGACAGCAGCCAACTTGTTTTCTTTCTCCCCAAGAGTTTGAGAAGAAGGAGACTGAAATAAAGGCACTAGAACACCTCTCTAAGGACATTAAGGATAAGTGGCACAAGGGGAGCCTGAATGTGAGGCTGTGGACTTAGATAGTGGAAGGGATAGTGTGGTTACATGAGAAGAAAAGTGCCACAGGGGCTGGGTGGCAGGGAGGATCGCAGAATGGGAATAAGGTCACTGGCCTTCCCTTTAGAAGAGAACAGCAGGTAGGAGTGATGGGGGCTTGTCAGGGGGACAGGCTTTCACGGTCGTTGGTCATGTGCGGTGTGTTGAAGATAACTGGTTATGAAGTGTTAGAAAGCGACTAAAACTGGTAGGAGACTTCATAAATTGAGATAGCGAATAAGCAACTACTTATTCACTATAAATTCCAAAGCTTTTTAAGTTCCTATGTGGTTTTGCAATTTTGGTGTCATTTGCCATTCTGATTTTTTATTTTTTATTTTTACAATAGTGCCTTGAGGCCCAGTGTGAATGGAGCCCCATTGTGCTAGGCACTGTACAAACATAAAATAAGAAACAGTCCCTGCCCTGAACAGCTTCCAGTTTAAATAGACAAGACAGCTACCATATAGGGAAATGGGATAGAGCACACAAGCAGAGTGAAAGATGCAAAGATCACATTAAAGTGATGCAAAGTGATGCAAAGATCAAAGGTGCAAAGAGCAAATAAAAAAGAGTCCAATTCAATTACATCGTGTAATGGCAGACAGCTAAAAGGAGACAAGTTTTTAAAGTGCTTATATACCAATGCTAGAAGCCTAAATAATAAAATGGGTAAACTAGAGTGCTTGTATTAAATGAGGCTATTGATATAATAGGCATCACAGAAACTTGGTGGAATGAGGATAATCAATGGGATACAGTAATATCAGGGTACAAAATATATCGGAAGGACAGAACAGGTCGTGCTGGTGGGGGAGTGGCATTATATGTGAAAGAAAGCATAGAATCAAAGGAAGTAAAAATCATAAATGAATCAACCTGTACCATAGAATCTCTATGGATAGAAATTCCAGGCTCTAATAATAAGAATATAGCAGTAGGGAAATATTACTGGCCACCTGACCAGGACGGTGATAGTGACTGTAAAATGCTCAGGGAGATTAGAGAGGCTATTAAAATAAAAAAACTCAATAATAATAATGGGGGATTTCAATTATCCCCATATTGATTGGGTACATATCACCTCAAAAAGAGATGCAGAGATAAAGTTTCTTGACACCTTCAATGACTGCTTCTTGGAGCAGCTAGTCCTGGAACCCAACAGGGGAGAGGCAATTCTTGATTTAGTCCTAAGTGGAGCATAGGATCTGGTACAAGAGGTGAATATAGCTGGACTGCTTGGTAATAGTGACCATAATATAATTACATTTAATATCCCTGTGGCAGGAAAAACACCACAGCAGCCCAACATGTAGCATTTAATTTCAGAAAGGGGAACTACACAAAAATTAGGAGGTTAGTTAAACAGAAATTAAAGGGTACAGTGCCAAAAGTGAAACCTCTGCAAACTGCATGGAAACTTTTTAAAGACACCATAATAGAGGCTCAACTTAAATGTATACCCCAAATTAAAAAACATAGTAAGAGAACCAAAAAAGAGCCACTGTGCTAAAGAGCAAAGTAAAAGAAGCAGTGAGAAGCAAAAAGGCATCCTTTAAAAGTGGAAGTTAAGTCCTAGTGAGGAAAATAGAAAGGAGCATAAACACTGGCAAATGAAGTGTAAAAATACAATTCGGAAGGCCAAAAAAGAATTTGAGGAACAGTTAGCCATAGACTCAAAAAGTAATAGCAATTTTTTTTAAGTGCATCAGAAGTAGGAAGCCTGCTAAACAACCAGTGAGGCCACTGCATGATCAAGGAGCTAAAGGAGCACTCAATGACGATAAGGCCATTGTGGAGAAACTAAATGAATTATTTGCATCGGTCTTCACGGCTGAGGATGTAAGGGAGATTCCCAAACCTGAGCCATTCTTTTTAGGTGACAGATCTGAGGAACTGTCCCAGATTGACGTATCATTAGAGGAGATTTTAGAACAAATTGATTCATTAAATAGCAATAAGTCACCAGGATCAGATGGTATTCACCCAAGAGTTCTGAAGGAACTCAAATTTGAAATTGCAGAACTACTAACTGTAGTCTGTAACCTATCATTTAAATCAGCTTCTGTACCAGATGACTGGAGGATAGTTACTGTAATGCCAATTTTTAAAAAGGGCTCCAAAGGTGATCCCGGCAATTACAGGCCTGTAAGCCTGACTTCATTACTGGGCAAACTGGTTGAAACTATAATAAAGAACAATGTTGTCAGACATATAGATAAACATAATTTGTTGAGGAAGAGTCAACATGGTTTTAGTAAAGGGAAATCATGCCTCACCAATCTACTAGAATTCTTTGAGGGGCTCAACAAGCATGTGGACCAAGGGGATCCAGTGGATATAGTGTACTTAGATTTCCAGAAAGCCTTTGACAAGGTCCTTTACCAAAGGCTCTTACGCAAAATAAACTGCCACAGGATAAGATGGAATGTTCTCTCATGGATTGTTAACTGGTTAAAAGATAGGAAACAAAGGGTAGGTATAAATGGTCAGTTTTCAGAATGGAGAGAGGTAAATAGTGATGTTCCCAGGGGTCTCTTCTGGGACCAGTCCCATTCAACCTATTCATTAATGATCTGGAAAAAGGGGTAAAGAGTGTGGTGGCAGAATTTGCATATGATACAAAATTACTAAAGATAGTTAAGACCCAGGCAGACTACGAAGAGCTATAAAAGGATCTCTCAAAACTGAATGACTGGGCAACAAAATGGCAGATTAAATTTAATGCTGATAAATGCAAAGTAATGCATATTGGAAAGCATAATCCCAACTATACATATAAAATGATGGGGTCTAAATTAGCTGTTACCACTCAAGAAAGAGATCTTGGAGTCATTGTAGATAGTTCTCCAAAAACATCCACTGAATGTGCAGTGGCAGTCAACAAAGAGAACAGAATGCTGGGAATAATTAAGAAAGGGATAGATAGTAGGACAGAAAATATCATGTTGCCTCTATATAAATCCATGGTACGCCCATATCTTGAATACTGTGTGCAGATGTGGTTGCCCCATCTAAAAAAAAAGATATATTGGAATTGGAAAAGGTTCAGAAAAGGGCAACAAAAATGATTAGGGGTATGGAATGGCTTCCATATGAGGAGAGATTAATAAGACTGGGACTTTTCAGCTTGGAAAAGAGACGGCTAAGGGGAGATATGATTGAGGTCTTTAAAATCATGACTGGTGTAGAGAAAGTACCGTAGATAAGGAAGTGTTGTTTACTAATTCTCATAACACAAGAACTTGGGGTCACCAAATGAAATTAATCAGCAGCAGGTTTAAAACAAATAAAAGGAAGTATTTCTTCACACAACGCATAGTCAACCTGTGGAATGGTTTGCCAGAGGATGTTGTGAAGGCTAAGACCATAACAGGGTTCAAAAAAGGACTAGATAAATTCATGGAGGATAGGTCCATCAATGGCTATTAACCATGATGGGCAGGAATGGTTTCCCTAGCCTCTGTTTGCCAGAAGCTGGGAATGAGCGACAGGGTATGGATCAGTTGATGATTACCTGTTCTGTTCATTCTCTCTGGGGCACCTGGCACTGGCCACTGTCAGAAGACGGGATACTGGGCTAGATGGACCTTTGATCTGACCCAGTAGGGCAGTGTTTCCCAAACTTGGGACGCCGCCTGTGTAGGGAAAGCCCCTGGCGGGCCAGGCCGGTTTGTTTACCTTCTCCGTCTGCACCAACCCCACCCAAACATTATAGAGGGGGTAGTCTTTGCTTTCCCACAGCCACTAATCATTCTATCATTCAAAAACAAAATCCCTCAAAAGCTGTGTGAAAAATGATGTACACAAATCAAGGACAGGCTACAGCTCAGTCAAACACACACAAAGTGTTTTAAATTTCAATTAGGTTTCCTAACTTATTCCTCCTAAAATAACATCAAATAATTTAAAATTTTTAAGATGCATAAACCTCCAAAATTCCAATTTAAATCTGTTTCCCTGTATATTATCCTCTTAGTTTATGTGTAAATTAAGCCAGAAACATGTTGCATTTTCACTACCTGATGAGTCAGAAACAGCTGGGTCAATTTGCTTTAAATTTTTTCAAAAATATAAATCATTTGCGGCCTCAGACTAAGCATTAGAAAGGGCAGGGAAGACCCTATACAGTTCAAGAATCTACAGGGAGATCAAGTCCAAACCCCATAGCATACACGAGGAGATCCATTCCCTCTATAAGGCTCCCTGACGAGCTGTGCACCCATTTCTACCCTACGGTAGCCATTTCTGGGATAAATAGAAGCCACAGAGAGAAAATGAATGCTGGGATAATAAGAGTTAATCTCCTATGCAGCTTTTCACACATGCCCCAGAGGAAAATGCTGTATGTCAACTACCCCTCCCAAAAATTTGCAGATGCCTACATGTTCCCTCCTTGGTGACTGCTGTGACATAGTTTGCTTCCCTTCATGAGACTGAGCTAGAGGAGCATCTGGGCTATTTGCAAAAAGCCCAGAAAATTGCTTTGAATTACTTCTATTTCATCCATTTTCACCATGAGTGAAAACAAATCACATATGTCTTGGTGCAGTGAACAGAGAAGCGAACAGAAGGAACTTCAGGTCAAAAGATAGATTCTGCATACTCCACTACTTGATTTCAGCCTGTTTGTCCATAACACACTAAGATCTATTGTTAGGGTGTAAGTTGTGGTGGAGGAACTGGATGGTCAATTTTAAAATCTATACAGCAGCAACTTAAAAAGCCAACATTTTGTTTATGTGGAAGTGCAGGTACATCACCCTAATCCAAGGCACCAGTGCAGAATTTGTTGAAGTTGCACATGCATGCCTTGGATAGGATTATTTTTTATTTTGGTTGCAGGCAATTTTGAAAACTGCTATATTTGATATCCCTTTGGGTGATACACAAAACGATCTTGCTTCCTCACTCCGAGCCCTGAAAGAGTGTCATGTTCTCCATTTCTATCTGTGGTCAATCTCTTCCATGTAACAAATAGGATGAAGAAACTGGACATTCTGTTTCCCTCCCTCATTTGCTATGACTCATTCTCCTGGAAGTTGTTTTTGCTTGAGGGGACCCGGCTGCTAGTACTTCCCTCCTTCTTCCTTCTCTGCTACTCCAATGAGCAGCCAAGAGTGAGACCCTCATTTTCCACCATCTGCTCTCTCAGGATACTTGAAAAAAACATTTGGAAACAAATCTTTCTTTTTATGACATGATTATTACAAGTGTTACATTGAATATTGCAATGTAAGAGAGAGAGAGAGAGAGAGAGGGCAACAGAAATTCATCAGATGTCACTGAAATTTTCCAAACCAAAAAGCAAATTAGAGAACAGAAGGGAAAGTTATATAATCTGATTAAATTCATTGTGAGGTTTGCAAACTCTACTCTCAGGCAGTTACAGCTCATTATCACATTATTATTTCTATTCTTTTATTCAATATTTGTATTACTGCATGCCTAAATAACCCAAATAAAACAGGGACCACAGTGCCTTGGGCACTCTACAAACAGATAGACACATTCCCCATCCAAAGAATTTAGAATTTAAATAAACAAGGCAGCCAAACAATAGAAGGCAGTCAAAGTACAACTGAAACGTCACAGGATCATCCGTTGTTAGTTACTATATCTTTTATCCATTCCCCCACAAATCATTCATCACCCACCATATCCCTTTCTCTATGTTCTCAGCCAATATGATCCACCACTACTGAGCCAGTCCTTCTTGTCCCACAGATATGGATTCAGGCTGTGTATGTGAGAAGGTAAAAAGGAAAAAATAAGCAGCCAGTCAGGTGCTGTGACCTCCCAAATTATGCAGTGTTCACAGACCTATTTTGTGTTCTCTCTGCCTCTTCCTCCCAGTCAAGAGAGATTGGAATCCATTTCTATATTTTGTTTGTGTTTATTGATTTTGATGTGGTGTTAATGTGTTGTTATTGTGTAAAGGTTAAGTCAAAGAAGTGGGTTTAGCATTTGCTTGGTAGGCACTGAGAATCAGTCATCCTGATATTTTCTGGGATTGAATTCCATAATAATGGGCCAGTTGCTGGGAAAGTTCCTTCTCCTCTACACGGGAATTTCATTTTTGAGATTGACAATTCCATTGTCCCAATGAAACATAACTACAATTAATAGATTCATTCATCAATTTTAAGCCAGAAGGGACCATTGCGATCATCTAATCTAGATCATCTAGATCACCCCAGGCATAGGACCGGCAGCCAGGACTCCAGGTGCATGGCCAGCAGCTGGGTCCCTGGGTGCAGGGCCGGCAGCACGCGTGTGGGGCTGGCAGCAGAGCCCCTTGTAAAACCAGGGGGTGCTGAAGCACCCCCCTCCCCCCCCCCGAACCTCTGATTCCCACACCTATGAGCTGGTCTTTTATGCCACTAGAAGTCAGTGAAGGTATCAAAACACTGAAATGATATGTTATTGGTGCCTGCATTGCTGAGCATTCAGGCTGCTATGCTAGGAACCGGCTGCTATGCTAGGAACCAACTGCTGTAATCAAATCTCCCTGTCCCATACTGCCCTATTTCTGCCTTGTTTAATAAGACAATCTTTTAGTATGTATGTGCATAGCAAAATATATGTCTCACTTGGGATCTCCAGGCTTTACTGTGAAGAAGAAGAAGAAGAAACCATCTCAAAAATGCTAAAAGTTGCATCTCTTTACCAAAGCCAGTATAAATTGGAATTTCTAGCTGAAGACATTTTGGAGACACTATAAGCCAAATATGTCAGAAACAAATTCAAAAGTGGACTTCAGGTACATTTTTTAAAACACTAACTTTAAAACTAATTTTTATTTTTATTTTTAAACTTTACCTGGGATGAGATGTGCCATTTTATTCTGGAGGGAAATTTGGGTGTGCAGCATTGAAAAGTTTATAATGGGACACTCACTTCAACTTGTGCTCCATAATATGCACCCTCGTTATTCAGATAATGAAACAAGCAGTTTAAACCCTTACACTGGAGACTAATTTTATGTAGGAACTATCATATAATCTAGATTTGAGAACAGGCATATAGGGGAATTTTTAACCGGCTGAGCTGGATTGTCAGCAAGATCCCTTCATGTGCTATAAAATGCCTCAGATGTAGGCTGACTTTGCTAGGTCTATCACAGCTTCTTCATAGCTGTCTGCAGAGAGTTGTTGATAACCCCTGAGCTAGCTGTGTTGGCTAAGACTTGAGGTGGACTGAGTCCCATGGTGCTGGGACTTGCTTTCTAATGAAAGGAGTCTTCCTTTCATGGAAAAAAAAATCCTTTTAAAAGAAAAATCTTTCCCCCTATGAACTGAAGTATATGGGGACTGAACATTTTAGAGATTTTCTGCAGTTAGCTACACCTATATTTACAATGAATTTGCAGTATTTTAATTGCCTGGATCCCACTGACTAAGTCTACATTACTCTTTGAAACGATAAAGTGGAGGCGCTTAATGCAGATAATGATAGTAGCACCTGAGTGTTCTTATTCAGTTTATACAAGTTCATCAGATAATCCTGACTTTGAGAAAATGATGGCTCACACTTTGAAAGTGAGGTATAATATAAATAATGTAGAATATACAATTATATTTGGTGATTATAAATTAACATCATAAATCACTTACTGATAGTTATCTGATCAAATTATGAATTGTCAGAACATTCCTAACTCTATAATTTTAGTAGACGCTTCATGATGTGCAAAAAAATGCTACTTTTCAGTTGCTCAGTTAAATGTTGAAGTGTTTCATTTAAAGTTTATAACTGCAGCAAAACCACTTACATTTTAACTTAAGGTTCATTATGGTACTTCCTCCTCTTCTCTGTGCCTCTGCCCAGACCCAAAGCATAAATAGAGAATATAGCTAAAACCATCTCAAATAAGTGACAATAAGATGGCAATTAAATACTACTGATAAGAAAATTTAGTCTCAATGTCAAGAGGTAAAAAAATAACAAACCCAAACTTTCTGATAGCAAGATGTATTAGAATGTGGAATAAACACCTGAGGGAAGTGATGAAATCTCTGTACACTTAAGACAATTAAAACTAACCTGAAGAAAACATTATAAACTATTATTGAGAGCAATCAATATTGATAGCTGGACTATCTAATATGGCTTTTCCATCTCTGATTTCTGTACTTCCATGAATAATTATCTAAATGTTCAAACTAATAAAATAAAAATAAAAGATTTGTTCAATGCACAGCAAAAACGTGTTTGTTGTGTATTTGCACTGTACTGTATAGACTGAATATCACAATGTTATATAGCAATATTTTTTTTCCTGCTTCTTTTATGAGGAGAATGGTGAGTGGAAAGGTGTAGTTTTGTTGGTGGGAGGTGAAAAAAGCAGAAAGTAAGATCTGAAGATATCTGGAGTATATGGTGCAGGGGAAAGGGTCAATGGACTAAGTTGACTTGTATTCAGTTCTTCAGTGTAGTTCTCTGAAGAAGAATATTAGTGCTGTGGAACATAAAGGGAATTTGTTTGTTGTTAAATTTTACATACACAAAATCTCAATTTCATTTAAAGTGATTCCACACTTACAATATAGCACTTCTTGTAAAATGTAAGAGTAATGAGTAGTTTAGGGTTGAAGCATGAAAAACATTGCAAACATTTTGTGCTTGCAAAATTTTGAGTGGAAGTGAAAATACAGTTATTTTAGAATTGTTTCTTTTGTAATGAAAATAGAAGGTGGTTGAGACAGTGTGGAGGAAATGTATTATACAGGTCTGTCTCATCTTATGCTGGGGTTACGTTCCGCGGTCAGCACGTAAAGTGAAAACCACGTATAGTCAAAATTACATTGAGTGTAATGGCGGGCAGAATCGCCCAAACTACAGAAACAGTATTTAAATTGTTATTTTTCTCTTTTTTGTTTTTTGTTTTCTTGTTTTTGCCGACCGCGTAAAGCTGAAATCGCACATGTTAAATGTGCCTAAGATGCGACAGACCTGTATTTACATCCCCTTCCATCCCTTTTTTGTAATGGAAGAAATGGGCAGCAGGAAAGAGTTAAGAGGAAGTTACTGATGCAACTGATTGTGGAGGTAAGATCGGAGGGCAGAAGGTTCAGAGCAAAACAGTCTACTTTGCGTGAAAGCTACAGTCCTGAGGAAAATACAAGTGGTGCAGAATGCAGCAGCCTATCTCCTCAGCAATACAGGTTACCTGTCCTCTGTTCATTAATTTATAGATTTTAAGGCTACATTAGGATCATCTAGTCTGACCTCCTGTATAATACAGCCCATAGCATTTTACCAAATTACCCCTGCTTTGAGCCCAATAACTTGTGTTTGATTAAAGCATATACTGTATTTCAGAAACGCTTCCAGTCTTGATTTGAAGATATCAGGAGATGGAGAATCCACCATTCCCCTTTTAGTTTTTATCCCTCACTGTTAAAATAATCACCTAATTTCTAATTTAAATTTGTTTGGCTTTAATCCAACCACAGGTTCTTATAAAGCTAAACAGGATTGAACTCTTTTACTGTAAGGCATTTTTATGGGCTCAAAACATTTTTATGGTTCTTTTATGGACCCTTGCCAATCTTTCAGCATTTGTTGTGGAATGTGGACACCAGAACTTTATGCAGGATTACTGTATCAGTCTTATGATGCCGCATATGGAGGTATGATCATCTCCATCCTCTTATTCACAACTTCTGTTTATACATCCAAGGGATCTGAATAGACCTTCTTGCCACAGCATCATACTGGGAGCTCAGAGTGAGTTGCCTGTTTACTCTAACTGCTAAATCCTTTTTCAGAGTCACTGCTTTCCAGGAGACAGTTCCCCATTCTGTAGGTATGAGCTGCATTCTTTGTAATACAGGCAAATGCAAGATCACACATTTAGCAACAATGTATTTTGTTAGAATGGGCCCATTTTACCAAACAATCCAGATTGCTCTGCATGACTGCCCTGTCCTCATTAATATTTACCATATATTATTAGGTAAGTTATTTTCCATTATATTCCTCACATTGCACTGGCTCCCTAGAGAATATCATATCATATTGAAGATCTCAGTCTCTATCTCTAAGAGTCTTAATGAACTGGCCTAGAACACAAGATCACTTCACAGTATGGGATCAGAACCATCATTACCAATTCTCCTACTGTGGTACAATGGAAGACTCTAGTGTGGACATAAAGATCCTTAGTGCAGGGTTCTCTCACAGACTGTGGATAAAGCTGGTAAAAAATTGATTTTCACAATTTTTCAATAAAAATTGGACATGTTTTTCACAAATGTTTCACTTAGGATGTACCCAGACTCTGTGTCACTGATCTCCACTGGAAAGCTGACCTGTTAGGCCCAGGGCATCTGCTACTGCTTGACAAAAGGGTGACATTGGTATCAGAATGTGACACCGGTGTCAGAAGAAAAGGCAATAATATTATAGGAACAGTATTCAAGAAGGAGAATAGCCATTATCTTTGCCATGCTGATGGATTGTTGCAGTGAGGATGCATCTCAAGCATAGGAGTCCAAACCAATACTCTACTAAGAGCTTTTCTCCACAGAAAAGTTTTACCATTATTACCAGTATAATTATACCAGTATACTTAATCCATTATTATTATTATACTGGTATAAACCCCTTTGTGGACACCCTTATTCCAATAATAGAGGGTTTGTAGCAGGGGGTGAGGGGTTCATTGAGCTTAAACTCCTTCCCAAGTGATATAAGCTAAATTGAAAAAAATCACTGTAATATTGAAGTAAATGTCTACATGGGGAGAGGGCTATACCAGTTTAACTATATCAGTTATTCACACATTAGGTTATTCTAGTATAACTTTCCCCTGTAAACTTGCCCTAAGAAGGAAGTGCCAGCCGTGTAGATGCTAGCAGATGCATGCAGTTACACAGGGGCAGAAAGGACAGAATAAGAAAGGTCACCTGCCTAACTCTGTCTATGTTGCTTTTTCACTTGTCCCCCACCAGAATCCTTACACTTTTGATTTTAATGTGTAGTCAGAGAATTACTGAGTATGACCAGTGCAGGCTTTCCAGGGCAAACAGAGAGTTAACAGGGGTTTCAGATGAACAAATTAGTTTAATAAAATAATAATATCATCCAGGAGCTAGAAGCATCAAAAACAAATAAGTTGGTCCTCTCCACAGCAGGGTACCAAAGGTATTTCAGAGAACAAAGTGAGGTTCTTTGACATGCCATATGTATATATACATTCAAAGTAATGGGAATCAAAAGAAGGGTTGAAGTCAGTTCTACCCATCCACGTACAAAAGAGCAGCTACATAGATACTAGCCCAAAATCAAAACTTCCCCAAAATTATCACAGAGATGGAGGCCAACTACAAAATTCAGTTCCAGATCAAACTTCACCAAATTTCAGGAGGGTTTGGATCTTGTCCTGTTTCTAGGGCTACAAGAAAAAGGCAACTAAAAATAAACATTAATATAACATTAATACCTGTATAACAAAGCTACACAGAAGTTCAAAAGCATCTCAGTAAGTATATAATCTCTCACTAAACCAGCTTCTGCATTGAAAACCTGCATATAGAAATATGCAGTAAGCCATCTGTAACGTTCCTCCCTCTTGGAGTCAGGGGCACCCTCTTGTGGCAGTATCAGAAAGCCGGTATGCCTGCCAGAAGTTCACTAGGTGATCTGACCATGATCATGCAAGTCAGCCAAATAGTCATTCAGGTCTCCAGTAGGAGGGTTCCACACACCCCCAATTGGTGGGCACCTTGGCCTCCTGGGCAGGGTGAATGACAATAGTCTATGGACCTAGCCCTCTGGGTGTGGGCTAAGCACTTAAACAGTCTATGACCCTCATCCTCCTGGCTGGGGCAAACAGCAACAGTCTATAGCTCTGGCCCTCTAGCCCAGAGGTGAGCAAACTATGGCCCGTGGGCCACATCCGGCCCACGGCACCGTCCTGCCCGGCCCTTGAGCTTCCGGCCCGGGAGGCTAGCCCCCGACCCCTCCCCCGCTGCCCCACCACCACCACAGCCACGCTGCCGTGCGGGCAGCACTCTGGACAGCGGGGTTGTGCACTCCTGCGGAGCAGAGTGGCAGCGGGTCTAGCTCCGGCCGGGCGGTGTGGCTGCCAGACATGCTGCTCTGAGCAGCATGGTAAGGGGGCTGGGGCCGGGGGGTTGGATAAGGGTTGGGGTCCTGGAGGGCAGTCAGGAGACTTGGATCGGGGGGGGTTGGATAAGGGGCAGGGAGCAGGGGGGGTTGGATAGGCGTGGGGTGCCGGGGAGCCTGTCAGGGGCCGGGGTTGTGGATAGGGATCGGGGCAGTCAGGGGACTGGGAAAAGGGGGGTTGGATAGGGGGTGGGGTCCCCAGGCGGCAGTTAGGGTCGGGGTCTCGGGAGGGGGCGGTCAGGGGACAAGGAGCAGGGGGGTTGGATGGGTAGGGGGTTCTGAGGGGGGCAGTCAGGGGGCAGGAAGTGGGAGGGGGCGGATAGGGGATGGAGGCCAGGCTGTTTGGGGAGGCACAGACTTCTCTACCCAGCTCTCCATACAGTTTTGCAACCCCAATGTGGCCCTCGGGCCAAAAAGTTTGCCCACCCCTGCTCTAGCCTAAAGGTTAGTACGCATCCAGCCCCAGGTATAGGTCTGTGATCAGGGGGTCCGGGCCCATCTTTTTCCACCAGGTCCCAGCGCAAGGCCCTAGGAGAGACACAGGGTCAGGGGGAAATATGTGCCTCATGTCCTGGCAGCACAACCAGACCAACATCTGGTTTCCCTGGGCTACTTCCTACAGGTTTCTGCTGGTGCCACTGCATTACTGCTGGCCTCCGACTCTCAGACTTGCAGCGTCTTCCCAGGATCTTCTGTCACCTGGGGCACTAGGTTGGCTTTCTTCCTCGTGTCCCGTCCTGGACTCCATTGAGGGCTTGGCTCTCTGGGAGGAACATCTGCCTCCTTCCTTGGTCCAGCCACAACTAAGCTGCAGGGCATCCTATTATACTTCATACCCCGCCGCTGCACTTCGTGCGAACGGGGCGGGGCGGGCTTAGTTTGGCCCACTGAAGGAGTTAACTCCCTCCATACTGGAGTGAGGCCACTCTGCCTCACCAAACAATCATTCACCACATCATAGCAATACTATATAACACAGCACATACTGAACAAGCCTGAGCAATGAAAACTTGCATATAAGACTAATGATTAGGGGATATCAAAAGGTTCAGGGTTAGATTCTTGGTTTCAGCCACACTCTGGAGTCTGGCTGTAAATGGCCACTGGAGAATTTCCCATGGTGAGTGGAATTCGCCACAGGTATAAAGCTTGCAGAGCCAGCTGCCATGTCAGCCACATTCCACTCACAGCAGGGAGGGCATGCTGCAGGAAGAGGGTAGGCAGAGATATGGTGGACATCTGCTGCTCTACACTGATCCTTAACTTGTGTAAGTTAGAGGAGCTCCTGGACTGTTCTAACTGGTTACCTGACAGCCCCCACACCTCTCACCTGCTCTATATGGAGCTTAGACACAAGGGAGAATCATGCCTTTGGAGTTCAGTCTGGATAAATATCCAAAAATATTGGTGCTTATCTGAACTATCTAAAAATGTGGTGTACCCTACTTGCTCCCCTGATCCTCCATCACCACACAGTCCCTCTTCCCCAGCAGGAACTGTTACTGACCTTATCTCAAGATTCCCTTTCCACACAAGTGCTCAACCTTGTGTTGTGTTTCTGAGGAAGATGTCTAGTTACTTGCTTGCTATCCTGGTACAAAGTCTTTGGTGGATATTAGGCCCACTCCCAACTCTGACATAATGGGGACAGAGGGTCTCCTCCTTGCAACCACTTACACAAGCCTGAAAAAAACAAATAAAAACACACGTTCTCCTGCCCTTCTCTGATCATATGGGGTAGGGTAGGCCTAGCCATTCAGGTAGCCTGAATAAATGCCATGCAGTGAAATGCAGCCAACCTAGTCTGAGAATCAACATGTAGCACAAAAACCTGCAATTAAATTTTTGCAGACAAACATAGACTGAAAAGAAAAATTTTGTGCTTGACTATAACAAAATTTCATGCACACACACAAATGTGCCTCCCTAACAAAAAGTGTTTTATGGAAGCTCCTTGAACTCACCAAAGGACAAATTTTCTGGGCTTGAAATTAAAGTCAAATATTTTGCAGAGCTCTAATGAGACTATTCATTTTCAGTTCTTTAATATTGAACAGGGATGTGAAATTGAGCTACATTTAAAGGGTACAGGCATGCTGGGCCAAATGACCTTTTCTTGTCCAACTATTCTAAATGTCCTTATGAGATATGTGTCTCATGTTTGTATAATTTCAGCAGCAGCAGCACTGGGAGACCTGTTGAACTCACAACACAGGTGACATTTCCATTAGAACAGTTGACAACTTTGAAGGTTAAATGACACATAATTTAACCACACCAAAAAAAGTAGCACTCTCTCACAGAAGTATGGTTTTTCTTCAGTTTGAACACCTGAGACCTTGAAAATATCTGGATTAAAGATTTCTCTTATCAGATATATTGACTGCTTCCTCTTACAGGTTTCACAGTAAAGGAAGTATTTGTCCCAACAGTGTGAACAAAACAAATCAAAAATAAATTAATGAATACTTTGAAATAAACAAACAGAATATATTGCAGATTTTTATTTTAATATAAAATCCCATTATTAGCTATCTGAATTTGTGGTTGGTTTCCATCTAGTTCTAAGAAACCTGTTTGCATGAGTTTTACATTGAGCTGTAAATTTAAGCAAGCTTTAACTATTATTTTATCTATCAAGATAAGTAGCTTGTTTATCTGACAAATTATATATGGTTTACAAATTCCTAAATACAAGAAGAAAGATGGATTTTAGATTGTACAGGTTGTTCAAAATTTCATGTATCTTATCATTTAAAAAAAAAAGATCAAATAAATCTGTAAAAGGAAACCTAGAGCACACATATCATTATAACTTCTCAGAATTTATTTCTAAATTGTTCTTAGAATAAATGATATGGCATATCTTTATATTAAACATTTGGAAAATTTTACCAGAAATGAATTAAATGTATGCTGAACATCTTTTTCACATACTACAATTTCAAGTAGTATGATCTGCAAAATTAAACATTATTTTGAAAATGTCCTTTTGTTAGCTTTAAAATGATAATTTCAGAACCATCCTCTTTTTTCCTTATGAAACACAACACAACTTTGAGGCTTGCCATGGCAGAGGTATAGTATGGAATGTGAGAGCAATGTTCTTTAGATCTTTATTATAGGCACTGAAGAAATTGGAGCATGAAGAGTGATAGTTACTTTGAAGTTTCCATTTCCAGGTGTGCAGATTATAATGATTTAAATTTTTGGACAAACTTTAGATTACCATGAAGTCTGTGGAAATGGTATTTTTGATACTGCAAAAGAGTAGGTTTAATGCATCTACTTTGAAAACAAATGTTATGTCTTAAATTGTATATCTGTTCCAATCTAATGCATCTGTAACTGTTCTGCCAGGTGGAATCAGCAACAACAAGGGGTGAGTTCAATATCTAGGGGTTTTTCTTAGCAATACGAAACGGACCCTGCTGGAGCCCCCACCGAGTAACCTGGGAAAACTAAACACCACTCCTGTTGGCTCTAGGAGGCAATACTTCCCTACTCACAAGCACTGGGTCTCTGTATAATAAAAGAAAATGTATTAAAATGGAAAGCATTAATTTGGGAAAACACCACAACTATGCTTTGAAAACTGTAAGCAAGTGTGAAATTTCAACAAAGAAGTGTCCCTTTAACACCCCACTCCCCTTTCCCTCTGCTGCACCCCACCATAGCCGGTTATTCTTGGTCAGCAAGGACCCAAAGTTCAGAAGTACATGGGTTCACCTCCCCCCCGCCCCCCGGAGGGGGAGCAGAATGAGCAATGTCTCTGCTGCTCCTGCTTCTGCAACTGACTCACTGCTGTTATCTTTTTCCCTGTGTGCCACTGAATTTTGCTCCGACCGCTATGCTCTGCTGCTCTTGCTGCTATCTCTGCTGCTGCTTGCCGCTTTCTGCAAACTCTACTTTTGTTCAGTTCTGCTGCTGTTATCACTGCTGCTGCTTGCCACTCATTGCCATGTCTGCAATCCTACATTCTGACAGTCCACCACTGAACCCAGCTATTAGTAATTTCCATGGACAGGAACCCCTCAGCTGTTGCCTCTTCACTGTTTTTTATTGCAACTCTGTCCCCACACCAGGACTAAGGCTTAGCCCCTAGACCTGCTCATCAATGACTTCAGCTCTTGGAATGACTGAACAGAAACAAAGATTATCAATTGAATCCACTAATTTCTGCCTTTAAACACTGGAGAAAAGAGAATCAAATGGTGTCTAGGACTCTTTAGGCAGAGTCCACACCATCTGGTAGGAACACCTGTTCCCACCCCCTCTCACTTGCTCTATTAGGCATTCCTACCCCCTATTTAGCAAGTTAGGTTCAGTTTAGAGCGAGCCCCCACAATCAGGGCCTGCTAAGCACAGTTCGGCTGCCCTTTATTCATACAATAAGGATAACACATTTTATTGAGCCAATATGAAATTGCTAGTGGACACATTCAGGCAGCATATTATTTCCTGGGGGGAACTGTTTGGAAGTAACACCTCCTGTGGAACTGGCTGAGAAGTCATGAGGCTGAAGAAGCCATGTTGTAAGCAGCCACAATAAAGCTGGAGTTTGTTAATTAACCCTGTGTCAGAATGAGATTTTATATGGCAGAAGATCCAGACACTATGAAGCATAAATCATGGTTGCAGTGGTAATTAAGTCCTAGACAAAAGGAGAGACCACTCAGAGCTGCACTGCAAAGAGAAGAATACTTCTGGGAGTACAGTTTGTTTTACAAGGCAAAGCTGATAACAGAGGGCCTGAGCCTCCAGGGACTTTAAACCTGCAAGCTAAGAATTTAGCTCAGGCTTGGAAGAACTGGAAAGAGGAATATAACCGCTATGTAGATATTGTTAGAGCAGATAAAGAGGATGCTTTGAAAATAAAGCTGTTTTGTTACCTGATTGGAGAAAGGGGAAGAGAGATAAGTGAGACTCTGTATGCAGAAATTTCCCAAGCTCAACTCATCTAAGAAGCAATAGTGGGGCTACTTTGATACTCCCTGTAACCCCAGGAAGAATGAAACAGTGGAAAGATATTATTTCTTTATTCGGGATCAAGCAGCTGGAGAGGGTATAGATGACTACAGCACCAATTTAAAAGGGTTAGCAGCCAGTTGCAATTTTACAAATATTAAAGATTCATTGATAACAGACTGGATAGTGTGTGGGATATGAGACTCGCAAATACAAGAGTGGTTGCTGAGGGAAGCTGCCTTAACTTTGTGGAAAAGCTTGGAGATATGCAGGGCTGCAGAGCTATCCAAAGAGAGGATTAAAATCCTGGAAGGGCAGTCATCAGAAACTGCCCATGCAATACATAAGAAAGAGAAATCAAAACCAGATACAACATAAGTAGATGAGAATGGTACACACATACAAGTGTTGTGGAAGAAAACATGTAAGAAAGAAAGAGAAGTGCCCAGCTTAGAGGAAAAATGCCATATCTGTGACAAATTTAATCATTTTGTAGCCAAGTGTGTGTCCAGAGAGAAGAAAAACAAATCCAAGGTACACAAAGCAACTGAAGAAACAAATAGTGAATGTGAGGACATTGTGTAGGTGACTGAACAAATGGTGAAGAAAATAAAAAGACCCGAGTAAGCACCAATATCAGCGGTATGCAGCCATGCGACTTGGGAAGAAAGTAATACGATTTCACTTAGATTGTGGCGCAAGTTGTAACATTATCCAAGTCAGTCTGCTGAACCCAGACATACGGTTGGAAGAGACTAACCAGCTGTTAACAATGTACAACCATACCACTTTAAAGCCTGCAGGGAAGTATAAAATTAAAATCCAAGGAGCAAAAAGAAATACAGACTGAACTTTGTGGTCATAGATGATGAGACAGCTGTACCACTGTTCGACAGCAAGGCTGCCCAAAACATGAACCTGATGAAAGTACAATTCCAGAACATTCCATTCTGCAAGGAGGACAGTCTATTGAGGTCACTTATAGTGTACTTAGATTTTCAGAAAACCTTTGACAAGGTCTCTCACCAAAGGCTCTTAAGGAAAGTAAGCTGTCATGGGATAAGAGGGAAGGCCCTCTCATGGATCAGTAACTGGTTAAAAGATAGGAAACAAAGGGTAGGTATAAATGGTCAGTTTTCAGAATGGAGAGAGGTAAATAGTGGTGCCCCCCCGGGGTCTGTACTGAGACCAGTCCTATTCAACATATTCATAAATGATCTGAAAAAGGGGAAAACAGTGAGGTGGCAAAATTTGCAGATGATACAAAACTTCTCAAGATAGTTAAGTCCCAGGCAGACTGCGAAGAACTACAAAAGGATCTCTCAAAACTGGGTGACTGGGCAACAAAATGGCAGATTACATTCAATATTGATAAGTGCAAAGTAATACACATTAGAAAACATAATCCCAACTATCCATATAAAACGATGGGGTCTAAATTATCTGTTAACACTCAAGAAAGAGATCTTGGAGTCGTTGTGGATAGTTCTCTGAAAACATCCACTCAATGTGCCGCGGCAGTCAAAAAAATCAAACAGAATGTTGGGAATCATTAAAAAAGGGATAGATAATAAGACAGAAAATATCATGGTGCCTCTATATAAATCCATGGTATGCCCACATCTTGAATACTGTGTGCAGATGTGGTCGCCCCATCTCAAAAAAGATATATTGGAATTGAAATAGGTTCAGAAAAGGGCAACAAAAATTATTAGGGGTGTGGAACGGCTTCCGTATGAGTAGAGATTAATAAGATTGAGACTTTTCATCTTAGAAAAGAGACGACTAAGAAGGGATAGGATTGGGGTCTGTAAAATTATGACTGGTGTGGAGAAAGTAAATAAGAAAGTGTTCTTTACTCCTTCTCATAACACAAGAACTAGGGGGTCACCAAATGAAATGAATAGGCAACAGGTTTAAAACAAACAAAAGGAAGTATTTTTCACACATCAGTCAGTCTGTGGAACTCTTTGCCAGAGGATGTTGTGAAGGCCAAAACTATAACAGAGTTCAAAAAAGAATTAGATAAGTCCATGTAGGATATGTCCATCAGTGGCTACTAGCCAGGATGGGCAAGGATGGTGTCCCTAGCCTCTGTTTACCAGAAGCTGGGAATGGGTGACAGGGGATGAATCACTTGATGATTACTGTTCTGTTCATTCCCTCTGGGGCACCTGGCATTGGCCACTGTCAGAAGACAGGATACTGGGCTAGATGGACCTTTGGTCTGACCCCATATGGCCACTCTTATGTTCTTATGTCACAAGCAGAGCATTGTCCATGACAGAGAAGACCTATGTTCAAATTGAAAAACAAAACAACAACAAAAAGAACAGTTGTTAGCAATACTCTCTGAAATGGAAAAATGTCACCATGACACTTACAGTTGCACTGACCATACATTTCTCAAAATCATTTGGAGAAAACCATTACTTAGTGTGGAAAAGTACTAATAGTGGATGATGATGCAACTGCAGAGGTATGGTGTACAGATCAAATATTGGGCTTGGTGTTGGCGGACACCTTGAGCCATGCATACCTGCCAGGATCCAGCAAAGAGGGATCTGTAGAGGCTGAGGTGGAGACAATAAATATGGTACAGTACTTACTTATCTCAGAAGAAAGGCTGATACAGAGAGGTAAAGAGCAGGACAGAATGCTTCAGACATTGAAACTCATGATCCTACAAGGATAACCAGCGATAAAAGACCAAGTACCTAAAGAAATAACACCATTCTTTCAGATAAGAGATGAGTCGTTTTTACAGAATGCCATATTTTGGGGAGAAAGACAAGTTATTCCAGTAGCTTTTAAGAATCAGAGTATGAACAAAGTTCATTAGTCACATCTGGGAATTGAAGGTTGCTTAAGGAGAGCCAGAGACATTATATACTGGCCAGGAATAAATGAGTAATTATGCATGTTCATGGAAAAGTGTGACATGTGCAGATTCTGGGAAGACTGTCAACCAAAAGAGATCCTGTAGCAACGCGAAGTTCCAGAAAGACCATAGGCAAAGGTGGGAGTGGATCTGTTTACCTTTGAAGACACAGGACACATGATCAATGTAAACCATGTTTCCAATTTCTGGGAAATAGACACAGGATCTAGAGTAGTCATACCGAAAATAAAAGCACACTTTGCATGGTATGGGATTCTAGATATCATGTGTTCTGATAACAAACCCCAGTTTGTTTCAAGAGAGTTCTGGAAGTTCAGAAATCCTGAAAGGAATGGCAAAGTAGAATTAGCAGTACAAACTGCTAAGAAACTGTTGAAAAAAACAAAAACTGCAAAGGCTGGCCCATACTTAGCACTACTAGATCACAGGAATACTCCCTCGCAAGGCCTAAATTCTACTTCGTCCCAAAGATTGATGAGCTGGAGAACAAAAACACTCTTGTCAGCAAGCAGAAGGTTGTCAGAACTTGGGTACTCGGGTGCTTCACTTGATGAACTACCAAGAAACCAATGAAAGAGACAAGCATTTTATTACAACGGATCAGTAAAAAGCCTGCTAGATCTGGAGCCAGGTGATAAAGTACATAAACAACCATTAACAAAACAGGGTAGGTTCCAGCAAAAAGCTACAGTGATGCAACCAGGAAACAAAAGATCATGTCAAGTACAAATGGACAATGGACAGGTAGTTAGGTGAAACTGTACACCCCTCAGGAAAATCAAAGAAACCTCTGAGGACAGTATGGACAACACACATCTTAGGCTTCTACAGCAGGAGAATCCCAAGCCAGATTTGTTAGAAGTGGACAACAGGAGGAAGAGGGCCTTTTGATGAAGACTCCAGCAACACCAAGTCTAGAGACTGTGGCTGACAAGACTGGAGGAAGACAGCATCAGGAAAGCACCAGTGAACCATAGCATACTAGAGGTACAGGTCTATAGCTAGACAAACTGATAAGGTGCTGAATGCAGTAACTTCAAGAACCATCAGATCTGAAGTGAATATGTTAGATTATATCAGTTATTGCTGAGGTATTTGACAGTTTTCTTTAAAAGAGAAGGGAAGTAACAATATGAAAGTTATTGCTGACACCTTCATGCAGCATACTGTTTCCTGGGGGGAAATGTTTGGAAGCAACACCAACAGGGGAACCAGCTGAGAAGCCAGGAGGCTGAAGAAGCCATGTTGTAAGCAGCCACAATAAAGCTGGATTTGGTTAATTAACCCTGTGTTAGAATGAGATTTTATATGGCAGAAGATTCAGACACTATGAAGCATAAATCATGGTTGCAGTGGTAATTAAGTTGATAGACTATTGTTCCTGAAGGGCTATGGTCCCCCTCCCTCATGGAATTATTCACAATCTCTGGCCCACAATCCCAGCCTTCTGTCACACAGGGTTTTGGGACAGAAGGCTGAGTGCATCTGGTGATGAGATTAGGACAGGGAAGAACTGTCCATGAATTGAGCATTGCTTTATCCAAGGAAGTTTGGCTGGCAGAAACGTGAGACAGGCACGAAGCAGGAGACGGAATTTGTTCTGGAGAATGAGGGAGCAAGACAACACTGGGAGAGGGAGCTATGGGATTGAAAAGGAGTATACTCACCTACAGGTCCTCAATGCAGAACACGCATTGCTACTGATCTAAGGGTTAATAAGATTAAAGAGTAAAATATAACCCAGTCACTGAATTATAAACCCTTACAATCAGAAATCCTTTTGAGTCAGCACAACTGCAATTACTACGAGCACTGAATATCCAGACTGGTTATATCTTCATATTCTTTAAAACAAAAATACACTTACACATTTTCTGGTATCTCTTAATGATGAACGTTTACCTACATCTTACCAATTAGGTGTAACCATTTGAAGATCTTTGTATGTGAAAAAGGAATATTTTAAGCAAGCATGCAGAAATCCCCTCTTTGCTCAAATGGATGGAAGAACCTAAATTGTTCTAATCTGGGAATTCTATAAAAGTTTCTAACTGAAAATTAAGTCTTCAGAAATAGAAACTAATCCTTTTTTTTTAATTAACTTCCCCTTTGCTCCTCTTCCATTACATAGCAACACCTTTTCAGTATTCTACACCTTTCTCTTTGCCTTCTGTTCTCTTCCTCTCATTCCCTCTGTTCTCTGCCCTTCTCATCTACTTCTTCTCTCCTGACCTATATTTTGCGTTTATTCCCATCCACCTATCGTTCCCATGTCCCGTGTTTTGTTGGGCTCTTCCTTACATATAACTTCTATTACCATCTGTCCTTCCTTCTTTTGTCGTCTTAATGTCCTCCCATATCTCTATCACCCATCTGTTCCCTGCTTGAATTCCCTACCTACTTGTATGTTCTCAGTGATCAGGAAGATATTACTGTCTGGCCTCATGACAGAATAATATTAAAATGAGGAAATATACAGAAAAGCAGAATACTATCAACAAAGTCCTCAGGTATCTAATTCCTTAAGGGTCAATTAAAGACCTTTTGGCCATTTCTGTTGAACACAAGAATGAAAGTGTATTTCTTAAAGATAAAACTATGGAGGCCATGAAGCACATGAGTGCAGAAGCCTTTCAGAGGAAAAGGTCAGTCTTGGGGAAATGTTGGTCATTTGAGAGCTAACTGCAGTTGGTAGTGGTCATAAAAGAGGAAATTTACTGAAAGTGTGTATAGGGCTTATGAGCTTCTAATGCACATGAGGAACAATAACTCAGACTATCTTTAATTAATACATAAAAATGATGGCAAGGTTGAAAGACACACAAATCTACTAAAGCAAAATAGTTCGTAAGTAAATTGACACTATATTCTGTGAGGATCCGAGTCAGGGTCTCCTAAATAAAGGTAAACTAGGGCGACAGCTTTATTCCATCTAGAAACACCATTTAAATTAAGGGAGCTATGAGATTTACATCAGCTAAGGAAGTGACATAAACTATTCTAAATTGTTGTATAGTTGTGTTATGTGATGTTAAACATTTGCTGTGTTTCACCTCTCAGTTGGCTACCTCTCAGTATTGGGTGAAATTAGCTGATATTGCAGTTAGTGAAGTTTGTAAAGTATTTTGGGATGAAAGGCTTTATTTAAGATCATTATCAGTACTGCAAGAAGGGCTATTCTCACATTAATTTCTAACCTATCTGAAACCAAGCAGCACTGGAAATCTCCAAAGCAAGCTTGATCTCACTAACTTTCCAGCTCAATTTACTGTCCAAGATAAGCTCCAGATAAATATCCAACCCTCTTAACCTTTATCCTTCTCCAGCTGGGTCACATACTGTACTTTTTGAAAAGTTACAGTTTGGGACTCACTCCTGTATTTGTTCTTGCTTTTAATGATTTTGTTAAATAATATGTTGATGTACTTGATCATATGCAGGATTGGCAGAATTTGATTTTATAATTTTATAATTTCCACAGATAATATCAGTGTTTATTTAAGCATTTTTATTTGTTTTTAATTTTCACAGTTGTGGGAATTACAAGGGGGGGGGGAATGGGGAGGTAGACAATAATCATTTAATTACAGTAGACATTGAGATATAAAAAAGTTAAATCTTTATAACCATAAATTGTCAACATCATATGACAAAATATACAAAGAAAACATCCATAAATACAACTCTAATTAGATCTCAAGCAGCATTTTTTAAATATTTCCTATCTATACATTTAGATTGTTATTGATGGAAATATTTTTGTCAGTTTGTGTGGGTTCAATGAAATCAACATGTACTGAGATTTACTAATAAAAAATCAAATCAGTCCAAATCTAGCCATAATCATCAATTACATTATTTTATGTATCATTAGTTTTATATTTGAATTCAATCATTGACAGAGACTCCTCAAATCTCTGTTTGGCACCAGTCCTCATAAAAGTAATTTGCAGCTCTCCTCTTCAGAAAAAGAGTTCTCTTTTCAGCAACAGAAAGAGCCCGGTAGTTCAGAGCCATGCCAGCAGCAAATTACTAATCCACGCACCCCGCCAGCCCAGTCATGCTTGTCAGTTTGTTGAGGGTAGAATCAAGGCTCCACCCACTCCCCACCTCTTCATGGATGCTGTGTTGGAGCATAAGGATGGGACTTATTCCCCCTCTGTGCAGACATGCAGTCCACTTCCTCGTGTAGCCCTGTGTTTAATGCCAAATACCAGTTCATCAGGAGAACAACATCTTTGGCAAATGAGCTTATTTTCTAAGAATTGCAGTATAAACTGAAGCTTCCTGAATGACAGTTTAGGATAAGAATACTATTCTTCTGATGCAAGGGGCATATTTCAAACCTACCATAGTGTTTTTTTTTTCTTTTTAATATGTTGAATCTGCTTTCCATACATGCCAAACTGGGCCCAAAACTTTGTGTTAGAGATGGTTGAATTCTAATTATTGTATATGGTAAATGACAAATTTTGCCAGTTTTTACCCATTTCTGGAATTTATTACAGTGCTTTGTTTCGGATAGGAGGACAGGGGTGGGAGGTTGGGGTTTTTGTTTTATTTGACCAAATCTATAGTTTGATTGAGTACATTATTAGTCATAGCTGATCTCAAAGCTTGTTCAAGTAATTTTATTGAATGAATATTTTGTAGAATATACAGCAAACTCAGAGTTGTGGGTTGATGCTTATGTTTCAACGTATGGGTGTCTTACAGATTTGTCATTCAGAGAGAGAAATGATACCTTGCATTTAGGATACAATCAACATATCTGAGGAGAGTAATGTAAACTGTATTGGTTGCATTTTGTTTTTACAGACTATTGTATTTTATTCTTCTAGGCTCGATCCTGCCATTATATCCACTAATTTGAAATCAGTGGGACTCTGTACAGGAGCAGAGGCTCATCTTGATTGCGGGATCTGCGCCCCAATTCTCATATATGCACACATATAGTTGTTTAATTTACTTTAGGCAAGAAGATATTGATTATGAATTGTCTCTACATCATCTTTTTTTTAACTCTCTGAAAGCTAACCAATTTTTTGGACTGGAGGGATTCCTGGAAATTCTCACAGCTGTTCCTTGAAAACTATTGTCTGAAATAAGCCATCTGTAATAAAGTCAAAATGAACAGTTGTCAATATATCATTCCTGACAGTTCTTACTAAAGAAATCATAATGAAGAAACCTATCAGTTTTTCAAGCCATGAATCACAGATAATTGTGATAAATCTATCAGGGAATATTGGAGACATTGGATTCCCAGGCAGTGGAGCATTTCCTGTAAAGCTCCAATTTCATGTAATTATTTGTATATGTTACATTTATGGCCATACTATATTTGTGTGAATTTCCCTGGGGTATAGCATAATGTGGTGCGGAGATCAAAAACCAAATGTTAAATAAAGATAAAATGGATTGTAAATATTATTCAAATATATGAAATTTCTCATCCGTCATCAACTTTATGCTGTATAAATAGAAGATTTTTTATTGTGCTTTCTTTAAAAGAGAAGTTCCTTCTCTTCTCTTCATTATTCTTCAAATGAACAATGGGAAATATGCTCTTTTCAGCATAATTAGTGATACTTTTGGGGAATGTCAGACGTGACAATTTTTTTTAATAATATCACTAAAATAAAGAGGAGGATTGATTCAATTGTGTTCTGACTAAATCACAACTCCAACAATCAGAGTTAAACCATGTAAGAGAACTTTCCTAGGGGTATTAGAAATTCTTTGAGCTAGATTGTCATAGACCCTACTCCTAGGAAACAGTGATTCTGAAAAAGATTTTTAGGTGGTGAGGGGACAATCAGCAAAACATGAGCTCGTAGTGGAATGCTGTGGCCAAACGGGCTACTGTGACCCTGGGATGCATAAACCGGGGGGAAATGGATTAGGAGTAGAGAGTTTATTTTTCCTCTGTATTTGGCACTGGTGACCAAAGAATGATTAAAGATTAGAAAACATGCCTTGCAGCGCTGGTTTTCAAACTTTGGGATGCAGATGCAAGGACCTGACTGTCCTCTTCAGCCCCTGCTGCTTCTGTCAGGCTGGGAAAACAAGGAGGTGAGAGGGATCAGAAGTGAGGGGTGGGGTGGCCTCTCCTTGAACAGGAGTTGTGTGTGTGTGTGTGTGTGTGAGAGAGAGAGAGAGAAAAAGAGAGAGAGAGAGAGAGAGAGAGAGAGAGGAGGGCATTCTAGCTCACTTGCCTCTCTAGAGGCTGGTGCACATCCCTTGGCAGAGAGTTCCTCTGTGCCCACACAGGCTCTTGAGCATGCATGGTGGGGATCATGCCAGGACCTGAGAAGTCGGTGGACTGAGTGATTTTGAGGGGCAGAGGGTTGCAGCGTGGGTGCATAAGAAAAGGGGCACAGCCTGGCTTTCTGTGCCTTCCAGGGAGAATGTCCTGGGCAGGAGATGCTTGTGGGCCAGAGAGCAGTGTGGTGCCCTTGCCAGGATGAACTCCCAGACCCCACGCATCCATGGAAATACTGTTTCTTAAAAAGAGGGGACATGACTCTCTGAAGGGGAACAAAGCAAAAAAAGTTAAGGAACCTCTTCCTTATAGTGATAGACTCAAGGAGCTCAATCTACTTAGCTTAACGAAGAGAAGGTTAAGGAGTGACTTGATTACAGTTTATAAGTACCTACATGGGGAACACATATTTGATAATGGGCTCTTCAATCTAGCAGACAAAGGTATAACAATCCAATGGCTGGAAGTTGAAGCTGGAATTCAGACTGGAAATAAGGCATAAAATGTTTAATAGTGAGAATAATTAACCATTGAAACAATTTACTAGTGGTTGCGGTGGATTCTCTATTACTGGCAATTTTAAAATCCAGATTGGATTTTATTTTCTCTAAAGGATATGCTCTAGAAATTATTCTGGGGAAGTTCTATGGCCTGTGTTATAAAAGAGGTCAGACTAGGTGACCACAGCAGTCCCTTCTGGCCTTGGAATCTATGAATCATTCCTCTGCCCTGAAGACGCCACTTTGAGGAGGATCAGAAACATTCTTTGCCCAGAGCCTGTGTGATGGAGCTGTCTGGGCTCTGCCTTTTGCTGAACCCATGAAACCTTTTGCTAAATAACGTATGTGACAGTCTTAAAAAATTGTTCAGTCTTTTGTTTCTTTATTTGCAAAGGAGAGATAAAGGATGACAATGACAATTTTTTTCTCTGGGAAAGATTTATGTATTGAAATTTTGTTTTTCATTAACATTTGTGTTACTGTTCTCTTAATGAATGAGTGGGTCTATAGCCCTGGACATTTGCTGCATCCTGTCCCACCGGAATTTCATCCCAAGGACAGTAGTGGGACATGTTTGGTAGGATTTTCTATTAGTACAGCCTTTCCATGAATAATTGATTCATCTAACAATTTCCCTTTTGAGCTAAATCCTCCTTTAAATATTTCCTTAGAATCAATTGAAATCACTTCAAATCAAATGCAACAAAAGTTGGATTAATGATGTGAATTAGTTGGTATTCTAGACACTAAGGACTAGATCCACAAAGGGGACTTAGGCTCATCATTGCCATGGCTAATATTTAAGTGTCCTGCCGCCTAGCGGAATTCACATCCCTGTGCCCAGGCTCTCTATACAAGTCATTGGGAGAATTAGGCTTTCACATACGCAAACATGCTCAAACTAGCCAGTAGTAAATGCCAAGGAGAGGGATGTAGCCTAAGCCTTGCCCCTTAAAGGAAGATAGGCATCTAATTCTGGACTGGAGAGATGCACCTCCCTTTATTCAGGATTCACAACCATCAACCTTCTCCTGGAGCTAGGGTCTTAAGCCAGGTCAGTCTCTTATCGGTGTGGAACAGAAACTAGAAGGAGGATCCCCACATTATACCTATAGCCCAGAGTACTCACCCAAGATGTGCAAGTCCTTAGTTCAAGTCCTCACTTTGCCTGAGTTGGAGCAGTGATTTGAATCCAGGTTTCCCACTTCCCAAGCAAATGCCCTAACCTCTGGGCTATAGGATATTCTGCTCTGTGTCTCTCAATCTCTCCTTCTGAACCTGATCCACTTTGTATGAATTAAGAAGGACATCACCTCCTACTTATCTTCTTTGTGCAAAGCCCAGTTTTGTAGGTGGCCTCTGAAAACACCTCCCAGATTGGGCCCTGCAGGTAGGCAAGGGAATGCCTAATTTGAGGCTCCTGCTGGAGTTTAGGAACCGAGTAGCTCAGTGCCATCAGGATTTAGATGGGTTTTCATATGCCTCCTGGCAGAAATGTTGTCACCTAAGGGAATTTAAATGCCTACAGAGTTACATGGCAGCTGACTGGGAATTTTGAGGATCCAAATTTTGGACTTAAAGTGGCAGTTAGGTGTCCAAATCCCATTGTGGATCTAGGCCCAATGGTCTGATCTGCAAACATGTACACTTGGGTTTAGTGCTTATTACTGAGAGTCAACCACTGAAGTCAGTGGGACTTAGTATTATATCTACTAGTGTTTGCAGATAATGCATTAGATATAATATAGTTGGATTTTAGTAAATCGTTTGTTAGGGGATCTCACAATGTCTAGCTTTAAAAATGAATTTAAATTACCTTGGATAGCTGTCATATGGACTGGAACCTGGTTATAAGCAATGGTAAAGGACAAAATGGGGATATGGTCAGTGGGGCAGACCAGGAATTTGTATTAATTATGTTAGATTTGTTTTTAAACAGGGATCGAACGTTTTAAGGGAGATTTGTTTTAGGATCATTTAACATCTTCCCTATTAATAATATCCAAATTTGTGCCTTTAAGGCACAGTCCACTATAAGTACTGCAGAATCACATCACCTCAGGGGACATTTCAGGAAGGACAATGCCTCTTGGAGCTCACTGGAAGTACTGGGGGACAGTAATTTGTTACAGCGCAAAAGCTTCATTGGCTGCCACACATTGGTGCATTACTCTGGATGGGGCTGCTCTACGGGGTGGCTCTGTTGTGGGTTTGAATAATCCTAGGGTGTGGCTCCTTCCTTCCTTCCTTCCTCTACATGGTGTGGCTACATTAAAGAGGGCATAATCTAGCTCAATAATAACAACACCTGCAAATGGATTTTTGAAGATGGAGCCAAAACCCTAGTGGAACCATTTTCGGGAAAGGGAAAACTCCAGGGACAAAAAATCAAGCAAAATGAAACGGTGGAAATATTGATAGGGAAAAAAAAATTACCATTTCACAGATTATATTGGTTTTCAAATGGGGAATTGAAATATTGTCCAAAGATAAACTATTAATGCACAAATATAGAGATTTGATTGATCGCATACATTTATATCTTCACAATTTTATTTTCAGTTTAAGTTAAATACAACCCACAGCATTATGGAACACACTATTCACATTCATTGGTATCAGTTGAGTAATGCTGCGATTACTCATAGTTTCAGCTATGTAATGTATTTTTAAATGTCAATCACTTTATATATATATATATATATATTAGAAGGACAGACATTTCACTGAAGCGTAGCCAATGCAGAAATTGCTTTCTTTGCTTCTCCTTGTGTTGAATCTCTCCGTCCCTTACTGAATCCTGCCATGTTCGTGGGCCTTTTGCCTCCTGTTCCTATATATAGAAGGACTTGTAGCTCTTGTCATTTTCTCTCTCTCTCTCTCTCTTTCTTTGGATTCTTTATCACAGTGTTTTGCTGTGACAAATTTTCTTTGTTTCTCCTACATGGTTGTCTCTCTCTTACGTTGTTCAGCAAGAATCACTGCAATTTGACATGAGTTGTGTTAGATTTTCTTTTGATTGGGGAGACTTGACTTTTTTGTCGTTGGTAGTTATTCAGATTCTTAACATTAATATTAGGTTTTGTGTTAAAGTAACCTGTTAAAGTGAGCCTGTTATCGCTCACATACAATCTAGGCTCAGATATAGGTGCTTTATTTTCCAGTGACTATTTTCCTTTTGATCTATGTTAATTTTCTTATACTTTGTTCATTGTTTCAGGTTTTCTAATAGTCTTTTTTCACAGTAATTTCAGTTATATCTCCTTTATCTGATTTGTACTACAGTATGTAATTGGATTGGTGGACTTGAAGAATATGTGTAATTCATCTTTCATTAGCCTGCTAATGCTTCAACACAAAATAGTTACATAAAATGTATATGGGATTCATTTCCCACTTATAAGAACTAAGGTTTTCTTATACCTGAACTAACACCACCTTTGAGTACTTGTCCCCAAGAATCGTAGATTTTCTTGGATAACATCTGACATTTAAGCACACTGGATCTGGGCAAATGGCTTCTTATTTCCTTAATTCAGCTACTGTAAATAATACATTACTATTTGATTGCATCCAAATAATTATGGTCATGTGCAGAGAGCCATTCAGGCCACATCTATAACATTAGAAACTTTTCTGAGTTTAATGTTAGATGGAGAATATTTGGAAATGAAAAAAAAATTACCAGTGTAGCTATCTGCAGAGGTTATGAATTATATAAATGTTATAATTGTATTCATTACAACAAAGACACTCAATTTTAGTTTCACCAGCACCACCCATGTTTTTCTCCTGTGACCTCAGCTCTCAGAATCCTTTGTGCCCCATAACCCAGAATGATTTGCACTGTTTCAATCTTCCAAGAAACTCCAAAATGTTCTTTTATAAAAGTTAAATTTGCCATAATTAAGAACTCACGTAGACACCTAGAAGATAATAAGGTGATAAGTAACAGTCAGCATAGATTTGTCAAGAACAAATTGTATCAAACCAAAGGAATAGCTTTCGTTGAGAGGGTAACAAGCCTTGCGGATAGGGAGGAAGTGGTAGATGTGGTTTAGTTTGACTTTAGTAAGGCTTTTGATACTGTCTCACATGACCTTCTCATAAACAAACTGAGGAAATACAACCTAGATGGAGCTACTATAAGGTGGGTGCAAAACTGCTTGGAAAACGGTTCCCAGAGAGTAGTTATCAGAGGTTCACAGTCAAGCTAGAATGGCATACCAAGTGTCTCTGAGGGATAAGTTCTCGGTCCAGTTCTGTTCAATATTTTCATCAATGATTTAGATAATGGCATAGAGCTGTGGTGGGCAACCTGCAGCCCACGGGCCGCATGCAGCCTATCAGGGTAATCTGATTGTGGGCCGCGAGACATTTTACTGACATTGACCCATCTGCAGGCACTGCCCCCCGCAGGTCCCAGTGGCCGCAGTTCCCCGTTCCCAGGCATTTGGAGCTGCGGGAAGTGGCGGCCAGCACGTCTCTGCAGCCCGCTGCTTCCCACAGCTCCCATTGGCCGGGAACGGTGAACCGCGGCCACTAGGAGCTGCAGAGGGCCATGGCTGAGACGGTCAATGTCAGCAAAATGTCTCGCGGCCCCAATCAGATTACCCTGATGGGCCACATGCAGCCCAGGGGGCGCAGGTTGCCCACTACTGGCATAGAGAGTACACTTATAAAGTTTGTGGACAATATCAAGAAGGGAGGGGTTGCAAGTGCTTTGGAGGATAGGATTAAAATTCAAAATGATTGGGACAAACTGGAGAAATGGTCTGATGTAAATAGCATGAAATTCAATAAGGACAAATGCAAAGTACTCCATTTAGGAAAGAACAATCAGTTGCACACATACAAAATGGGAAATGACTGCCTAGGAAGGAATACTGCGGAAAGGGATCTGGGGGTTACAGTGGATCACAAGCTAAATATGAGCCAACAGTATAACACTGTTGCAAGAAAAGCAAACATCATTCTGGGATGTATTAGCAGGAGTGTTGTAAGCAGGACATTAGAAGTAATTCTTCCACTCTACTCCGCATTGATTAGGTCTCAACTGGAGTATTGTGTCCAATTCTAGGTGCCACATTTAAGGAAAGATGTGGACAAATTGGAGAAAATCCAGAGAAGAGCAACAAAGACCATTCAAGGTCTAGAAAACATGATCTATGAGGGAAGATTGAAAAAATTTAGTCTGGAGAAGAGAAGACTTAGGGGGGACATTATAACAGTTTTCCAGTACAGAAAAGGTTGTTACAAGGAGGAGGGAGAAAAATTGTTCTCCTTAACCTCTGAGGTTAGGACAAGAAGCAATGGGCTTAAAGTTCAGCAGGGACATGTAGGTTGGACATTAGGAAAATGTTCTATCAAGGGGGTTAAGCATTGGAACAAATTGCCAAGTGAGATCGTAGAATCTCTGTCATTGGAGATTTTTAAGAGCAGGTTAGACAAACACCTGCCAGGGATAGTCTAGATAATAATTAGTCCTGCCTTGAGAACAACGGACTAGACTAGAAGACCTTTTGAGATCCTTTCCAGTCATCGATTCTATGTCTGTATGATTCTATTATATATGACCTAAGTAGGCATGTTCAGCACAGAGGTAAGTGTGATAATTTCATGTTTAAAAGATGTATACATTCTTATTGGAATTTTCCCAAACTGTACATTTCCTAATGTTATATATTTTATAAACCTTATTACTGCAGCCATATAAATATAAAGTCATTCAACATCAGTGTAGAAAGCTGGGAGGAGTGAACAGAATCCTGTCCAATCTGGAGGAAATATTTGGCATTGGGTGTAGCTCAACCCGAAGCAGCTTTGATCCAGAGGATGAAAGCAAAGCGAGAAAGAGGAAAGCAGCATGCTGTAATCTTGGACTCCAACTCAGACAACACACAGATCTGTGAAATTTGTAACAGGCTGTGTCTCTTCCGAATTGGACTTGTCAGCCATAAGCAGATTCATTAGGCACCTGACTAGACCTTTTACACGTACACAATGATCCAGTGGATTGACGATTGCCTACTAGTACATTGGGAAGGTTATCATTGCAACCTGAAGGGACAGAAGCATTTTTATTCCATTGAAGCTTAGATTCCATACAAAATATCTCCTTCCAAAGTGAACAGCTTCATGACCCACCTTTGAGCTGTGACCCTAAGTGGACAATCACTTAATTAGAAAATAATAAATAATAGGAAGAAGATTTGAGAGGAGATATGATTGAAAGATATATAGCTAGGAGGAGCACAGGGAAAGTGAATGCCTCTCTGAGTGGTTCCACTAAAGACAAGGAGGACTGGGTGTGATTGTCCCCTCTATTCTAGAGAATGGTTTACAATGGACCTTCTAGAGAGTAGTGGAGCCAAGATTTATAGGCAACCTGGTTATGTATAGACAGCCTTTTTCTAGGCAGATATTGTGGTTTTATGGATAGCGTTATAAAAATACTGGGTAACATTCTCTGCTGAGCTATTAAGAAGCACAAACACAGAACTCATAGCCCAGAGGAAGGGAGTGACTAACATAACATTAAGCCACCTTTGCATGCTCCAAATCCCAAGCTGCTCTGGAATCCCTAGTTTTACTTCTCAATGTTAAGGGAGCCTTCCTGGAGCTGCCCTAAGGGCTGCAGTGCTACCCAGAATGTTTGCAGCCCTGTGTGCTGCAGTCACACCCCAACATACCTCTCATTCCCTCAGCCCCACCCCATGGCATGCCCCAAAGACAGGGCTTGATACAGTGCCTCACAAAATCTGAAAAATGATTTCAGGCAGGCTAGGAAAGGAACAGTTGTGAAGTGAAAACTTGCTAAAAGGTCATACACATAAGGTTATGATAAGCAGTAATGTATCAAGTTCAGGGAATCTTTAGTGAATCATGAGAATCGTTGTTAGAACCAGTGTAACAGGAAAATGTGAGATATTCCTCTGATGTAGAGCTGTAAGTTAAAACGAGCAACTACAAAGATTAGAGGGATGAAGAAACTGACTTTTGAGGAAAGATTAAAAGAGCTAAATATGTATAAATTGGGTATGTGACAACTAAGTAGGTCATAATATTCTGCAAATATTTGTAGGCTGTTAACATGAAGAATGGGGAACTATTAGCATGGTACATGGAGGAATAACTAGAAGAGAAGATACATTTTAAAAAGAGACCATTATACTTCATATGAGGAAATACTTGCTGACAGTGAGATACAGTGAGACACTTGGCTGTGCAATATTCTTTCAAGGGAACTGGTGGAAGCCTTGTCACTTGGGATTTTTAAAAATAGTCTGGACAAAAGACTAGAAAATGTTCTTAGAAAACAATCTTTCATTAGACTGGATGATCTAATAGGCCTTTCCCATCTCTAACTTCTAAGATACCCTTTAATTTCTGTTTGAATGCCTAAGATAAATTATGGATAATCTTTCAGAAGTCCTCTATGAGAGTGATATCATTTTATACTGACATTCTAACAGATTTAGGGCAGTATCATAAGGCTCTGGTATTCTACAATTCTTACTACACTCTGTTAATTGAATCCTTAGCTCCCTTTCCCACTTTGCTCTGAGCATCCCCACAGAATTTCTAAGCTGTCAGCCAGATAGATGTATAGTTTGGGAATTATTTGGAAATTGGGAAATATCAGACGGCTGAAAAACAAAAATTCAAAAGGAATCATCTTGTGAATTAGTAATTGCTTTATTCCCATTTGAGTAATGAAACAATGTAACTGGAAAGCTAAATATTCTGGGGAGATCAGGAAGTGACAATATAGATATTTGGTCTTGTTTGAGAGGGAAGTAAGTGGCACTGCTAAGCAATTTTCTGTTGAAGTAAGCACTTACTCATTTTACTCTGATCATTCATTTTCATCTCTCTGTCCCTCTGGTTGGAATGTCAGAAGGATCCATTGTACCAAATGAAAGTGAAAGCAGCCTGCATAGAAGACACTTTAACGTTGGAGCAGACCATTTTCCAAGTCCAAATTGTAATGCAAAGAGGCAATGAGAGATCAATGGTCCTCTGGTGTCTCTTAAATATAATACATGTTGGAAAGTGAGTTCCAACCATTTTCCTATTTCAAACCAGTGACACTTTGAGGGAATTTGCCATGTGGTGACTTAGTTGTCACAATGTTTTTGTAAAAGAAATACACTATGAGCCAAAAATCTCAGATGCGCTCTCTGCCTCCTTTCTTCCCCCTTACCTCCAGTTTTTGGGCATCCAGTTTGTCAACCAGGAAGTGAAATTTCCCATGGAAAACAGATGCTTTCATTAAAAAAAAGTATTTAATTGAAAACTCAATTTCCATCAAAAATGTTTTGACAAATTTTTTCATCAGCCTTATTTTACACCTCTCTGTGGGAGGAGACCAATATCCGATGCCTTCCTTTCCAGAGGCTTAGGCTTGCAGCCAGCTTGCACTTCACTGTGATTATCCCCAAACAGGTCTCATTATGTCCAGTCCTGCTCTTTGCTTTCTCTCTGAAGCCAATGACAGTGTTTCACCAGGGACCACACAGATGTTTCAAAGCAGAGTACATTTGTTTAAGGACAAAAGTATAAAGAAAAAAACATATAGAACAGTAACAGGATCTAAACTTTTTACCAGTCGCTCCTGATAATCCTATAGAGACCCTGGAGGATTCAAGTTTGTATGACCCATCAGCAGGGTTGGGTCCTCGCTTGTCAAGTTCAAGCTCTCCCTTTATTCCCCTAGCCCTTTCTTTGTGTCTTGAATCTCTCCTGGGACCACTCTGAACCAGTATATGCAAACCAACCCAAGGGCCTATACTTCTCCAGAGCTGTTTTCAATCCCAGGTCTGCAGTAATTACCCCACTCACCCAATACCATTTTTAGTTCTGTGGTAACCCTCCCACATGGTGTAGAATACAATCCCAATACAGTGGTCTCAAGATATGCCTGTGTTTGTCCTATTTGTCACAGCTCCACATGTAAAATTAGAGCTAGTTCCACTGGTAAAAATATAATAACTACCCGCCTTTCCCCAAGCTTAGATCAAGTTCTGATTTAACTTAATTGTAAGCCATTTTAAAAATCTAAATGTAGGTGGAAAAATACAACCCTCCACCAAAATTCTCTACATGCAGGGCTTCACAGCTAAGGACCTGACCCCAATCCCATTCAAAGTCAATAAAGCTCTGCTGATTTACAGAAGCTGAAGTTCTGAGCTCTTATCTTATATAGTTTCCTTCATGTGTACATTCCACCCTAGAATATTTTTCAAGCCAGAAAACACTAGATTCATGATCTCAGGGGCCCAGCACAGAGTATAGCACAGCTCTTAGTCTCCGTAGAAAGGGATTTTGGTGAAGGCACTTTAATTTTCAACACTTATTTACTTTTTAGCTTCAACTGAGCTATGCTAACTTAAGCCAGTTTAGGAACCTGACCAAAGGACTTTTCACCTAGAAATGCTAATTCTCAGCAGAGAGGCTGCTCTACATTCTGAACAGTATAATTTTCTCAGTTAAGGATTTCGAGAGGAATCCTCACAAGGAGCCAGACCCATGGTGAAAGTTCACAAAGAGAGGAAGTCATGGCAAGGTTCTAGCTATGAGTTGTCTTGGTTGCACTTCATGCACAAAGAGAGGCAAAGCACCCTCTTAGAAGTCACAGGAAGGGAGATCCTGAGATAGTGAAAGGTTCTCTAGGGACTCACAGATAGCCTTGAGGAAGTTGGGGTTCATAGAACCTGGGGAACTGTTAGGGAGGTGAATGGATTTTGTAAGGAGGTAGGGAAATAACATGTTAGAAGTGGTAGGGCAGTAATGAATAACATGTTAGAAGTGGTAGGGCAGACAAGAATCTGGGAATTTCAGGGAGTTATGCAGAGGGAGACATTGGGCATCAAAAATGAAGGATTTAATAAATTTCTATCTCTTTTCTTACTCATGTAAACTTTATTCAATTTATAATTTTTCAGCTTCTCTTATCACTGTTCAAAAAGCTATATGGAGCATCTTCCTGCCCATTTTTGAAACATGTTCTGACCTTTTGAGCTACACATCAGGAAGACAATAATGTTAAAACTGAGCTTGGGGTTTTTGAGAGGAGCTCTGAAGTTTATATTCCAATGTGCAGCCTCGTAGTTTCTTTGTAAAACAAACAAAACAAAAATAAAGTGCTGAGATTAGCCCAAGTTCTTCCCTATTCTCTTGTTTTTTCAATCTTTGACTAGGTCATCACATTGTTTCAGCCCTGGGTCCCTAACTTAAATGTTAAAAATTTTCCTGCATGAGGCCACCCTTGACATTTCAGCTGCCTCACTTGGACACTTGACAATTGTAAAGCAACATATTCTGTATAAATGGGTCTTCATTAGGAATCCAGAGCTTAATGTAACGCCCATTAAATTATTTGGGAATCTTGCCATTGAATATAATAGGAATTGGATCAGGCCACTAATGGGTGACTCTAGATAAACTTTAGAGTATAGTTTTTGGATGAAATAAAACAGCCCCCGAAGTTCACAGATTTTGGCAAGGTTTGCAATTTTTATGAACAGTTTGTTACAGTTCTTCTATTTACCATGTTCTTAGACCTGGTAGTGATGAGAGAATTTTAATATTTGGAACTTCCCAAGTATAGTTACTTTCAGCTATGGATGTTTTCTTCTTCACTCTTTGGAAAACATACAAAAAGTGTTTCTCACAAGTCTATCATTTTATTCTCACATCACTATCTTTGTATTTCAATTCTGACTCCATCTTGAACCAAATTTTTGGCCTAATATTTTGAACAGTGCTCTCAGTGACCATGTTCTAATCTTTCTGACCCTATTAATTTTAAACCGTAGTTTATCTCATGTAGATTTTATCCCTCCATATACAGTGTTCCCACATTCAAGCTTTGCTTAGAAGTGCAAAGGCAGCTTGTTTGGGGAGACTAATCCCATTGAGTCCACTGAATATATTTTATTCTGGGAAGTGTCCAACATGTTTTTTGCAGAGGAGGTCCATTACTTTATATTAGAGCCATTAATGAGACTAACGAGGCCCTTTATAGTAGAAGATGCCAAAAGACAGACATCCTGATCAGATAGAAGGATGCAGCTAAATACTCTTATGACAGCATGTGGTCATAGTGTCTCTGTTTTATGCTAAACATAGGATTAATATCCATGGATATTAGGTTGGCAATTTTCTAGCCAAAGTGGTAGGAACAGAATAATCTAGTTTTATTTCAGAGGTTTATGATACTTAATATCTATGGCTGTCTTATCATTTGATTCTTTAAAGTGTGCTAAGAGCTTTACAAAAGAAATGGGAAAAATTTGCCCAGTTCTTAAAGAGATTAGCCATCAGAAAGTAGACAAACCAATCCCAAGTAAGGTTTTCTTTTCTAAACAAACTTAACCATTAATGTTTACTTTCAGATATTTCCAATTTGATGAATTCCAGGTTTTCAGTTCAGGGCCTTCACTGAGTTGTTGGCAATTAGGAGAAAGCAACTAAGCACATGGGTTGACTTTCACCCCAGTACTGAGAGCATATGCAAATATAAGTGACCACAAATGTAATATACTGGTTGAAGTGTGAGTACAGCTGCCACATGCAGGGTTCCTGTCCTCTTGTGTGCTAGGAGACTGGGCTTTATGCTGGCCCTCAGAAGGCAGTCATGAAGGTCAGCGCTGCAACTGGATATGGGATGGACTACTGGATCCAAAAATCACACAGATCCAGTGACCCATAGGCCAAAGTAGAATCTGCACAGGTGCTGTGCTGGAACCCCACACTGACCCTGGGTTGGAGGATTACATTTTATCCTTATGCACTTCATGAGGGGTTTATTCAGGAGATGTACATTTTGCCTTTAATCATTAGGAGTACTATGCTTACTTTTTAAAATATTGGTTTCATGACAAAATAGTTCACACAAGGCATCTATCTCAGCATTTCCCAAACTGTCATCTGTGGGCTTCAGGTGGTGTGCAGACAGCTGGCAACTCATATGGAGCTGTCTCCTCCTCCTTGCTTCCTATTTCTTCTACAGCAGGGGTAACAAGCTGATTCTGTTCAGAATAAGGAATTCCATTTTTAATTGTGGTCCATGGGCCCAGGAATAATCAAATTCCCCTTCCACAGAAGAATTGATATTGTGAGATACAAGACAAATATAACTGTTTTTCATTACTTTTCACAATTATGTCCAACGTATCTCATCCACTCTTATGGGATGAAAGTCCAGTAGATTTCACCACTAGGGCTGCATGTGCTGCTTCTGTAGCATTGTTATCTCTCCCTGTGTGTAAAGGTTGAGCTGGGAGCAGCTAAAGTCTCTGAGCATAGCCCCCCATCACTGCACCCAGAACTCAACACAAGATGGAATTAGTATTAACCTTTGTGCATTCTCAATCAATGCTGTTGAACCATCCAAGATGAAATCTGGGGTCAGTAGCTGACAGGGAAGACTTAGCTAGGCTATTAGACAGCTGGAGGAGGTAAGAAAAAGTCAAGAGGGAATGCAGAGGCAACTAAGTTTCTAAATGGATAAGTCCAACTCCCACATGAGAAAATCAGTCTTTTTATTGATTTAAATGGGAATTTAGCCAGTCTTTCTCCTTGAGTGGTCTCTGAAGACTCAGGCTTGACACTTATTTGTTCCAAGGCAAGAGAAGAAACAAGACAGAAGAAACTCTAGAAGAGGATCTCCCTGAAGTTTCAGTCTCCTTGGAGTTTGTATTTAGATATGAGATAGTATAAGACAATGTTGCTTTGTGGATTGCAAAATATTGTATCTATGGGATGATGCATAAAATACAATTGTTACTCTCCACTGTGGCAATACAAAGCTATACAGTGATATTCAAATTTCAATTTTGAAAAAGAAAACTGCAAGCTCAAATACACGTTTCATTGACATTAATTTTTAAGGGCCAAGCCAAAGACCTTTTTGTAAACAAATAGTGGAAGTGGGAATGAGTTTACCACACAACTGCAATGCATGTCTCTCAACATAATTGTGTAGTTGTGGCATAATCTTACTAATGAATAGAATTTCTATAACATTCATCCATGATGTATAAGAATGAGAAAGAAAATATCCCCTTCTTGCAGATGTATATTTCTGTTATGACATGAGTCATTATTTATGTCGACATATAGCAATCAAAAAGGACTTTGAAAATAAAACAATATTCCATGAGTAAGTCAAAGCATACAGGAATCAATCCACTGCCCATTTTAGTTGATTCAAAGACTTTCATTTATCTCAGTAGGCATTGGATCACATCCTACAAGGTATTGACTGAAGGTATTGTTTCATAGTTTGGTTGGGTGCATTACCATATTTTAAATGGAAATAAATAGCCACATGGCTGAAAAAGATAATATATGTGTGACATCTGTATTCATCTTCTAGTAACTAGCTGGGATGTCATGTGGATCATTAGCATGCTGTTATGAAAGATGTAACTGTATATACTGCAAGAGTGAGAGATTTATTTTAAACAGCCTAATCCAGTTTTGCATCATTAGTATTTAATGTACTTTCTGCCTTTGTAATTCACCTTTAGGACAAAGTCAGTCTTGATATTTTTAATACATATTCCATATAGTGAACTCCATAGTAAATACAGTAAATGCCAATTGTAGGATACCTCTTGGCTCTTTGTACTGAATTTTACCTATTTATCTTTAAAAAGTTTCCCTCTCTTGCCACTTTCTCTGGGCTATTGTTTATCCTGATGGACAAGTTCCATAGATCTTGCATTTGTATCTTTAACAGTACATACTGACAGCTTATCTATGACCATATTGCATCTGGAAACATTCAATAAAGACTAGAGAAAGTTGCACTTAAGCTTTTCAAAAGAAAACTTTTAATTGTATATTTATTTTAAATTTTAAAAAAATGCCATTGAAACAATATTTCTTCTGTCTATGGAGATTACATAGTGTAAAAACATCTAGAATTGTTTCAATCCTGAAGGAAGAGAATATTCTATTTAATAAGTCTAACATTAAAACAAAGTAAGTTAATAAAAACAACACCATATCTATTTTCCCACATCCAGTAGAAAGCCTCATAACTGAAACATTGCTTTTAAACATATTTTCTATTTTTGGCATGCATTTCATTAACCCCTTCTAGTTTATTCTGCTGACTACACACTGATGCAGCACCAGTTTTGTTCCTGAACAAAAGCAGACTCCCACTGTACCTTTTTTATTCTTGCTTTGTGCTAACACTTTCTTTTGTGCCTCTGCAAGATAAAAAACAATGAGATGACAGAGGTTTGCTTTCATCATACTACAAGCACAGCAGTGATTAATATTATAGAGAAAATGCTTCAAAGCATGAGTCCTTTTTAGATGGTGCTGCCAAATTGAATCCCTCATTTTTCAAAGGAGTTCCTCCCCTCCACACAGACTTTGAAGGTGTTACTAAGGTTGAGAAAATAAAAAAGAAATTAAGAATCTATGTTCAATCACTAACATACCATAGATTTTGTTGTTACATTCTTGTTAGGTTAGTTAGTAATACTTGAAATCTATTATAATCTTAAACCAATAAATGTAAGAGAATTTTGTGCATTTTCAGTTATTGTAATGACCAGTTCCAGTTTTGATAGTTAAATTCTATCTACCGAAATTCCCCTTGCAGTTTCAATTGCATGCGGTATTCTTCTTCCCATCCTGTCCTAACCTAGGCTTTGATCATGCAATACACGCCTAGGCAGATGTCCACCCTCACGCAGAGCCCCATTGTTTTCATTGGAGCTTTGCAAGAGTATGAAGGGCTGTCTGCATGCAGCTAATTGCAGGATCAGACCTTGTGTACTTTGAATTGTTCAACAGCTGTATGCAGGCCCGCTGACAGCAATTCTGGGCCCCAGGGCAGAACAGTCAATAGGTCCCCAAGCACGCACAAGCCATGCCCGCATGGATGCGGTCTGCTTTACATTTGGGTGCTGCTGCACCTGCGCTGGCTGGTGCCCAGCAAGCTGGCAGCTGCGCTGCTGGGCACGCTCTTCCTGCACAGCCAGGGCTTCCACATGCCATCCAGTAGGGTTGCCAACTGTTTAATCACGCAAACCCGAAGATCCTTGCCCCGCCCCTGCCCCTGCCCCGCCCATTCCCTGAGACCACGCCCCTGCTGGCCCCCTGCTCACTCCATCCCCCCTCCCTCCATTGCGCGCTGTCCCTCACCCTCACTCACTTTCACCAGGCTGGGGCAGGGGATTGGGGTACGGGATGGGGTGCAGGCTCTGGGAGGGAGTTTGGGGTGCAGGAGGAAATGTGGGGCCAGGCACTGGGAGGGATTTTGGGTGCGGAAGGGGGTGAAGGGTCGGGCTCTGGGAGGGAGTTTGGATGTGGGAGGGGGTGAGAGGAGCAGGCTCTGGGAGGGAGATTGGGTGCAGGGTGCAGGCTTTAGGCTGGGGCAGGAGGTTGGGGTGCAGGAGGTGATCAGGGGGTCGGTGTCTACCTTGGCCGGCTCCCAAAAGCAACCGGCACACCCCTCTGGCAGCGGCTCCTATGCGGGGGGCCCAGGAGGTCTCCGTGTGCCACTGCCTGCAGGCACTGCCCCCGCAGCTTCCATTGGCTGCAGTTCCCAGCCAATGGGAGCTGCGGAGTTGGCACTCGGGGCGGGGCAGCGCATGGAGACCTGTTCCCCAGGGGCAGCAGGGATGTGCTGCTGGCCACTTCCGGGAACGGCACTAAGTGAGGGTGGGCAGGAAGCCTGCCTCAGCTCTACTGTGCTACCGGTGGTGGCAGCCCTGGCCAGGGGCCCCTGGGCCCTTTTAAATCACCCAGGCCCTGGGGCAATTGCCCGCTTTGCCCTCCCCGTCAGCTGGCCTGGCTTTATGTTACAGTTTGGAGGTGATTACATTTAATTGGTGGATAATATGATTCTTGTGCATGTTCAAGCATAGAATCATAGAAGATTAGGGTTGGAAGAGATCTCAGGAGTTCATCTAGTCCAACCCCCTGCTCAAAGCAGGACCAACACCAACTAAATCATCCCAGCCAGGGCTTTGTCAAGCCGGGCCTTAAAAACCTCTAAGGATGGAGATTCCAACACCTCCCTAGGTAACCCATTCCAGTGCTTCACCACCCGTCTGGTGAAATAATGTTTCCTAATATCCAACCTAAACCTCCCCCACTGCAACTTGAGACCATTGCTTCTTGTTCTATCATCTGCCACCACAGAGAATAGCTGAGCTCCATCCTCTTTGGAACCCCCCTTCAGGTAGTTGAAGGCTGCTATCAAATCCCCCCTCACTCTTCTCTTCTGCAGACTAAATAAGCCCAGTTCCCTCAGCCTCTCCTCGTAAGTCATGTGCCCCAGACCCCTAATCATTTTCGTTGCCCTCTGCTGGACTCTTTCCAATTTGTCCACATCCTTTCTGTAGTGGGGGCCCCAAAAGTGGATGCAATACTCCAGATGTGGCCTTACCAGTGCCGAATAGAGGAGAATAATCACTTCCCTCGATCTGCTGACTATGCTCCTACTAAGGCAGCCCAATATGCCATTAGCCTTCTTGGTAACAAGGGCACACTGCTGATTCATATCCAGCTTCTCGTCCACTGTAATCCCCAGGTCATAGAATCATAGAATATCAGGGTTGGAAGTGACCTCAGGAGGTCATCTAGTCCAACCCCCAGGTCCTTTTCTGCATAACTGTTACTTAGCCAGTCAGTCCACAGCCTGTAGCGGTGCATGGGATTCTTCCTTCCTAAGTACAGGACTCTCCACTTGTCCTTCCTGAACCTCATCAGATTTCTTTTGGCCCAATCCTCCAGTTTGTTTAGGTCACTCTGGACTCTATCCCTACCCTCCAGTGTATCTACCTTTCCCCCTAGCTTAGTGTCATCTGTGAACTTTCTGAGGGTGCAATCTATCTCATCATCCAGATAATTAATAGAGATGTTGAACAAAACCGGCCCCAGGACCGACCCCTAGGGCACTCCGCTTGGTACCGGCTGCCAACTAGATATAGAGCCATTGATCACTACCCGTTGAGCCTGACAATCTAGCCAGCTTTCCATCCATCTTATAGTCCACTCATCCAATCCATACGTTTTTAACTTGCTGGCAAGAATACTGTGGGGGACCGTATCAAAAACATTGCTAAAGTCAAGGTATATCACATCCACCGCTTTCCCCATATCCACAGAGCTAGTTATCTCATCATAGAAGGCAATCACATTGGTCAGGCATGACTTGCCATTGGTGAATCCATGCTGACTGTTCCTGATCACTTTCCTCTCCTCCAAGTGCTTCAAAATGGTTTCCTTGAGGACCTGCTCCATGATTTTTCCAGGGAATGAGGTGAGGCTGACCGGTCTGTAGTCCCCCAGGTTCTCCTTCTTTCCTTTTTTAAAGATGGGCACTATATTTGCCTTTTTCCAATCATCCGGGACCTCCCCCGATCTCCATGAGTTTTTGAAGATAATGGCCAATGGCTCTGCAATCACATCAGCCAATTCCCTCAGCACCCTCGGATGCATTAGATCTGGACGCATGGACTTGTGCATGTCCAGCTTTTCTAAATAGTCCTTAACCTGTTCTTTCACCACTGAGGTCTGCTCACCTCCTCCCCATACTGTGTTGCCCAGTGCAGCAGTCTGGGAGCTGACTTTGTCTGTGAAGACCGAGGCAAAAAAAGTATTGAATATTTCAGCTTTTTCCACATNGTGGATGCAATACTCCAGATGTGGCCTTACCAGTGCCGAATAGAGGAGAATAATCACTTCCCTCGATCTGCTGACTATGCTCCTACTAAGGCAGCCCAATATGCCATTAGCCTTCTTGGTAACAAGGGCACACTGCTGATTCATATCCAGCTTCTCGTCCACTGTAATCCCCAGGTCATAGAATCATAGAATATCAGGGTTGGAAGTGACCTCAGGAGGTCATCTAGTCCACCCCCCAGGTCCTTTTCTGCATAACTGTTACTTAGCCAGTCAGTCCACAGCCTGTAGCGGTGCATGGGATTCTTCCTTCCTAAGTACAGGACTCTCCACTTGTCCTTCCTGAACCTCATCAGATTTCTTTTGGCCCAATCCTCCAGTTTGTTTAGGTCACTCTGGACTCTATCCCTACCCTCCAGTGTATCTACCTTTCCCCCTAGCTTAGTGTCATCTGTGAACTTTCTGAGGGTGCAATCTATCTCATCATCCAGATAATTAATAGAGATGTTGAACAAAACCGGCCCCAGGACCGACCCCTAGGGCACTCCGCTTGGTACCGGCTGCCAACTAGATATAGAGCCATTGATCACTACCCGTTGAGCCTGACAATCTAGCCAGCTTTCCATCCATCTTATAGTCCACTCATCCAATCCATACGTTTTTAACTTGCTGGCAAGAATACTGTGGGGGACCGTATCAAAAACATTGCTAAAGTCAAGGTATATCACATCCACCGCTTTCCCCATATCCACAGAGCTAGTTATCTCATCATAGACGGCAATCACATTGGTCAGGCATGACTTGCCATTGGTGAATCCATGCTGACTGTTCCTGATCACTTTCCTCTCCTCCAAGTGCTTCAAAATGGTTTCCTTGAGGACCTGCTCCATGATTTTTCCAGGGAATGAGGTGAGGCTGACCGGTCTGTAGTCCCCCAGGTTCTCCTTCTTTCCTTTTTTAAAGATGGGCACTATATTTGCCTTTTTCCAATCATCCGGGACCTCCCCCGATCTCCATGAGTTTTTGAAGATAATGGCCAATGGCTCTGCAATCACATCAGCCAATTCCCTCAGCACCCTCGGATGCATTAGATCTGGACGCATGGACTTGTGCATGTCCAGCTTTTCTAAATAGTCCTTAACCTGTTCTTTCACCACTGAGGTCTGCTCACCTCCTCCCCATACTGTGTTGCCCAGTGCAGCAGTCTGGGAGCTGACTTTGTCTGTGAAGACCGAGGCAAAAAAAGTATTGAATATTTCAGCTTTTTCCACATCATCTGTCACTAGGTTGCCTCCCGCATTCACTAAGGGTCCCACACTTTCCCTGACCTTTTTCTTGTTGCTAACATACCTGTAGAAACCCTTCTTGTTATCCTTCACATCCCTTGCTAGCTGTAACTCCAGTTGTGTTTTGGCCTTCCTGAGTACACCTCTGCATACTCAAGCAATATTTTAATACTCCTCCCTAGTCATCTGACCAACTTTCCACTTCTTGTAAGATTCTTTTTTGTGTTTAAACTCACTGAAGATTTCACTGTTAAGCCAAGCTGGTCGCCTGCCATATTTTCTATTCTTTCTTCACATCGGGATGGTTTGTTCCTGCGCCCTCCATAACACTTCTTTAAAATACATTCAGCTTACATACATACATGTGTGTATGTATATAGACAAAGATGTAGGTGAGCAGAGAGGAAGAGGGAGAATTTGTAAATTACAGTAGAATGGAGATTGTAATGTAAATATATGAGAACTCAGGCCTTTTTCTGAACTGTGTTTAATAATATGACTGGCAAAACAATTTGTAGATAATAAAAGCCAACAGATTTTCATGGTAGTGGAGACTTATTGTGAACATTGTTTTAAACAATTTTCAGACAAATTAATCCAGATCTCCAAAAACAGAATTAACCAATAATTAACCATAAAATCTTTGTAAAAATCCATGTAAATTTGATTAGACCTTGACAAAGGAGTCATAGGACTGCCTTCTAGGGAAGCGGTTCTCAGCCAGGGGCCCGGATCTCCCTGGGAGACCGCAAGCAGATTTTAGGGGGTCCATCAAGCTGGTCTGGTGTTAGACTTGCTCTGGCCCAAGGCAGAAAGCTGAAGTTGCTCTGTATGGTGCTGAAGCCTGGGGACCTGAGCCCTGCCCCCCAGGTCTGAAGCCATAGCCTGACCAATTAACTTCACGGGGCCCCTGTGTCCCTGCTTGCTTTTCCATAATGCCGGCCCTGGCTCTTATATGCAGAAAAACAGAACCCCTATCTAGAGAACATCCCCATGAGTATAGGAATTCAGCCTTCTTCTAAAAAGTCCTATAGGGCCTACAGCTTTTTCAATTATTTGTAACATTTTAAAGATTCATACCCTGCGGTTCAGATCTGTGGCTCTGTTTTATAATTAAGATGTACAACAGTTCTTTTAAAAAAAGAATTTTGTGCTCTTCTGTACTATACGGAGCCCACTGTCAAAGATTTCTTTTATGGAAAAAAATCAGTTTTGTTTGTATGTCAAAATATAATAAAAGTTTACCTCTATTAATATATTGAATAATTTAAACAGACAATTTCATTTGTGATTACTCTGATACTATTTTGTATCTTCTCTTAGCAAAGGCTATTTGCATGTTATTTAAAATTTCCATTATTTACCACTCAATTAAACCCCTCTTGTTTCACCGCAATAAGTATAAGAAAGATCATATCAATGTGGACTTGTACAGTTTAGGTGGTGTCAGCATTGTACTTTTACACACAAATGATAAAATCTCATGAATTTAAATACTAAATATGATAAAAGTAAGATTCTTCCACTCTTGTTATGCAGGGTCAAATCTTGCCCCTATCAAAGTCAATGGGAGTTTTGCCATTACTTCAGTGGGGTAAGGATTTCACCCATTAAGTAGAATCTTATTATGAAAATAGTCCCATTGAGATCACTGGGAATACCTGAGGAGTAAGGTACTCCTCAACGTGGGTAGGAGTAGAAGAATCAGACCCATAATTTGCAAACTGCAAAAAAGGAGGATTTTTCATATACTTTCTTAGCTGACTAGCTGTCTAAAACAAAGGTCTTATATTCATTTAGCTTTCTTGGTTTACAAAGCTTTCTGCCAAGTCCTCTGGGACATACAGTCACATTTAGTGCTACAAGTATTTTTTTATCAAGTGTGTTTCTTCCCTTTTTTGAAAATCAAAGGAGTTCAGCAAGTTTCCCATAACAAGAAGAGATTCTCATCTCTGTTCCAAATAACAAAAGGCATCTCAAGTCTAGAATCATTTTAACATCAAATCAGTTATTGCTACAGTGCTGTATAAAACCTCTCTCTTTTAAATCTTCTCCAAACAAAATCAACTAGTAATCCTTTCGTGGCTGTTCCTTTCCTCAAGGCACAACAATTTGATTTCAGCAGAGCTCAGGGATGCTACTAGAAAAGATAATAAACCAGCTTGGACCTAACTGCAAGGTTTCAGAGACTGGGTTAAATAATGAGTGTTTCTGGCCAAGAACCTAATTCAACATGAATCTTGAATTTGGGCACATACACTCTAGAAGTTCTCTCCTAAACTCTACTATCAGCAGAACAAAAGGACAAGTAAAGAGAAGAGAATGGATATTTGTAAATACAATGCTGGTTATGTTACCCTTTGACACCACTCTGTAGAATACAACCTGCCTTTGTTTTCAGAATGACATTTCTAAAATATACTTTCACAACTTCAGTAAGGATTAGGCAGCCAGCCTCTTTACTTTCAAATATCATGTGGGCTGTAAATAAAAATCTTTCTGATTAATACAAAGTCATATGAACATCTTCACTTTTTCAGTGATGAATGAGATGGATATTGCTGATCTCTTCTTGAGTGGTACAACTGAATGAGAAAGACATGGGGTTTGTTTTTATGTTCCTACTTTAAGCTTCTGTTGGCATGGGTTATAGTAGGTTTTCCTTCAAAAAGATTAATCCTCTTAAGTTAGAAATATCAAATAAGCATCCAGCAAGTTTCTTTTAAGCAGTAAGCTATGGTAGATCCAAAGTATCAATCTGCATTAAGATGACTTAACTAGAGCATGTAAGAAGGAAGCATTTGAATCACAATATATAAGAACATAAAAATGGCCATACTAGTCCATTTAGCCCAGTATCCTGTCTTCTGATAGTGGCTAATGCCAGATGCTTCAGAGGAAATGAACAGAACAGGGCAATTATTGAGTGATCCATCCCCTATTGTCCAGTCCCACCATCTGGCAGCCAGAGGCTGAAGGACACCCAGAGCATGGGGTTGTATCCCTGATTAACTTGGCTAATAGGCATTGATGGACCTATCCTACATGAACTTATCTAGTTCTTTTTTGAATCCTGTTCTAGTCTTGGCCTTCACAATGTCCTCTGGCAAAAGTTCCACAGGTTGACTTTGCGTTGTGTGAAGAAATACTTCCTTTTGTTTGTTTTAGACCTGCTGACTATTAATTTCATAGGGTCACTGGAACTTTTCAGCTTGGAAAAGAGATGACAAAGGGGAGAAATGATAAAGGTCTATAAAATCAGGACTAGTGTGGAGAAAGTAAATAAGGAAGTGTTATTTACTTCCTCTCATAACACAAGAACTAGAGATAACCAAATGAATGTGATTATTTAGTCTGACAGATTTGATACATAGAAGTCATGTGTATAGCTGGTTGATTTCTGTGATTATTAATAATAATGCTTTATCATAATTTTGGGGACTGTCAGTTGGCACAGAATTCTATGTTGTTCTCTTCACACCAATGAACCAAAAATAGAGAACTTTTAAAAAGGCAAAGTAATGTATTAAAATAGATAATATATAGCCTGTTTTTGATATAAAATTATGTGTTGAGCATATAAAAACTCTGAATTATTCATTTTAAATTTACTGTAAATAAATTTGGAGGAGATGAAACTCATTCAAATTAGATGCCATTAATATGCTTATTGGGCCTGATCCAAAGTATAATGAAAAGGCTACAAAATCAAGATCACTGAACAATACACTCACTTTCACTTTTTATAAAAATTACACAGTGCAAAAAAGCACAAAAAACCCCAAACATATTCTAAGTGACATATTAGATTGTCTTTATATATGACAGATTAGGAGTTATGATGTCATTTCTCTATGAGCACCAGAGATATATTGGGTAAAGTTTGCTGTGTATGGATCAGTAAAGTTAAGGTGTTGTGTAAGTTGACAATAAAAAGATTGATTTCTATACAGTATAAGTACTGTAAAATAAACCAAGAAAGGTTAATTAACACCATACTATAGTTTAAACTGAGGGAAAGATGTCACATTAGCTTTCAGGAATTTGTCCATTGCTGGGTGACCTTTTTATAACAGCACACAGCAAAAGCAACAGATCTTAACAAGCAAGCTTATGTTTGAGAAAAGAAATCACAATATCAGTTTCTTTGGACTCAGACTATTAGATGTATGTTATTTACACAATAGCACATGCTGTAGGGTATCATTTTGTCCTATTAAGTAGTAAAAACTCATAACATTTACCTCATAATAAAAAATTAAAAAGCAAGCAACCAAGTGTGTTGCAGTTTTATTAATGAAAGTCTAGCTATTTTTGTGCTGACAATGGCCTCCTTAAAGATATAAAGACAAGGATAACCAAATGTAGCCCTAAGGCTAACCTTGCTAAAAGCAGTTTAATGCTATTTAGATTATTGAATGTCTAGTAACTATAATCTTTCCAAGTTTCCTTATGGTAAAAATAAACAGAGGCTGCACAAATGGTGTTTTAAATAATATGATAAGACTTAAAGTAATGCAATGTTAAGTTTGGTAATTTAAACACACACATCAGGAAATTCAAAAGTTAACATTCAAATAGAAAAGTAGTTTCCTCACATTGCAGACATGCAACATTTTCAGATAGGGTTGAACAAGTGTGGCCTGATAACTTTCTTGTGGGAAGCAGCTTTAGAATTTCCTAGCTTTTGTTGTTGTTGTTTGTATTCTAAATTCTCAACATGGGATCTGCTCCATGGTTTTCAGGAAGAAGCTGACCAGAATTCACACTTTAGCTTGGCAGGGAATCTGTTAGCAGCTGAGACCCCCATTCCCCGTCCCTGCTGAACAGGCAGCCTATTGTTGACCATTATGGGAGAGTAGGAGAAAAATACTAGAAATTAGATAATGTTGATACCTGGATTCAGTTTAGAATCATAGTCCTAGATCCTGATCTGTAGCTAAAAAGGGCACATCCTGTGCAGAAAGGAAACTTTAAGCCATCTCTGTGCTCCCCTGATCCTACAACTGCCTGGCACCTGACTAGTCCTCAAGTGCAACTTGTCCGAGTAACCTAGAGGCTACTCAGGCTAATATGGGGGCAGTTTAGCACCAGGGAAGCATCACAAAAATGTTCTAATATTCCAGGGGAACAGGGCCATCAGTCTAGATACATTAAAAAATATATTTGGGGAATTAGTCAAACTCCCAGCCAAAGAAGGATTACTCCCCATTGTTTGTTTATTTATTGGTTTTGTCTAGTCTAGTTTTAAAAATCTCCCACTTCCCTTTGTATAATATTTCATGACCTAAGGGTTTTACTTTTACTTTCCCTTTCTGAATTTTAACCTCAATCAATTTGGATGTGAGAATGAATCAAGGCTCAGATTCAGGTTTGGATCTCATCCTATTTTGAGAAGATTTCAGGAGCATCAAAAATGAGATGAGGAAAGAGTCCCTTTCCATTTTGTATCTGACACAAATAAAACTGTAGGGTTTGGTTCAGATCCAGGAATTCACATAACAAACTTTCACCCCCTGTTCTTCTCTTTTAAAATACAAAGGATAATGTAATCACTGATCCAGTTTTGGTCCACCTGTCAATCATTATCTAATGATCACAGACTTAGATAAATTTGGCCAAATCCTAGAGCCAATGGAATATAGAAATGTATACGTGCTGAGGATCTGGTCCATTCTTGAGGTTAATGAAGGCGATGGAAGTTACTTTGTATTGGTGCAGTTTTCATATGTTGCCCCCTTTTTTAGATAATAAGCAAAATAACAATGTAGTAGATTTCTTTGTACTTTTAGTGAGAAAAAAGGTTATCTATGCTCCATCGAATTAGAGAGATCAACATATGTTTCTAAAACTTTCCAAAAAAGTTCACTTTGGAAATAAAAGCAAGAAAAATAAATTCATAAGCACTGAATATTGAGGTTGCTCTTAACCTTATATATATTGCTACTACCAACAAGTTTAAATCATATGTATTTATTATTTTGATTGCACAGAAAAGCCACCAAGTGTTTTACAAACCTGCTCTGAAGATTTTATAATCTAAGGCTCTGTTCCTACAAACGTACATGTGAGAAAGTTTATGCATGAGTCACCCCATTCAACTTAACAAGGCTGTTCACATATGTAAGTGTTTGCTGTTTAGGCTCCCATACAAATCAGAATGACAGGAGAGCACTTTTTTTTTTAATACCAATTCCTGTGGTCAGATTTTTTAAAATAAAGTGTTATTTTCCCTTCCCTATCTATTTTCCCATTCATTTTATTAGTATTTGGATTTTAGGCCCTGATCCTACAAACACATGCAAATGTGGGCAACATACATGTGACTAGTTCCACTTCGGGTGACAATATTTTCCTAAGCTGAATACGGGACACCTGGTAACATTACTTGTATTCAAGCAAGTTCAACGGCAATCAATTAGAACTATGCAATACAAACATTCAAATTAACACCAAGTTGACTGAGCCTGTTAAAAAGAAATACTAGGTAGTTGGATTCTTTGTATTTACCTTATCTTTAAGGCATTAGGGTTCACACAGGGAGGAGTGAAAAAAACATCCCTACCACCCCCCCCACCCCACCCCCCCCCACACACAGGGAGAGGTGACACACACACAGACCCATACCCCTCTCTCACATGGGGTGGGGGTGACCGACTAACTGACCCTCCCTGCCCAGCGCTCTCCACCCTCTGTGCCTGCCTAGGCCCTGGGACGAACACGCCTCTCCCGGTACCTGGTGCTGCATCTTTCTGAGGTAATGCGGGAGGGCATGTGGGGTCCCATGCCACTCCCAGATTTCTGCCAGGATTCACACCAGAACATGGCCAGCAGCAGTCTTTCTGCACTGTGCGGACAGGAAGGGATGGAAGCTGCTTACAGCTGCAGGAGAGGAGGAAGAGGGGAAGGGATGACCTGGCCAGTGTCTTTGCAGAGCTCATCCCTTCCTGCCTTCACAGTGTCAAAAGGCAGCTAACACCTCCAGGCTGCTGCTGGACACTGACATAACCCAGCTGCCTCCTGTGCCCCAGCTACAGCATGGGAATGAAAGGGTTAAGCCCTAAGGATGCATTGTGCACCAGGGCCCAGGGAACCTGACTGCAGGGGCTTCAGTGGCCACAGAGCCTGGCCAGAGAGGTGGCTCAGCAGGAGAGGGTGCCTAGGGGATGGAGCAGCTCTGCACTCCCTGGGGGCAGGACCCAGGATGGTAGGGGAAGGGTCGGGCGAAGAGGGTGCTAAACTCCTGCCCGGGGGCTGCTGTGGAGCCTGCAGGTTTGAGGTTGTAACAGGCTGGAAATTGCTTTCCCCCCACCCCCACCCTCCAGATCCAGCACGCAGCGGGGGCTGCACTGATGGACCAGCAAAGGGAGTGGCCTGGCCCCGCATGCTGCAGCTTCTCCCCACCATCACACCCACACCCACCATCAACCACTGGACCCCCCCCCCACTCACCACTGGTTGGCGGGTGGGTGGCTGGCTGGCAGGGATCCGGCCAGTAGCAGGATCCGGCCAGTAGCAGGTACTGATGGCGGGGGCGGCGGGAGGCAAAAAATATAGGACAATTTGCCCATTTTTAAGAAAAATTCGGAACACTTGCTGGAGGCCTTAAATATGGGACTGTCCCATTAAAAACAGGATGTCTGGTCACCCTGGTTGCACTGAACTTGATGGACACTGCTCGGGTGTTCAAAGTGGTTCATCTGCATAATGTATGCAGCTCTGGGATCAGGTATTTTACTGATTTCCATTGGTTTAACATAAAGAGTGGAGATAAAATAGAAGTTGGACATATTGATGTGGACAGTGCGAAACACAGAAAGATATCTAAGTGAGCAAACGCTGAATAAAGAACATTCTCAATTTTTTTAGGAATTTAGTCCCCTGATATATTGAACTAGGGGTCTTTTTGATACAAATTGGTTGGGCTACCTGTTGATTTTTTTCTGTCAGTACTAGTCTTGTTTGAGACCTATTAGCAATACTCTGCTGCACAAAAGGTACATGTGTTCTTCATCTTCCTTTACAAAAATCCTATCCAAGTATTGACAGACCCAATTCTGCTTAGCTTTCTAGAAAAGGCCAGGCATATTCCAACCAGCTCATCCCCAGCTCTTTGAACCATCCAGCTATAGTCTCTTTGACTAACTTTCAGGAGTCCCATAATACAGATTCAACCCAAGATGGATTTTTGTCTGCTACCAGTATATCAGTGTGACGGGTTGGATCACAGAAACCCCCTTGGGAGCTGCCGCCCGATGTGCAAAGGCTACCTCTGTTCCTGCTTTCCCTGCCAGCTCAGTGCCTTCAGCTCCCTGTCTTGGTGAAGCCAGACACACCTGTCTGCTCCAGCACAGACCCAGGGTCTGAATTACCTGCCCCAAAGCTGCAGGTTTACCTGAAAACAGCTCACAGAAGTGTGCTTGCCTTTAGCACTCAGATGCCCAACTCCCAATGGGGTCTAAACCCAGATAAATCTGTTTTACCCTGTATAAAGTTTATACAGGGTAAACTCATAAATTGTTCACCCTCTATAACACTGATAGAGAGATATGCACAGCTGTTTGTTCCCCCAGGTATTAATACATACTCTGAGTTAATTAATAAGTAGAAGTGATTTTATTAAATACAGAAAGTAGGATTTAAGTGATTCCAAGTAGTAACAGACAGAACAAAGTAAGTTACCCAGCAAAATAAAATAAAATGTGCAAATCTATGTCTAATCAAACTAAATACAGATAATCTCACCCTCAGAGATGCTTCAGTAAGTTTTTTCTCAGACTGGACACCTTCCAGGCCTGGGCACAATTCTTTCCCCTGGTACAGCTCTTGTTTCTGCTCAGGTGATAGCTAGGGGATTCTTCATGATGGCTCCTCTCCCCTCCTCTGTTCTCTTCCACCCCTTTATATATCTTTTGCATAAGGTGGGAATCCTTTGTCCCTCTGGGTTTCCACCCCCCCTCACTGGAAAAGCACCAGGTTAAAGATGGATTCCAGTTCAGGTGACATGATCACATGTCACTGCAAGACCCCAAGCCTTCATTCCTCCCAGCCTGACTCACAGGAAGGCTTGCTTGTAAACAGAGCCCCAGTCAATTGTCCTGGTTGATGGGAGCCATTAAGATTCCAAACCACCATTAATGGCCCACACTTTACATAATTACAATAGGCCTTTTGCATGAAGCATATTCCAGTTACATTATACTCACTTATCATGTTTTTTATAAAACTATTCCAATTACATTATATTCACTTATCATGTTTTTACAAAATCATATAGACTGCACATCGTCACAATCAGTATGTGAGTCTGTTATACCATTAGCATATTTCTTGTCTGATATGGACCTTGGATCCAAGCCAATTTGCGGCAGCCTCATCATTGATGTACAGAGTCCTCACACCACCATCAAATCTGGTGAGAGGGCAGTCATCAGTGATGTGTGACATTGTATGTCTTTGGCCACAGCTGCACATGAGATCCTCCCATTGGCTGCAGGTGTGAAGTCTGCCTACACATTGACCCTGGTGCATTCAAAATTGGTCCAGAAGGGCCCATGAGTGATGTGGCAAATCAAAACTGGGTAAACTCATGTTTCGGTCAGTTATAAGAGACAGGTTTCTGACATCAGTTGTGTATCATTCTTCATGTCACATCAATGTCGCAGAGATATCTGAGCAGAGCGAGTGGTCCCACAACATGTGCTTCAATGACAAGCATGCTCTGTGTGGTTGAAGAGGTTTGTGTATAGTGGTAGGTTTGGGTTTCCTTGATCTCTTCAAACATTCTGGCTGTAGCATCCTCACAACAAATGTAAGGACAAGTGATGTTTCTTAACATGGGAAACCACAGTACTGCTGTGGGTCAAATTTTCCCAGTTACGATGTGCATGGTTGAGAGAAAGCCCTGGTCTGTGAGGGTCTAGAAGGTATTGCTCATGCAGCCAGAGGCTGTTGGTTTCAGGGAGCTGATCCACAGCAGGCACAGATAAAACTGCTTCACACTAAGGGCAGGTAGTGGTGAGGTGCTTCACAACCCTGAGTATCCCTTGGGAGTCTCACAGTATATACACTTGTTGTATAGCCCCCAAGAAAGATCTCAGATTTGAAATATTGCAGATGCAAGCCACCCTTCCATAGATATGAACCCACTGTGGTGCATGCTGAAGGTCCCAAAATTGCAAACATTTCTGCACATAAGAAACTCTACTCATATGTGAAGAGATATTGAACCAACTGGGATTACTGGGATTACTAAAGTGGGTAAAATTACTCATGTGTGTGGTTTACCCTATTTTAAATATTCATAAGTTGAGGCTCATTCTTAAAGTCCTTTCACAGTCCTGAGTCAGAGATTTACTATGTAAGGACTGAGGAAAGAGTTCAAGATTGCCATCCTTCTCACTTCAAAAATAAAATGTATTAAACAGGGCACATATTAGTCATAGAATGTCAGGGTTAGAAGGGACCTCAGAAGGTCATCTAGTCCAACCCGCTGCTCAAAACAGGACCAATCCCCAGACAGATTTTTGCCCCAGATCCTTAAATGGCCCCCTCAAGGATTGAACTCATAACCCTGGGTTTAGGAGGCTAATGCTCAAACCACTGAGCTATCCTATTGTTTTGACATGACTACATATATGCCAGCTCTATAGACTGGAAACAAACTCATTTTTAGTTATTCAAGTTTAGAAAAATATCTGAATAATTGTTTCAATTACTGAAGAGCACAACATGACTGTATGGATTTTCTTCACCAAACTTTCCCAAAAATTCACATCTGAGCATAAAAAAATTTAGAAAGATACATTTAAGAAAGTTATAAGCAATTATAATAGTGTTAACCTAATCTTAATTGTAGCATAATTATTGTGACACTAAAATACTGTAGCTATTGTAATGTTCAATTAGACGTACTTGAATACTATCTGCTGGAGACTGGATAGCATGTCACTATTTTAAAAACAGAACAAGCCAACTATGCAGGTTATTATTACTTGGAAACATTCATTTAATGCCTGCTTGGGTTGATTACAATTCGTTCCTCCTGCATTAAGCAAATTACTAAATTTCTTCTCAGGTGTCATTTCTATTATTATTTATTCATTCATTTTAATAGAAGATGTCATATATAGATTCATGGGCCACAATCCTTCAAATACACATGCTTAATTTTGCATATGTTCCACCGAAGTTATGGCAAAGCACATTACAAGTGTTTGAAGGGTCAGGCTATATAGATAATACATATTCCTGAACTTGAAGTGTTTACAATCTAAGCAAAGCAAAGCAAAACACAAATAAGATGAGATGGAAGAAAGCAGAAAGGAAAGAGACGTTGTGGAATTTAGGATGAAAAGAAGCTGGAGGGATTATCCGAAGAGGTATATAATGAAGGTTTTGAAGGAAAGGAGAATGAGAACAGGATGACATGGAATGGACTAACTGGCATCATAGCACTGTAAAAGACATGAAACAAGTATGGGAAAAGGATATGAAAGGAGTTGTATAGACTAACTATGATGAGCACAGGGAGCAAGACCTCCTGAGGTCTCTTCCAACCCTAGTCTTCTATGAATCTAAGAGGGGGAGTAAGAGGAAATGAGAGCAGGGAGGAGGGTGGCAGTAAAGTTACCCAGGGCACTAAAGCTGGAGACAAGAAGTTTAAATCTGGCAAGGTCAGAGTGTACAAGCAACTGAAGGGATTCAAGTATGAGGGGATGTGGGCAGAGTGGTGGAGAAGAGGGTGACTGACTGATATTTTGGATAAGCTAGTGATAATTTCACAGGAGCATTGTCATAATATAGGAGCTATGATTCATCATCAATGTCTCTGTGGCATTATTATATTTGGGAGGTGGAAGAGAAGCAGTTACATTGACTGGAATTATCAGCTGTTAAGTTTTGATTCCAGTCTTCCTTTCAAATGTACATGTAAGTCTCATTGGCCCTTAAAGAGGAAAATCCCAAATGCAAACGTGATGCACTGTTGTATTTTACCACTTACTTCAATGCTACTATGAATGCATATCCTAACTCAGTGATGAGCTTTTACTATCCTAGTGGAAATTCCATTGAATTATTCAGCTGGCTCCTTCTGGTTCCAGCTATTAATTAGGTTTGGGGGCAGAGCAAAAGGATCATTGATTTACTAGAACCTGGAGACACTGGTGTGATTGGGCACCCCAGATTTGATTAAGTGGATAATAACATGAAAAGATTCCAACTCCATACTTGGAAAACTAAGATGGCTCTTTATTAAATGAACTGTATACAGAGTTGCTGTAACTGCAGCTTGCATTCAAACCATGTGTACACAGACAGACTTCCTTGTGCCTAATCTAAACTCTTCCCTCCTGCAACATCTGCTCCTCCCACCAAGATACATGGGATTGCTACAAATTGGATCTCAAATTTCAGACCACATGCCTGCAAAAGTCCCATTTGCCTTCAAGTAGGTCCAACCCTCTTGGTTCCTTTCCGCAACTTTTGAGGAGGCAATAATGAACTCTAGAAACAAAATAATAAAACAAGACTTTAATCTGAGAAAAGGCAAACCTTCAACTAGAACCCGGGAAGGAATCATAAGGACTCACATGCACACCCACCCCAGAAATAATACAATGCACCCAAATCTCTGATGCCTAAATATACAGGCTAGTACCCTGTAGTACCCCAGCTCTCTGCCCCATACAGGTTATTTAAGATCTATGCACTGGTTTCTGCTGCATGGCCTAGCATCTGTTCCCATGGTCACTGGGCTGGGCTGGGCTCCTCTGCAGTGTCTAGATTGTTCCCTCAGCTTGGTTGCAGCCAGGCCTACCCTGGGCTGATTCCATAGGCTCAGATCCAGGCTGCACTTGAACCTACTCTTTCCAGCAGCAGTAACTACAGCAAGAACAACATTTTGAGGCCTCAGCTATGTCTGTCCTCTTTTCAGTCCCACCCCATTATCCCAGAGCCAATCAGATGATCTGCAGCCAATCCCCGTCCCTGCATGGAGTGACATTCTCCCCGCCAGTGGGGAGGCTTCCTGGATGTAGGATCTCAGGGGACAGATTTCCTCACAGTCTTCCAGGGCCAACTCCCTTTCAGTCTCTTTCCTCATTAATCAGGGCCCATGGTGGTTGGTCTAACTTTTTTACAATGTGGCCATTCCACACTGGTTCTGTCTGTGAAATCAAAAGAGACTAGAATAAGTCCACAGAGAACAGCAGAATGATTCTAACATAGTCTGCTGGAATTTCCACATACCAGAGTTACCACTTGCTTAAGTGCTGTCTGCCCTGCATGATACATACACTGCTGCCATACAATAAAATCCTGCCTCAATACTGTTAATGTCTTCAGTTGCTGCCTCTCTGTCCCCTGAATTAATAAAGTAACTGGCAATGTCATACTGGATAATTTTTTTTTTCAGAGGCAAGGTACAGAATTTACACAGCAAAAACAAATACCAAATGGAGAGGATATCCACTTGCAATATCATAGTAGAGATGACTTTAGCTGTTTACCAGGATGTCAGACTCTGGTGAACAAGTGCCTTTGAGCTTGATGACATGAACCTGCTAGGAATACATGCAGGAGAGAAAACACTACTGGCATATTTTGTCCTATTGTAGTCTGAAGTCATGACTGAGCAATGTGGGCCTTTAAAGGCAGCCAAGAGTCTCTCTCTCTCTCTCTTTTTTTTTTTCAAAAGGATATTGCAGATCAATTCACTAATAATTTGAGGATATTTTAAGTGGTGTATCTTGATAATGGATTGTAGATTGGGATTTGAGCTGTACTCATTTTGAGCTGGAAAGTAGAAGATGCGGTCTTTTACACCTGTTCTTGAATTATACATTCACATTACAGCAGTGCATCAGTGCTGTAGCTGGCCTTTTCTTAAATAATTATAAGCTAAATTTCCCTAGTTCATAAGGTTTCCAAACACTGAAAGATTCTTGGTAAAAAGGAAAACTTGCTTGGTATTTTGGAGTTTTTCCAAGGTCTGCTTTTTTCAGATGCTTTACATAGCATCAGGTATAACTATCCATTTATGGTAAAAAAAATATTATTGTCATGGGGGCTCGGTCTGTCCACTGGAAGGTCACCCCCATTTGCCCAGTACAGGGTTGATACACCCCATCACACAGTCATCAAGATTCCCTGCTAAGTCAAGCGATCACAATCAGGCTGGAACCATGGTCAGGGCAGAGCAAACAGAGCCCCTGGGACTCTGACTGGGGTAAATAATTGCAGTTTGGGGGATATGACCTGGGCGGGGCAGAGCAAACAAGCAGTCTATATAAAAATTTCTCAGCAGCCATATCTAGTGGCAAGTACGGGGTGGTGTAAGGGAACCCAGACCAACCCTACTCCACCGGCTTCCGAAACAGGGCCCTATGTAGCCAGTAAGTGCCTTATTAAGGTTTCAAGCCTTGGCTCCTAACAGGTTCCCTGGGTCACTTCCTACCATAAAGCCCATCTTGGGCATCTCGTCAGCTGGCAGCGGCTTGGCATCCCCATCAGTCTCCACGGTCAGCTGGTCCTCTGCAGCTTAGAGCAGGTCCATGGCCTCAGAAGTCTGTGGAGTCAACGGTTCCTCTGTAGGAGCCTGCAGCACACGTCCTTCCTCCTGCTCAGCTAGTCCTAACTTAACTGGGGTGTCTCCTTTTATCTGTCCCCTCCACCTTGAATATGCTGCAAGGGTGAAGGAGCGTGGACCTTTGGGCCCACAGTGATTGGTCAGCCCCTGTTGCCCCAGTGCAGGGTTGATATCTCCCATGTAATTGTGATGGGGTGTAAGTAGACTATACTAGGGACATTTATCTAATGATATAAAGGAGATTAACTCATTAACATAATTATTTTAGAAATCTTGATTTTTCCCCTGCATGGGTTTGCTATCATATCTTTTTGAGCTCTTAAATCTAAAGAGAACCCATGTTGGTTGTATTTGATCTAAGCTTGTCCTTATGTCAAAATCAGTTGATGCATGTCAACAGAGATGATAAACTGCTAGTATGCTCCCAATTAATTATCTACTATATCAGGAGCATTTTGCCTGCACATTTAAATTTATTTCAAATCAGAGATCTTACTCCAGTATGCTATCTTAACTGGAACTTTTCCATTCTTTAAAGTTAAATATACATTAATAATTATCTATGTAAAAGACTCATCTAAAGTGTTCACTAAACAGGGTGGGGAATTAAAAAGCATCTGTCATCTCTGCAGAACTTCATAAAACATTGGGCAGCACAGATTGTTAGTAAAGAGATTATGCAACATGGAACAGATTAAAACACAATCATCCAAACATCATGTGGTGCATTTTATTATTTTCTAGTTCTAAAATACAGTTAATATGGTATTGTAATCTGAATAATAAACTCTGGGAGACTACATTGGAGAAATCAAAAATAATGATAAGGGAAAGAAATCCTGTGTGAAAAATAGACATTACTGGATTCTTCACAGTTATTAGAGTGGTTGTACATTTAACTATGTCAAGGCCTTCCTCCATAACCTAAGGTTCTATGCAGCCAGATCAGATGCAGCAATGATTTTGTTTATATTTATTAGGGTTGTTTAAAATTGATGAAAAAATCTCTAAAATACTTCACACACTTTCACCAATTATTTTTACATGGCTTCTGAGAAAGTTGTCTGTGAAATTTCTAACGCATTTTATTTCCATGCAGATTGGCTTGTAATATCACCTTCTAGTACAGTTAATCCTGAAGTCTTTATTCCCCAAAGGCTGGAATCCCTATTCAAATAAAATGGGAGTTTTGTCTAAGTAAGGACTGAATAAAAATAGAGTAGGGCCTGTGATGGAGTGTACATACACCACACTAGTTATCCAGGGGTTAACAGGAGACTAAGTTTAATTAGCCCACTAGTTGGCACCTGCAGGGGTATTAAGGCAAACCTGGAGATCAAACCCAGCTGGAGAGCAGCTAGGTCTTCATAAAGGAAGGCCCACAGGGCAGGGAAGGATGGTCAGAGAGAAAGCCTTGGTGAGAAGTAGCAGGGGATATGTCTACACTGCAATTAAACATTGTGGCACGATGTACCTCAAAACAGCACCCTGGAAACCCCTATTCACCCCATCATATAATTACGATATATTTCATAAAAAGCATGCCATGTAAGATATCATGTGAAAGGTCATCATCTGCTGAAACCCACTGTTCTGTCAAAATATGTATATCATTAGTGTGTATGAAATTATGAGATTTTGACATATGATTGTTACTAAAATATGTTGTAAGTTGCTGGTCACTACAAGGGAAGTGATCCATGCTCAGGGGGGTGTTAAACAACCATTTATCAGCAGTCGAGTTGTAAACAAGATATTTACAATGCTGTAAGAAGGGTGTGCAAGCATCACACAATAGGGGATTGTTTAACTCTGTGATTCAGCAAAGCCCATCAGGACATGTCTGGGTTAGTGTCTTCCGGGCACATGGACTGATGATATAAAATAGGGGACGGTGGCATCATGCTTTGGCCTTTATCCTCTCCCACCTATGCTGGAAGCAACAAGAATACCGAGAAGACAAAGACTTGAACTGAGGAGACTGGTCCCAGGCTTATAAGGGAAGTCTGTGTATTAAGAACTATAACTTACCTGTAACATCCAGTGGGGTGAGAAAACTGTTTGATCCAAATATTGCCTAGTGTAATAAGGTTTACGATTTAGATTGTGCACTTACCTTTTATTTTCTTTGGTCACTATCTCTTTCCTTATATGCCCACCAATTATAATCACTTAAAATCTATCTTTCTGTGGTTAATAAATCTGTTTTATATTTTACCTAAAACAGTGTGTTTTGGTTGAAGTGCTTGGGAAATTTCAGCTCAATTTGCAAAGGCTAGTGTGTGTCCTCTCCACATTGAGAGAGGGGCAGACTAGGTAATAAACTTACACTGCTCAGGCTTCTGACCAGGGCAAAACGGTGCACCTCTTCGGTACAAGGCTGGGAGCTAGGGGGAATTGGCTGGTGCCTTTCTCTGTGTGTTTCATGAGTGGCTCAGCGAGCATTCATGCAATTTGGCTGGATGTGGGGCTCCACATGCTCCTGGATGTTTCTTGGGCCAAAGGCTGAGACAAGCCTGGGGGTCTAAAGCCAAAACTGGATAGTTTTGAGACAGAGGAAGCCTAGGGTGAGTGCACTCTGGGGCCAGAGGCAGATTTTCCTGAGCCAGGAGGAGGCTGAAGACAGTGAATCCCAAGAGGTAGTGATGATGAAGTCTAAGGGGTGCTTGGATTGGAATTTGAGATGCTGCAGAAAGAGAGGGAAAAACTCTGTGGTCACTTTCTGGACACTGGACAGTGAAGATACAGGATTAGAACACACTCCTGTGGCTGACCTGGCTAGGAACCAGAGGTCTGGGGAGAAACCCTGGGAGGTGATGCTCATTACCAAGAGTGCAGGAAGGCGGTTGGGGGAAAGGCCTGAACAAAGTTTAATGATGGGAACGAGTCCAGGGAGGCTGTGGCAAAATGTCTGACAGAGTAGACTTTGGTTATTCATCTTAGGGTGGCTGGACTAGAACCCAAAGTAAAGGGTGGACCTGGCCTTCCCCTACCAGCCACTAGGAAGGTAGTATAAAGTCTCTGATGTAAGTCAAGTCAGAGCCCAGAGAAAAGAGTATAAGGATGACTGGGTCCAGAGTCAGGGACCTAAGACTTGATAAAAGGTTGTACAATTATTTATTGGATTTTTGTTTATTGGACTTTGTTACCCCAGAAGCAGTTGGACTAAAGTGTGACCTGGCTGGAGACCTGAGTCATGCCAGGACCACAACAGGGCCAGAGTGGTTGTTGATAAGGGTGTTAGATAAAGAGTGCCTGCTATGCCAGGCCTAGTCATGAGGGGGCACTCCAATGATGAATGCACTCTTCTAGTCAACATTTGACCCTTGACATTTTGAGAGTTTGAATTTCACATAGATTTATCAGCTACCATGTGAATATTTAAAAACCTCCTGAAGCAGGAGTAGCTACATATTTCAAAAGCAATAGGTTCTAGTAAGTTAGGCATAAGTTTGGAAGCCAGAGGGTTCCAGTTTCTATTCCCAAGTCTATCATGGTTGGCCATTGCATTAAATGAGCACTCTTATTTAGTTATGAAGTAGATTAATATAATTACCCCCATTTTACAGGTAGAAACTCTGGCAGAGAGAAGTTCTTTAAATGTAATTTTTCATCTACATTTGATTTTTGATAGGGAAAAACAAAACCTTTGACAAAAAAAATGACAGCATTTGAGGGGTTTAAAACTAGCAAAGTATTTAAATTATCTGAATTTGAATTTTTCAAAAAAAGAATCAACGTTTGTCAGCAACTCTGAATTTTCTACAACTTCTTGTTGAAAACATTCAGGTTTTTGCAGATCAGTGATTCAGTCGATGAATCTTAAAACACATGAACATTTCATTTGCTGAATGTAATTGAAAAAAATGTGTGATGCTTTCAAATAGCAATGTAACCTGACTTTTGCCACTGTATCTTCATATTTACTATCTATGCAGTAACTACAGCATTATATTAAGATGCAAATTATTTTCCAAACAATAGATCTGACATAAGATTCACCAATATTACTAGGAAGGTAAGAAAATAACACTTGGATTATGTAGTCTAACACCCTGGATGAGATTCTCAACACTGTTCTGGCTTCTGTATTCTGGGTAAAGGGCCAGATCTAGTAAGACAGCAGGAACTAATGAACACAGCCTCAAGTTAACTCCAGTGTTGGGGGCAAGCCAGAGGCAGGGCTCAAGACAAGGGTTGAGACACCTTGAGTGGCAGTGCTGCCAATAGACAGGTTTATTACCTTATTCAGCCCTTCGGGGGAGAGAGAATTGCATTGGGGACTGCTCTGAGTGCAGAATTGTGAGGGTGCAAAGGTGCATTAGTCCCCTTCACCCTTTGGGCTGCAAATTCTGTATTGCATCTCTTAGGGGCATAGCACGGAATCTCACCCCCTGTATTATTGCAATATTACCCAATATGCCATCCCCACTAAAAGTTCCTCTGATGTGTTCTTGAATGTTTTACTGTCAGTGTTCTTACTGTTAAGAACTTTGTTGTTACTATTATCTACTGTAGATTTCCTTCCTTAGCTTTAGGTCATTGCTCCCTGTCCTACTGTCTGCTGAGTCTGAGTGAATTTCTTCCTTCATTTATATTGATACCCTGAAGCTATTTGTACACTGTGATCTTGTCCCCGCTGAGTGTTCACTTTTCCAGTATATCAATGTATATAAATTAAAGTCTGTGTTGCTTTGTATGTCTTATCTTCCAATCCCTGAATCATATACATTGACTTTCTTTATATTTTCCTTTATAAAAAAACTTTTCCGTTTTAGCCAGTTGATGTAGATCCAAGCTTTGTGTTATGTTTTATGTTTATTCATTTGTATCACCTCCCGGTAATCTGTATATTGTCATACAGTGTATTACATCCCCTCCATTCCTTACATCTCTTGAAATGTTTATCTTGAAGAAGGCAATCACATTTGTTTGAGATGGTATAATTTTCATAAATGCTTTTGATCACTTGTTAGACATTTTTCTTCCAAATGTTCACACTTCACAGTAGTGACATCCTTATACTACTGAGTCCCTTCTTTCAATATTTTGATTATAATGAACATTAGGATAGTTGGCTGATAATAGGAAGATCCAGGGGACTGTTCGTAAATGCAGATACTACATTCACATTTTTCAAATCAACCTATAGAGACTGCCATAATTTAAAAAATATTATTTCTACTCATGGAAATATATTAAAATTATCCTGGTGTATTTCATCCAGACCAATGGAGCTAGTGTTGTCAAATTCTCTCACTATCTTATTGCAGTGCCTACCCTTTGCTCTAGACCTCCTCATGTTTTTGTCTCAAATAATCCCTTTGCTTCTTGCACAAAGCTACTTGATGTTTACATTGTGTTATTCGTCTTAGTGAAAACTGAGTTAAAAAAGCAATTACCTGGGTTTTCTTCTAGTTTGTACTCCTTGTTTAAGGCTGAGCCCTGTAAGGGGATAGGCTCTCCTGTGAGGTACTGAGTCCCTTCCATTTCCACTGACTTCAGTAGAAGTAAAAAACACTCAGTTCCAAACAGATTACAAAAGATGTCAATGGGATTTATGATTACTTGGCCTATACTTTGACCCTTTTCCTATTGAACAGATAGATGATTACCATAGAGAAACACTGACCAAATTTATATTACACATTACAAAGTTATATCTAGACTTGGAAAAATTAGATTTTTATTGGTAAATATCAATTTCCCCATATACACATGGACTATTAATTGCCATTGATACTCAAAATTTACAGATAGCCAAAGTAAGAAATGCTGCTTGAGAACATATTAGAGTTTGACGTTTGATGACAATTTTTATTTTAGCAATTACTTTTTTGAATCTCAGCGTCAACTATCACTTAATTTTTGTCTGACCCCTTCATAATTTCCTGCACTGTGAAAATTTCAATATATAAATTGAAAATATTTTTAAATAAACATCTACACCTGTCAAAATTCTTAAAAAGCAAATTTTGCCAAGTCTAATTATATCATAATATGAGAAGGATTGGGTAGGCCAGCTACTTGATCACATTGCCAATGTATTCTTTTAAGTGTATTTTTAAGTGTATTTCAAGCTAACAGCAGCAGTTCAAATGTGTCAAACAATGGTGCTTGCACCACTTCCCTTAAGAGACTATTTCAAAATCTAATAGATCTCACTGTCAAAAAGATATCACTGATATTTAGTCAATACATTCCCTTTCTTATTTCACCTGGTTCTCCTAGTTATAATAATTGTAACTCCATAAGATTCTCTCCCTCTTCTGGGGTTTCCCTTTCAAATATTGAAAGATTCTTATATCTTCAAGTCATCATTTAGCCATGCAACTACTGTGTGTTTGTTATGTATGTAGCCCATTAGTGTGTTACAGGTCCCTCCAGTATCCAATCAACATGTTTTTGCAGCCCGCCTACTTATACAACATTCACTCTTAAGCTCACACTGTCTGTAATAGCTTATTCTTCTATCTCTAGAGGTCCCCAGTTCAGTTGCTGTTGTCAGTTAAGATGCTGATCATCCCATAAATGGGCACATCTGGGATTTGAACCACTGTAGGCTTCAGATCCTCAAAGCCAGTTTTATTTTTAAGCAGAGGAAGTATGTAAGCAATTGGTGAATGTGTTACAAATTCACAAAAGGTTTGAGCTGTTACAACCTCAAGATAGCAAGTACTGCCTCTTTAGCTCAAGCTGTAGCAACTCACGCTTTTAGCTCTGATGGTTCCCAGTTCCATCCCTGGTGTGTTGGCCAACATGATGGCTATCACACATACAATAATTTATAAATAAAAGAGTAATGTATATATAGTTACTATCGTAAATTAGTTCCTGATTATGAATTGAAGTGACTACATTTCATGACATCCAGGTTTGAAATTGTTGGCCTATGGACCAACAACAACACTGCATATATATAAATTACACACACAAAAATCTACATTACATGGATGTTAAACTTGCAAAATCAAGTACTCAAAAGTTAGGACATATCAGAATGAAGTCTCCCCATGCAACCTTAATTTGACTACCTTGGGCAATTGCATTTTAACAATTTTAAATTATGTGATCATATTTTATATTTTTTCCACAGGACCCCTGCCTTGTTCAGTGTATAATATGGATGGATCACTGAATGAGAAGCTATACATATTTCATTTTATCCTTATTGTTCAGTGTGACACTTCAGGCCTTGTTTACTGCACACTACTCAAACAGTGTTCTGGAGACAGAATTATTAATTTTTTCAGGGGCATTTCTATCACACTCCTTACTATAACATCTGAGGGCTAGAGCCATAAAGGGACTTAGGCACCTAAAATGTCAGTTAGGTGTCTAAATCCAACACTTAGGTACCACAAAAAATTTAAAAACATCTACTCACTTGCTAACTAACCCTGCAAACATCTAAATTCAGCTATTAAATTTCTCTAAGTTTCTGCTAGTGAGCATGCATATGGCTACCTCAGTCTAATCCCACAGCTCCCATTGGCTGGGAATGGTGAACCGTGGTCACTGGGAGCTGTGAGCAGCCATACCTGTGGACACTGAGGTAAACAAGCGTCTCACGACTCGCCCGGGGCTTACCCTGAACAAGCCGCGAACCAAGTTTGGGAACCCCTGGTCTAATCCATCCTGTTCAGTAAGATCGGTCCTGTGGAAAAATATTGGGATGTAATTAAAGATTGTATTATGCATATGCACATGTGCGCTGAACTAAGGTTGCTCAGGCAACCATGATTCTGGCACTTCTTAACGCTTAGCTTTTCCAGTAAATGTCCCTTGGCTCCCAGTGCCTACCTCATCCCCATACCTCTCTTCTGGGTCCTAGTCTCCTTGCCCCATCCCAACTGAGTCCAAGTCCGCTTTGACCTCCCATTCGAACTCTCTACCCCACACCCTCCAGCTGGGTCCCCAGTCTCCCCCCACTCCCTCACAGGTTCTTTGTTGCAATCTACTCTCTTGGCTGCTTTCCCATACTGTTCTTGTCTGCCCTGAATTAACTTGAATCAGGTCACTTCCTTCTCTTCACTGCTGGGCTCAGAGCACTGAGAGTATAGATAAGACAGTCTTGTTGCTCTCAGAGCCACAGCAGCTTGTAGCAACATTTTCATTGAAAGTCCTGCTTAATCCCTCAGGTCCTGGGCTGGAGTATGCCCGATAAAGACAGAATCTTCATAAAATTTAGCTGCCAAACTCTAACAAGCCTCCATTGAGTATGTGCAAACTGAAATTTTTCAGATGCTTATAACTTGGCCAAATGTTGTGACTTTTTCCCCATGGAACAGAACAAGGTACATCTGTAACCCTCTGCCAAATTTCAGGATCTTGCTCCACAGCATGGGATGTACTAGCACTTCTCAATGAAATGGTTGTAAGAATTTATTTAACATGCTCAAACAACATATTTTCCCCTCATCCTATTTCCAGAAATGGCTAAAGTATTTTTTCCTTAAACATAAAAGCCTGAGGCAGACATGCAGCATGGGAAATTTCAGCCTAAATGATTAAAGTTTGGCAAAGTTATAAGCAACTGGAAATAGTCTTATTGTGGGAAGTGTCAGACAACCTTAACTACTTGCTACCAACTCTGTCTCTAATAACATTGGGTAAACTTAGTAAAACTGGGTTTATGCTCTGAAAGTAGGCATTTAAATTTATAGTTATGAACCTTAAACATAATTTTTAGAAGTATTGAGGATCTTCAACTGCCTTAAATTCAAAGAAAACTGCAATTGCTCATTAGACTTGTCAAGGTACCTACATATAAATTGATTACTCTGACTTTACACACTTAAGTTTGAAATGTGGACCTTTGCCCTTTACTCAGAAATTCACAGCTGGATGTTCCTCAGTGTTGTTCCTCTGAACTCTTTTCAACTTGTAAATGGTAATCAAGTACCCAGAAGCCAATGCTGTATTCCAGGCATGCTCCGACCAGAGCTACAGAGAGGAAATCTTATCTTTCTGGCTTCCATGTGATACATCTTTGCATATGCAATCCAAATACTCATTGACTCTTATGGATGCCACATCACAGAGCAAACACATCTAACTTGCTGTTCACCAGCACTCCTATGTCTCTCTCACCATTGCCACTTTCCTGTTTTTTGCCTTCTAGTGAAAATCTGTGTTCCTTTAGTATACTAACATGCATTTTTCCAGCTGAAGCTCATTTTGCTCCAATATTGCAGATCTTTCTGCATCTTTGTATATTTTGTTCCCTTTCATCTTCCCAGTTGCTCATATCTCCCAATTCAGTACCCAGAGGTGATCTGACTACATTACATGAGTGATAATAAATGAGATTGTTGCTGACTGTGGGTTAACATTTCTCTTTTGGCATACTTATTAAGTCATGTACCTTACTGGGAAAGCTTCCTAATTTCAGCTATATACAGTGTAGCACATGTTTTGTTTCAACAGTGTACCATAGAGGGCTGTTTTTCAGGTGGGAAGAATCTGGTCTTTAAGTATAGGTCATTAATGTCATTTGGGAAATTGCACAGTTTAGTGCTCTGTATTAAACATTTGTAAAATGCTATGCTGAAATGCATATAAAGACAACATTGACTCACAGCTCATTGAACTTATTGGTATTTGTCCATGGGTCATTGCTAGTAAGGCCATTTACATCTAATGTGATCTTTAAGTGCAGACATACAGTATATTTAACTCATATTTATTGCCATTATTAAATTGAAAAGAAATGTAGTGAAATAACTTCAGGTCTGGCTTAAGTTAAAACAAGTTTAAAAAACCTCTTATCTTTAGCCTGACCCATTGTGCTTAGGTATTTCAGAGGTCTTGCTGATAAACTCAATCTGCCCTGTTCTTCTGGGTGAGGTGCCTGCTTTGCCTTGTGAATGTGTCAACGTGCAGCATGCTATAGGAAAACTCTGCTTCAGCTGTGGGGGTTATGTCTGCAGTGAAGAGGCAGCCTATTTTTTTTTTTTTGGAGGCTTGTCTAATTAAGCCACACTCATGGTGATATTTTGTCATCTTTTTTTCCATTTGATCATTATCATTGTACGTTACCCTCACAGGCTGGTATTTGACAACTATAAAAGTTAATTGACAAAATTAATTGTTCATTGTGATGTTCATAGTGGACATCTGAGTCCCACTGGACCTTCCTTCTAGGTTTGGAGAGACTATCACCTCACCTTAATATCAGAAGTTCGGACTCTCTTCCCAGATTTGCCACAGGTGGCCTTTGTAATTGGATTATAATCATAATTATGCCTTTAATTGTAAAGTGGATTTTGAGTCATTCAGACCAAGATTATGCCACTTTTTAAAAAAAATACAGAAAAGAGCTTAAAAGAAATAAATCTTTAGTAATTTTAAGTTAATGTTGCTACTGCTCATGTATATCAAGGAATAATACAGTTTGTTTAAAACAGTGGTTCTCAATTAGGGGTACATGTATGCCTGGGCGTATGCAGAGGACTTCCAGGGGGTACATCAACTCATCTAGATATTTGCTTAGTTTTACAAAAGGCTACATGAAAAGCACTAGCAAAGTCAGTACAAATTAAAATTTGTAAAAGGTAATGACTTGTTTATACTGCTCTATATACTATACACTGAAATGTAAGTACAATATTTATATTCCAGTTGATTTATTTTATAATTTTATGTCAAAATGAGAAAGTAAGCAATGTCTTAGTAATAGTTGTGGCATTCTGCCCCATATTCTTCATAGTAATATTATTATGATATGATTATGGCATAACTATGATGTATTTTATGCAAGGTAGGTCATGTAAGATATCATTGAAAAGGTTATGATTCATTGAATATGATTATCCTATTTGTATGCATGCATCATTTTGGTATCTGAAGTTAGGAATATTGTCTATGCATCTATTACAAATGTGTTTACACTTGGGGAATGCCCACTAGACAGAATGCAATCAGTCTACATGTCTGGCTGGGAAGGGCCATTAGGGAGAAAAAATAGATCTTAGAAGATGCTAATCTCCCACCCGGGAGCCTTCCTGGGGATGCTACAAACAGCCTCTCACTCATGGCTGCTATGGCCCTAAAAGTCACCTGGTACTGGACTCCATCATAGAATATCAGTGTTTTTCCACTGAAAGGCATGGGAACTAAAGTTGGAGACAAAGATTTCCCACCATATGTAAAAGCTATTTAAGGCACGGGAGTGACATCATTGTGGTTCTTCTTCACAGACTCCCCACCCAAAGGGGACTGTTGGAAACACCTGAGTAACAAGAACTGAACTGGGGAGAAGGGCTGAACCCAGGCTAGAGGAATTTCAAGCCTGTGAAAGGAGTACCTGGGGCCTTAAACTGCAAGCAAATTCAGCTTGCCCTCAAGAATCTCTGCAAACTGCCTAAACCAACAATTAGGGTGGAATTTGCCACTCATATCCAATTCCTTTAGTATATTAAGCGTAGATTGCATTTTTGTTTTATTTGCTAGGTAATCTGCTTTGATCTGTTTGCTATCCCTTATAATCAATTAAAATATATCTTTTGTGGTTAATAAATGTATTTTTGCTTTGTCTAAAACCAGTGTGTGGGGGAGTTAGGGTGACCAGATGTCCCGATTTTATAAGGACAGTCCCAATTTGTGGGTCTTTTTCTTATATAGGCTCCTATTACCCCCCACCCCCATCCCGATTTTTTACATTTGCTGTCTGGTCACCCTAGGGGGAGTCATTACTTGGAGTAGAAAGCTATGTATATTCCTCTCCACATTGAGGGAGGGGGTAATTTCATGAGCTTGTGCTGTACAGAGCTCTGTGCAGCGCAAGATGGTATAATTTTGGGCTTACTCTCCAGAGGGGGTGTGTGCCTGAGAAGCTGGTAAGGGTCCTAGCTGTATAGCCTTCCCATGCCAGGGCTGGTCAGAAAGCCTGTCTGCATGTTACAATAGTTGGCTGTGCCCCAACCTGTTTGTATGCTGAGTGAAAGAGCAAGCTTTGTCACAGCAGCACAGTGTGAGAGGGAGCCCAGGCTGGTGGGTCGGGGGGCTCAGTGGTACCCCTGTCCCAGGTGGCACCCCGGGGAGAACCCGTTACAATAGGGTGAGGTGACACTTTTTTATTTGTTTCTGATTTTGTAAGCAAGTAGTTTTTAAGTGAGGTGAAACTTGGGGGTATGCAAGACAAATCAGACTACTGAAAGGGGTACAGTAGTCTAGAAAGGTTGAGAGTCTCTGGTTTAAAAAAACTGAACAAAACAAAGCAATCTCTCCATGCATTTAAAACTTTGGTAATCAGCAATTATAGAAAGGAAGATGAATATGCAAATACCCTCACAGCTCATACAGTCACATAAAATATTACTTCTCACAAATCCTACTCTTAACAATATACAAAAACTCAACTCTATATACAGAAACCTACCATCAATCTGACATGGCTACACTAATATAACAACCACAGCTTTGAAAATGTGTAAATTATTGACTACAAATGAACATGCAATGACTTTTATAAACATAAAGTGTGATCGAAAGTCCATGAAAGTCAATGAAAAGGAACTCATTAACTTCAATGGGTTTTGGATATAGCCTATACTGACTCCCTCCTTTCCTCTATAAGGAAATAAATAATGTAATAGATAATTGTTGAATGGGTCTCTGAGATCTTTGACCTAAATAAGCAGAGTGGATTGGATGAAGATGTTATAATGAAGTCAGGAATCTCTTCCAGGATGAAGGATACTTGCTCAAGTTGTGTTTAGGTCATGTCTCTGCAGTTCATAGACTAAGATCTATAGGGTCTCTTTGTGTTCAGCAGCCTGAATGAAGATTCACTCTTGTATTCACTACAACTGTCATGTCTGACAGGAGGGTGAATAGGGAATCTATAATGGAAATTTCAAGTCTGAATAGTGAGGGTGGATATAGTAGACTTTATTTTCTGCTTTATAGTAGAGTGAAGGAAATCTTGTTTCTATACTGTGTATTGAGAATAAGATGTGACATTGTGGTCTCTTGACTACAGTAGGTAGTTGTGATGGGGAAAACCTATCTTCTGAACTGTATATGTAGGGTGTTATCTCTGGTTAAAACTAGGTGGGTGAACTGGAAGAGGGTCTATAGCTGTCTGTAATTCATATAATTTTGGTGTGGGTTTTTGAGAATTGCCAGCCCATATGGGAAAAGTATATAAACCATGTGCATGGGTATAAGAAGGTTCTGATCTATGGGTTGAGGCTGGGTGGGGATATGTGGGCAGAATTAGGGGCACATTAAAAATATGGGAAATGTGGTGTTGTACAATGTACAATTATGCATTGGATTGTTTAAACTGTTAATGTATTTGAATATTCATCTACTATTAACTCTTCCTGCTCATGCTTTAAAATGCTTACGTTCTTTAAACTCTAACATTGTTTGGTATATAATCATAATACTATGCAACCTTAAGTTAAATTTAGTATTTTTTATCTGTTAATAGAAGTACTGGATCACATCCTCAGCTGGTATAGATCAGTTTAGTTCCACTAAAGTCTATGATGAGATAACTGGTTCTGTGGATGAGGGGAAAGCAGTGGATGTGTTATTCCTTGACTTTAGCAAAGCTTTTGATACGGTCTCCCACAGTATTCTTGCCAGCAAGTTAAAGAAGTATGGGCTGGATGAATGGAATATAAGGTGGATAGAAAGCTGGCAGATTGTCGGCCTCAACAGGTAGTGATCAATGGCTCCATGTCTAGTTGGCAGCCGGTATCAAGCGGAGTGCCCCAAGGGTTGGTCCTGGGGCCGGTTTTGTTCAATATCTTCATTAATGATCTGGAGGATGGCATGGATTGCACCCTCAGCAAGTTTGCAGATGACACTAAACTGGGAGGAGTGGTAGATTTGCTGGAGGGTAGGGATAGGATACAGCGGGACCTAGGCAAACTAGAGGATTGTGTCTAAAGAAATCTGATGAGGTTCAACAAGGACAAGTGCAGAGTCCTGCACTTAGGATGGAAGAATCCCATGCACTGCTACAGACTAGGGACCGAGTGGCTAGACAGCAGTTCTGCAGAAAAGGACCTAGTGGTTACAGTGGACGAGAAGCTGGATATGAGTCAACAGTGTGCCCTTGTTGCCAAGAAGGCTAACAGCATTTTGGTCTGTATTAGTAGGAGCATTGCCAGCAGATCGAGGGATGTGATCATTCCCCTCCATTCGGCACTGGTGAGGCCTCATCTTGAGTACTGTGTCAAGTTTTGGGCCCCACACTACAAGAAGGATGTGGAAAAGATAGCATTGCTGTACCTTTTCAGCATTGTCTTTCATACATTCTGCCATAAGTTACCAGCGGCTAAAATATTTCTAGATTTATTTAGACTTTAGAATTCTTCTCCTTTAATACTGCAAAGGAGAAATGAAACACATGTTGAGAGTATTATTTCTGATTGTATAGTCAAGTGTACAAGTGAACTTTGCTATACTATCATGGTTTATTCTTTAAAGCGAATTAATTGTTCCATTTTTTAAAAAAATTACAAACCTCAACCTGTTCAAAGAGAAATCTCTGTGACATTCTTATACCCCCAAACAAAAAATTATGTTTGTTCTTAGATTCTAGGGACCAGATCACACTCTGGAGTAAATTGACTTCATAGAATCATAGAATATCAGGGTTGGAAGGGACCTCAGGAGGTCATCTAGTCCAACCCCCTGCTCAAAGCAGGACCTAATCCCCAACTAAATCATCCCAGGGTAGGTTTTAGGGCAAATCCAGGTCTCTTCCATTAATGCTGTACCAAAATCAAAGAAACAGCTCTGAGTAAGCATTTTACTTTTGTGAGTATATCCTAATTTATCTCTGTCTGGACATTCTCATTCACAGACACACATTTTCAGAAAGAAAGGTTGTCTGTCCACACATAAATTTGTACACACAATCACAAGCAAATAATAGCATGTATAACTATGATGATACTGCACATAGGTAAGATATTAAATGCACAAATAGCTTCTAAAATAGCTAATGGCTATTTGCATAGAGAAACATGAAATCTATGCAAGCAGCCCTGGTAATTTTACTTTCATATATAGGTGTAAAACTTACACATCCCTTTCTGAAAAACTAAGCTCTAAGAATAAAGTGTTCATTTTCAACACTTCACCTAAGGTATTTGTTCTCCTGTTAATAGCTGCACATTTCATATCAGTAGTATTATTCAATATTTTGAGAGGAGAAGAGATCCCTATTTTATCAATACAGTATTAAGAAAGCCAAACTGAACAAAGAAATAAAAGTGATGGCTTTACCAAAGGACATGTTACCATACCAGTGTTAAGCACCCAAAGAAACACATTTCAGACAGGATTGGAAGAACCATAAACTTCAGTAGTGAAATCCAATTCCACTTCATTAGTGACTCATCTTTATTCAGATTTGGATAAAATGGTACTGCGATCCTCTGCCAAGGATCTAGCAATTGGCTCAGTGTATTTACTCCTAATTCTTCCTGTGAAACTGCTTACATGTTCTGCCTACTCATTTGTTATGTTTACCTTTCTTATCAGACCTAATTAAAAGTAATAGGATGATTTGGCTCATTCAATATGGAAAGTAGTCTCCATGGGTATATCTTTCAAGATTTGATCCTAACAAACAGTTCAATATAAGCCACCTTCCAAATTTAAATGTATCCGTGTCTATTCACAAAGTATCAGGGAGAATGAGTGAATGACTTGTATGACAAAAGTTCTGAATCTTCAAATATTTCTCAAGCCAAATCTGAAGGGAAAAAAAAAAACACTTCTAAAAGTCAATGGCCCATCCCTGTAAAAGAAAAGGAGATTGTACAAAAATTCTTGACATGATGTTTATTTTCACCTAGGTCTATCAATCCCCTTGGGGACCTACAACCCATTTAATGGCCCTGCCCATTCTATCTATGGTTGAATTGTGGGTCACAACACACTTGGAAATCTCTTCTGGGTTCTGATTGATGTCAAAGCTAAATTTTGTGTGATCTGTGATCTCAGAGCATCTGAATTTTTACTTCAATGGCAGTGGAAGCAGAAGAGAGGCTTCTAGAGATACTGAGCTGAATAGCTGCCATTACAAAAATTTGGAGAAAGATGTCACTGTGACATTCTGTATCTTGGGGAAACACCCTGCACCCCCATGTTCATCCTTATAATATGATTGTGGAGTAACCAAAGCAAAGTTTGTCATGTTGGGTGTCTTCGGAAGGCTCATGATGCACTGAGCATTGTTGTTATAGTAATGTTATAGGTTGTAATTTCATGTATATAGTTATGAGGCTGAAAATGTGTCCTCGTGGCTTAAAATAAGCCCAGGCAAAACTCCCCAGGAGCAGAGAGGCAGTTCACACCTCATCAGGGCATGTATGGGACGAACCCAGTCCAGCCTCACAGGAACAAAGGACGCTGGCCTAGGCAGCAACAAATGATTTGTTGGACTCTCGAGTGAGTCACTCCCCTTCCCTTGGTCAGTTTGGGACTACGATGAGGTAATGATCACCTGACCCTGAACGGGGAGGGGGGGGAGGGGGCAAAGCCAAGAGGGAAGAAAGAACATGATAAAAGGGAGAGACATTTGCCATGTTCTTCCTCTCTCTTCCACCTCCATCTACAGACACCACCATCAAGACACTGAAGCACTGATCAAAGGGGAGAGCCTGGCTGTCTATCTTTTATAGTGAATAAATGTGTTTGTCAATTTAACAAAGAAATTGATATGTTCCAGGCTTGTTATCCCCAGGGGAGTCTCTGACATGCTTCAAAACAAATGCACTGCTTCACGTAGAATAAACAATCTCATATAAGTTTGTAGCATCCAGTGGGCATAACTGGACACTGCAAGAAGGAGGTTCCTAGGGTTGTGTCTGGGACCGGAGATATTAGCTAGTATCATTCGGCTGAACACTCCGAGCAGCAGCTGGCCAAAAGTGCTCATTCATGTAACTGGGAGCAGCTTACATGCTAGAGGCTGTGCATGAACAGCCCAGGAGTGGGTGTTCTCACAGCAGATCAGGGTAAGGCTGGCTCCCAGAGTCGAGGATTGGAGTGACCTAGCAGATCACTGATCCAGACAACACCAGAGGGGAACGTCACAGTCACCCCTTGAACAATCATTTGGTGCAAAATTATTAAATTAATGTTATGAGACTAATGTTCACAGACAACCCAGGAGTTCAGCGATGTGGCAGAAAACTACAAAACAGAAAATGTGCCCGATACTGTAATATTTTCCCCCAAGGACTCTTCTCAGACATCTCTCCAATATGCTCCAGTCCCCATCTCCCTGGAACTGAACCCTTAGTCTTTCTACATTAATTGTTACAATTAAAGATTGAGAAATGAGTTCTAGAAGGTACTGGTATAATACATTTCATAATCAAGGAGTGTTATAAAGTTTCCTTTAGGTGTACAATAGGTGAAACTTGGAGCAGATATCAGATTGGTGAACTAAGACAGGCATTAGTTGTGGAATCTTATGTTTATTTATTTTCAGTTTCCTCCCTTCATTAACTTTGTAGTATTAAGTTCCATTAATGTCCATCAATTATGGCAAAAGAACCTTGAGATAATTACTAATCAGAGGTATATCAATTATTTTTTCAGTCTTAAATTACTTTTAAATGTATAAAACATAAGCCGCTTTCCTCATCCACAAGCTGCTGTTTCTAAACCTATTCTTAGACTGACAGTTAAATTACTGTCAGTGTCTCTGTTAGGCCTGGGGAGGAACTGGGTTTCCCCATCTTTGAATTTTTTTATATAAAAAACTTTCCCCATCCCCCATCAGAATAAAAAGTCATTCTCAAATTTCACAAACTGGAAATTCCCCCCAAATTTTTGGAATTTTGTTTCACTTTCAATCTTTATTTCAAAGTTTACTAAAATCAGCTTAATTTTCTAAGGAAAATGGTAGTTGCCAGTCATTAATAACCTTAGTGAATGTAATGCTGGCAAAACTAGCAGGTATCATTGGCACTAATGCTTAGAAGAGACAGTTAATTGTTTTAATCTTGCTTTTTCCTTCTGACAAATTTCTAAAATACTTAGCCATCCACTCTTCTCACCCTGTTAAGCTGAAGTTGTCTGTTCCTGCAGATAAGGATATTGCTCTTCCACATAGGTGCCAAATTGAGAAAAGAAACAATGCTCAGTGACAAGGAATTATAATTCATGGGGATATCCATGATCAAAATCATGTAAAATTCCATGCTCTGAGCAACATCTGCTCTCATATTATGCGGCATAGCTTCCTATAATCCTGGTCCCATTACACCATCTGAATAACTGGACTAGGTGGGATATCCCGAGTATTGTGGGAACAGGGAGAAATGTATCTTCTTTATAGGTCCTTAAGGAGCACTGGAGCCTCTCTACAAGGGCTGGAGTAGCCTCCCTTGATTTAGTGCCAACACTTACATGCTGCAACGTTTGGTTAGTCCATCCAGTGTTTAACAGAGGATTTATTTTGTCTTCAGCATACAAGGCTCTGTCACAGTTACAGGACAAACTGTGCCTTAGACCCTTTTAGTCCCTCTCAAGTGAACCGCTCAGAGAACAGGACTGGCCTTCTACACCGCTCTCAAGGGTGGACCCCACCCCTTCAACCTCACTGGCAATGGGTCTCTGAGAAGCGTCCCCTGTTTCCCAAATGTGTTCATATGCCAGGCCCACTGTGTTTGGTGCCCATAAGTCCTCTTCCTTCAGGGACATCTGACAACAATTGACTAAAGTGACTCAAACAATTTCTTCAAAAACAAAGAACTACTTATTTACCCAAAGTTAGTAGCATCCAAAGCAAAGGACAACAATGATAGAGGCCTGCAAATATACCTTTGTTTACCTAAAACTCCACTCAGTCCAGTTACCGCCATTTCTGAGCTGGTAGAAACAAATTGTGCTGTTGCAGCGTGGTCTGTCTGTTAGACTCATCTCTAGACACTGTTAACAACCCAATCACTCTCCCTTTGTTTTCTAGGCCTGAGGTTTTCTGCTCTGCTTAGTATTGGGGTATACTGGCCCCCCTAGGCTAAAAGGGCCAGAAGACCCTGTTCCAGGAACTTATAATGAAAAAAGGCCTAGGAAATAGCTGGAATGGGAAGAGAGAAGCAGACCATGGGAATTAGTGATGGGGAGGGTGGGGGAGCAGGGAAAGGAAAGGACTATTGTCTCTTTAAGAGACCAGGAACCCTGTAGTGTAGTGTAAGGAAGGCCTCCCCTCTCTCCCAGCCAGCCGGCATGAGCCCTGGGAAGAAGGGTAGTATATATGCTGCCTTCTCCCTCACAACAAGGGGATTCTAACAGGAGGAATAAGCTTACCTGCTGACTGCTCCAAGGTAAAGGGGCTGAGTATAAAATGGGGTCAGCTGGAGAGATGCTGCCTCAGGTCTTAGCTGGCAGGAACTGCAACCCAGCCCAAGGAAGAGGAAGAGATTTCTTATACTTGAACATGGTCCCAAAAGGAGGGGCGTAGCCTCCTGGTCCAAGGTGGGAAACTGCTTTTATTCTAATTCTGCTCCGAGAGAGTGCGCCGTGGACTCCTGATGCAAAGGGAAAGAGGTTCATGGAGCTGTAACCCAGCTCCAAGAATAGGCTGATGGTCTACTGCCCTCATGAGAGGGAGTTATTTGAATGTTGACCATGCCAAGGAGGAGGGCTGTAGACTCCTGGTTCCTGCAGTGTGAGACTGATGGAAACAAAACCAGGCAGGGAAGCCTAACTGAAACCTCACAATCAGGGCTGGCTCCAGGGTTTTTGCTGCCCCAAGCGGAGGGGGAAAAAAAAAAAAAAAAAGTGCCGCGACCAGCTCCACCGCGCTTCTTTCTTCTTCGGCGGCAATTCAGCGGCCGGTCCTTCCCTCCGAGAGGGACCAAGGGACCCACCGCCGAATTGCCACCGAAGAGCCCGACGTACCGCCCCTTCCCCTTGGCCGCCCCAAGCACCTGCTTGCTGAGCTGGTGCCTGGAGCCGGCCCTGCTCACAATGACCCTCTAGACCAGTGAACTAAACAGGTAGAAGAGGGTAACTGAGGAAGAGCACCCTAAGACACTCCCCTTTGATCCTAGACTCAGGGCTGGGAAGGATAAACCTTGCTAGCCTGGCTGGAGTCAGGCAGAGCTCTCAGTTAATAGCTATCCCCATTGTTCCCTTAAGAAGCCTTATCTCTATCATTTTCATTTCCTGTTTGCTTCCTCCAAACTCCCTCCTTTTATTTTACTCTATGTACTCAGGCAGGATAATATCAAAGAGGTAAACTGAGATGTTTATGATATTTATATAAAAATAATACACAACTGTCTCATTCTTCACATTCTCCTTGTCTGTCAACAGGGGTTCTTTCCTTGAACTTACAGTGAGAACAGAATGGTCATCTCAGTGTCTGGCCAGATTTTCTCCTGTTCAATAGTGGGGAGCACTACCACCTAAACTTCTTAATTTGCTCTTAGGCAGGTGGCAAGGATGGGTTTCCAGCACATAGCAGAAAAGCAGTGCACCAAACCTAAGGGAATAAGCTGTGTGCCTGGGTTGTGGGCAGAGAGGGGAGCTCAGAAAAAATGAATTTTTCCATAGGAAATCCCCCAATTGGCTAATGAAGTCCTGCATTCTCCCCACTCCTCAATTTCTGATATTTGGGACAGGACTGTAGCCAATGGAGAAGTAACACATTAGTCACTGAACCTTCTTTTCCTATTACCCTTTTCCCTGGCATCACCTACACTCTCCTTACCCAGTTCAGCAAATGCCTAAATGTAAGTTTGTGAGTTGTCCCATTGACTCAATGGGACTACTCATGTAATAAAAATTAGGCACCTACTGAAGTACCTTGCTGAAATATGAGCCAAGTGATTACACACATGCAAATTGTAATTGATGTTAACAGCAATGAGAGGATCCCATAGAATCTGGTGCTCCTGGAAGCCAGCTGATTTGCCTATGCCTGAAAGCTGCTTCTGATTATTATCCTCATTCTACAGATGGGGAAAACTGAGATTATGGGCCATGGACAAGTTAACACAGCTTGTTAGTGAAAAATGAAGATCCAGGAATAATTGTGTCCTGACTGTAAGTGTTGAAAGTTAGTAAATTCTCTATATTCATTTTTATTAAAAGAGACCATGCTATAAATATCTCCTGGATGTTAGCAAAACAAACTGTTACAGCAACAATACAGTACCCTAAAATATAAAGAATGGATGCTTTAGAGAAATCAATATTAATTTCTTCATGAAGTGTACATACCAAAATGTTCTAAGTAGTAAGAATTTAGAACAAGCTGCAGACACTACTAACTGAATTATAAGTGCTGCCCAGGGGAACTTGTAGTGTAATAGCTGCAATTAAAGCAACTTTAGAAGATGGCACCTGGAAAGCTCATTTTAACTTCAATCTAATTATATATTTCGTACTAGAATTAAGAGGGATAAGAAATGTTTGGATGGCATGCAGAGGTAGGAGGCATGGAATAGTCTACAAACACACGCTGGCTTAACATTCTAACACTCATACTAAGTTAACTTAACACTCAGTTGCACATTATTTTGTCAGTATTGATTATAATTCCAAAGTTTTCTTTTAATAATATATTGGAGAGTGGGTTAGTGGATTTGCCTTTCACTGCTGAAGACAAGGGCTCTTATCCTACAAGTCACAAGTGAAAAATAGTTTTATGCACTTTTGTTTGACCTCTATCCAGAACATAAGGACACTATGCCAGTTAGCACAACTGGTAGCCATGGGTCTTGCAATTTGGGCAGGCACTGGTATTCAAATAAACAAATATGTAGATTAGCTTCATCTTTATGAAAAACTGAATCACACAATGTCTAACATTTCATCGAAGCAATAATCTAAGATCCCAGTTCATAACTATTTTCTGTCATCAGTTTGTGTCTGGAGTCAACCACTGGACCAACTGAAATCAATGAGAGTTTTGCCATAGACTGCAATGAGGCTAGGATTTCACTCCTGATCAATAAACAGCAAAATTAGAACATAAGATCATAAGAATGGCCATACTGGTTCAGACCAAGGGTCCATCTAGCTCAGTCTCCTGTCTTCCGACAGTGGCCAATGCCAGGTGCCCCAGAGGGAATGAACAGAACAGGTAATCATCAAGTGATCCATCCCCTGTCGCCCATTCCCAGCTTCTGGCAAACAGAGGCTAGGGCCACCATCCCTGCCCATCCTGGCTAATAGCCATTGATGGACCTATCCTCCATGAATATATCTAGTTCTTTTTTGAACCCTGTTATAGGCTATTAGTCCATGCAAAGAGTCAATGATGGTATTATGAACGAGTATTAAATGTATGGAAAAATATGTGAATGGTTGGGTTCAAACAGAATACCACATATGAACAACCAGAACCCTAAAATTGGTCTCCTGGAATACCAAATATGAATGGGGGCTGATATATAATCAGATATGGATGTATGTGGGTGGAATAAAAAAAGGTATATCAAAGGTTGTCAAACCTTTCCCTAGAGGGGACACCTGGACAATGGCATGAGGCAACCATGTAGGAGGCCTGGCTCAGCAACTTCTTCTCATAGTGTACTCCACTGTTTATTTCTTCCATCTTTGTTTCAGTGGTTGCTGTCAGGTTGTTAGTATGCACAATATAACACTGTAAGTATGAACAATGCAGGAAACCACTTTATTGTATTTATTTTAATTTGTCTGTATTAACTACGTGTGTGTGTGTGTGTGTGTGTGTGTGTGTGTGTGTGTGTGTGTGTATATAGAGAGAGACACACACACTCACTTTATAACAGACACCCCAAACTGGTTGTATGTTCTATAATTAGATTTCACCAACCCAGTAAGAAATGTTAACTCTTGAAGTACTATAACAGCCTAACCGTGCAGTCAAAGACAGTTCTCTTGGGCACTCCAGTCTATCTTGTCACCCCGGCAAGCTGGTCTTAGTGACAGTACATTGCCATACACCAAAGATCACAAAATATTCACATTATTTCCACTCCCAAGAGACCAGTCACTTAACCCAGGTCAATTTGTCCCTCAGATCTCACACCACAGACACTTGTAGCAAGTCCTATAGTCAACTAAGTAAGGATTTGTTCACTAAGGAAAAGGAGAGAGTTATTTACAGGTTAAAGCAGGCAACATATATACACAAATAGTTACCATCTATGGTCCGAAATGTTGCCAGTTCTAGTAATTTGCAGCACTGAATGTCTTTTATGGCTAACCCAGGTTATCCCTGGCAATCGCTGCTTCTGTTTGCTAGCTCCTGCCCTGTGAGGGTCCAAACAGCAAAAAAGAGAAAATATCTTGTGTCCATTTTGTATTCCCTTCTTCCATCATTCAAGTTCATGGGACAGGCTTTCTTGCACATAGCATCTTCATACATGTGAGAGGGCTATTATCAAAGACTTTATATCATGATATTCCACAATGGTGCATTTAGTTTTGCTAGTCTTTTGTGATGGGTGGGGGAAACCCCTGTACCTGACTGGTTCACAAGTTCAGAGCATGCATTTTATAAAGAAAAACTTAGATATTATTTCATAGCATGGGATACAAACATTACAAGTAAGATTAATACATGCAGGAATTTATGAGCATTTTATAGAGTTGTAAGAATGTGTTAGGTATTTCAAGTCTAACACCTATCTTGAACAATACTAACCTATAGGTGAGCTGATCTGGTTTCCAGCTATGAATTTCAGTGTTCAGCTGGTTTAGAAGTTTTTCCAAAATTGTCATAACATTTTATATAGGGAACAAATACTTAATAAACTGCACAGTGTTAACTGTATCCATCTCTTTTTGAATAATGAGTTATATTAGTTTGGGTGGGTAAGTGACTTCATGGCTACAGAACAATAAGGCATTTTTATTAATTCTTAGTATAAGTAATTTCTTTGATTAATGCTTACACTATCATTTATTCAGAAACAACAGTTTGGTAAAAATAAAGAGAACACATGTCCCAGTTTTGCCAGGACAAAGCCAAGTTTTCATATGATTCTAAAAACTTCTTAAGGCAACTATGTCTGAAGTTTTTCATTTCAGCAACTGAAATGTTGGTTGTTTTATAACTCCAAGTTACTTGTTGAAGACATATTGCTATGCAAAATAGAAATTGCTCTGTGTTTACCAGGAAAAAAACAACAAAAAAAACAGTTCAATGGAATGAGTATTCAGTGTGATGAGTGCTGCCTGGAGTGAAGAGTTGAATGTGGTTTGACACTATCCAAGCTGATCTTTCGATCACTGTGAAAGCTGATGATGCTTATTCAGTGTTTCATTAAAAACTCATTCAGAAAACCAATGTCTGAAAAATTCCTCTACTCTAAGAAATATCACTTTGAGATAACGGCAGCAATGCCACTAACACATTTTTAAAGAGTACACTTTGTCTTCCAGATGATCATTTTGCAACCTTAACAAGTATCTCCAGACAAGGGTTCCATGTGTTGATTTTGAAAATATGGTAAAAGTATAAATTTTCATTTTACAAATCAAATAAGATCTCATTTTAACTTAAAATACTTACTAAAGGTTTCTTGTTAAATGGCTGTTTACCAAAATCATCAAAAACACGTGTCAATTATTGTGAGGATAAGAACCTTCTGGGTCCATAAGGTGGGAAGAGAAGGTCAGGACTGGATGATTGGGAAAAAAAAAAAATCTTACAATGATTATGCAAATCAAATGCACAGAACCAGACAAAGTGCAGGGAATAGCATGACTTTGGGGAAGGGAGGAACCTCTTCACTTTCGTAACAGTGCAGGTCCCTGCACTTTGACTGGTGGTGACAGCTTCATTTCAGTATAATTTTGTTTTAATGCCAGTATATTAAAATTTCTTATAATGATCCTGCATCATTAACTCCCCCTGAAAGACAATTTAGAGAATCAGTTGCAACTCCCCTGGATATGACACATAGCGGAGCCGTAGCAAAGGCAGGTTAGTTTAAAAATACTCAATACAATCAGTGTGAGGTGAAATAGAAGATAAAATAGTAGAGTTGAGCTGACAGAGAGGATTATTGGCATCTGCAATGCCTTTTCATTCTTCTGGCTTTTCAGGTGTTTTTGGTCTAGACATCTCAGTCAAAGGAGGACGTAGAAATACTGAGATAGTTTACTGAGGAGTCTCTTGTGATACTCCTTCATATTACATGGGGATTTGATGACAAATTTATATTAATAGTGATTGGATCTGGAGCTTGGATTCAGTCCTCACACCCTGAACTAAGATGGGTTTGAAAGTTATCTCCAAACCCAAATACTTCAGCTCTGGCCCATCTAATTACTATTCAGGATTGCAAACTGGACTTCAAAAGGCTGTGTGTTTCATCTGAAAGGATGTTCTTTGGTGCCATCAACTCCCCAGACATGCTTCATATTCCTAGGAGTCACATGGAATTGGCACTCTTGCTATTTTTTGGCAAAACACAAAGTTGTTGCCATTCCTTTCTTGAAATGGCTCCAAACTGGGACTGGACTCCAGCCATCATGCCCCATCCCTACCTGCCAGGTGGCTTCAGGAACGTTTAATTGAAATATTGATCAGAATTACATGGCCTCTCTCTGACTATTCCTATTCTTTCAATTGTTGTTTGCATTAGCTATATTTTAGCTTTTGGTGCATTTAGCTAGGGATATCCCAATGATATGAGAGTCCTGAGTACTATATTTTGTAGAATTTATTATATTCCAAAATATTAAACAATATAAAAATTAACAGCACATTTGGGATTGGAAATAGGAGTAGGCACCTATCTGTTGACATGCATCACTAAGTGCTCCGTATAGTCCTTTGCAATATCTGGCAGTGGCTTTCTGCAGGGCAGTCTGTGCTATTTGAGGTGAAATTATGCAGCTTGACATACACCATTAACCACTGTACAAGGTTTTCCAGATGTCCAGGTATCAAAATGATTTCTTAAAAGTCTGTGACATATAATGCCAAATGTTAATAATCAGCTGTAGAGCAGACAGACAGAGACATTAAATGGTCAGGATCTCTGAAAACATTTGCTCTTACTTATGAGTGTGCAAGGCCACCATGTCTATCACAGATTAAAACAGTTGTAACTGACTTCACCTATTGCCTCCTGAAGGAAATGTTTGATTAACTCGCATTCTTAACACATATGGAAGATGTAAGCTTTGTTGATCTGACCAAGATATTTGCCTTGTAACAATGTATTGCAATCCTCTGTATTTATGTAATGAGTGTATTTCTGTTTCAACTCTGCTTCATATATAGTAAAAGGCTAAAATAATAACTTTTGAACAAAAAAAGAAAATCCAAGTCTATCCAGTGTCAAATGGCAAACAAAGAAATGGTGTGGTGGCCAAAGAGCAGGTACATGGATGGGAAATAGTTACATGATCAATATCAGCTATGTTACCTTCTTGTCTAAATAAAGCTGGATAGCATTGAGGAGGGTGTGAAAAAACAGCAATATTTTGGCAATACAATGAATGGAATGACTCCTGTTGCTTTGGGATACTAGTGGCTAGATCCACAAAAGAATTTAAGCTCTTAAGCCCAATATTTAGGCACCATTGAGATCCTCAACCCCCCTGTTTAGCTGCTACCTACTGCTGTAGGTGCCTAATATCACTAAGCCTCAGTGCCAGTGAGCATGCATATAGCTGCCTATCTCAAGTGTAAGCAGCATCCCCAAAGCAGGCTTTCCTCCACCCATCTTGCCTACAGGGCCAAATCCAGTAGGCATGCTCTGAGCATCTCTAACCCCAGATGAAATGACAACTGATCAGCATACTCACCCAGGATGTGAGACAGCAGAATTGAACCTGGTTCTCTATCTGATGAGGAGCAAGAATTTGAACTTGGATTTTCCACTTCTTAGAGAGGGCCGTGGGCTATTCTGGAGTAGGATTTTCTCAATCTCTCCTGAGCCAGTTCCAATTTGGATACATAATTAAATAGTAATTGGAGCAGTCATTGGAAGCTGGATCTAACTGCCTGGGTGAGTGCTCTAGCCATGGGGCTATAGAGTAATTGCCTTGCTCTCTGACCAAATGACTATGCTTTGAATATGGACCCATGTGCCTAATTCTGGGCTGTGGATTCCACCAGTTGCCTAGAAGTTAGATGTTGTAATACTGAGCATTCAACACCTAAGACCCTTTGTAGATTTAGGCCTTGGCACACACTCCTCCCAGTGAGGCAAAATTCTTATTTACTCCAGTGATGGAAGATCTGATCCTAGGATCTTCAGGACATAGCCTACTCATTTTCTGCATTCTGCACTTCCAGTGGTGTAATTAAAAGTTTTGTAGGTAGAACAACAATTTTTTTTTTAAAGTTTTCAAATTCCACTGGTTTTGGAAAGCATATCATATGCCACCGACCACAGCGTCTTTGATTACTATAGTTTACTTGTGCCTTTCCTTTGTAATATTTTCAGGGTAGAGAATGTATTTGTTTTGTATATATTAGTTGTATATATTAAACCATCTCAGATTCGTGGATGATATTGTGTTGATTGCCGAAAATACTATCAAACTATAGAAAATGCTGTGAGAACTCAACACAAAAAGCAGCCAAGTCGGACTGAAAATTAACCGCTCCAAAACAAAATGTATGTGGTCTGAAACCTTGCCAAAAGCCCAAATAAAAATCAAGGGAGAACAAATAGAAGAAGTTGAGCAATATGTATATTCGGGCCAAGAAATTAACATGTGCCATGATCAGGAAGGTGAACTCTCGCAAAGAAAGAAAGCAGGTTGGTGCACATTCAGTTCTATCAAGGATGTCCTCCAAGGGGGGGGGAAGGGAACCAGCAAGGCAACACATGCCAGCCTCTTCAAATCAACAGTACTTCCAGCAATATTGTACGGCAGCGAAACATGGGTGCTGACGAAGACAGAGGAGCAGCAACTTTCTGTCACTGAGAGGACTATGGAAAGAAGAATTCTGGGAATTTCAATCTGAGACTGAGTCCCCAATGAAGTGATCAGACAGCACAGTGGAGTGCAGGACGTTGTTGTTGAGAGCAGGCATAATAAAATGTGATGGGCCAGGCATATAGTGAGGCTCACTGACAATCTATGGACTGTGCAAGTGGTACCCATGGGAACTGAAATGACCACTTGTCTGACCTCCAAAGAGATGGGAAGATTTTTTCATGAAAAGACATGGCCGCACATGGAGAAGGAAGACCACGATACAAGAAGAATGGAAGACGTCTTGTGATCAGTGCAATCTATATGAGGGCTGAAGGACGTCAAGATGCTCAAGGTGATATATTAGTTCCAAAGTACCTTGTACTATTAAAATGCCATATAAATAACTAACTGTTTCATCCCACAACAGACCTGCTATAAGTCATTTTTCAGGAAGAAACATTATCTTCTCTTAAACTTATTTGACCTGAATTTAACATATAACAATATTTTTCTATCTTCTGAAATGTCAGACCCTCTATTTGAATGTATTTGCTCATGTGAAATAAAACTATTTATGACTATTGCCTGGCAACAGTATTTTAAGTGTTACATGCAAATTAACAAAGTAGGTGAAAAGAAGCATAATGAATTTGAGTGAGAGGCTGATATTCCCATATGCAGAAAATGTCAACAAGAACCTAATCAGCAACTATAGCATATGGTGTATCAAGTGCAACTTGTTTATATAGCCTTGAACTTCCCACTAAAAAGATACCTCCCTCTGAACTTTAGACAAAGGAAATATAGTCTAATTGCACATTAGAAGTGGTATTTCCTCATCTAGGTTCAGATAGGGCAAGGGGACAATGACAGATGCACTTTCTAAAGAAAGAGTAACTGTTGTACAATCATAACAGTTATACCCCATATAAACCACTATATGTCTTAAATTCATAATATAATATGGGATAAAATGTTTCCTAGTTAAGCAGTGGCAGGTCAGAGTTTGTGGACCTGGACTCCCAGTGAGACCCAGACAGAGAGAGAAAAAACACACACCTGACATCCCAGAGCTGAATGAAAAACTTAAGGCCAGATTCTCAGTTCTTGCTCGATATGCTGTCCTCTGGAGACAAAAGCTGGATTCTGGCCATTACTGGCCAGGCAAAAATTTCACCAGTGCTGGGGAAAGGGAGCTTTAGATTAGCAGAGCTGATTCCTGTGCCAAAACCACCCCTTCCCCATTCCACCCCGACCTAGGTGGTCTGCAGGGGGGAGAGGTAGTAATAATGGAAAAGGAAGGGCTCAAGCCCACCAATTCTCAACTGGCCCTAAAGCAGGTGTTCTCACACAGGGGCCGCCGCTTGTTCAGGGAAAGCCCCTGGTGGGCTGGGCCAGTTTGTTTACCTGCCGCGTCCACAGGTTCGGCCGATCGCAGCTCCCACTGGCCACGGTTCGCCGCTCCAGGCCAATGGGGGCTGCAGGAAGGGTGGCCAGCACATCCCTCGGCCCGCGCCACTTCCTGCAGTCCCCATTGGCCTAGAGAGGCAAACCGCGGCCAGTGGGAGCCGCGATCGGCCGAACCTGTGGACGCGGCAGGTAAACAAACCGACCTGGCCTGCCAGGGGCTTTCCCTGAAGAAGCGGTGGCCCTAGTTTGAGAACCAGTGCCTTAAAGTACCATACACTACTGAGGTATGTTCCTCTGTAACAAATGCCAGGGCTGAGACAAACTGACTAAGAGAATCAGAACTATAAGTAAGCACCTGATAGTTGACCTCACCTATGCACAGAGAGATTGTTGGATGCAGGAGAGAATCAAGCCCTAAAGAGTGCTGCCAACTCTTGGAATTTTGTTTTGAATCTTTTGATTTAGGGTTTGTCTTAAAACTCCAACTTTTGGGGTCAAGTGATTTCATGAGAATCTGAACTTTCATTATGTAAATGCATTTTCTTGGATTTTGAAATCTTCAAACTGAAAAGATTTGTGTGTTTTTTCAATAAAACCCACAAAAAAATCCCGGATTTATTATCATTCAAAGTTTTCATGGATGGGATTTTGGGGAAAGCAAACAAACACCAATTACTGACCAGCCCCATATAACATGAATGATGGAAAGACTATGGCAGAGTGGCTCTCCAATGATGCTAGTGAATAAAGAAAGGGCAAAGCCTGGCAACAAAGGCATAATTACGCCACAGTAGTTTGCAAATCAAGCATTGGAAACTATGATAAGTTCTGTCACCATGAAAAATGCCTATGCATCCGAAGAAGTGGACTGTAGTCCACGAAAGCTTATGCTCAAATAAATTTGTTAGTCTCTAAGGTGCCACAAGTACTCCTGTTCTTTTTACTGGTATTGTAGAACGTCATTCATCTTTTGCATCCAGAATTCCTGCAGTATTACGTAATAGCTTACAGTTGCAATAAGACAACATAGAACATTAGAGCAGTCTTGACCATGAACCGTGGTTATAATAAGTATTCCAGTGTCAATGACGACAAGGCAAGTTCCTTTTATTCTCCCCCTAACCTCCAGGGTGGGAGGCTATTCTTGGATATATAGGGCAGCTTAACAGCATTCTGCACACTTATGGATTCTCTAGTTTCCATTTCTTCCATAATCTCACCATGTGTGAAATAAAAGACTCTCTCTGCCCTGACAAAATTTCTCATTTAGTAAAATAGGAGAAATTTTTCCATTCATTAAAAAACAGAGACTGATTTTTCTTCAAAACAAACACTGTGTCTGTGTCCACGAATCACTAGTTTAAAGCCATTACTAAGTGTATGCCTCCTTCCCTTTAGCAGTTGTTAATGACACACTGATTACTTTCCTCTAGACATACAAGGACTTTTTGGTAATAGTACTGTTAAATGTGCTTTGGATGGTATATATTAATAGCATTAGTGAAATATAGTGATTATTTCTTACTAAAGCTATGTAGGCATCTCTGGGGATTGCTCAAGCACTTCCCAAAGGTTTTTTAGCTCTCCCTGGGGACATGCAATGGGAACAGTAAATTTGCAATGTACCCCAAATAGTCCTACCCAGGAAGCTTATTAAGCAGAATTACATTGTTCTAGGTGATTTTGCAAACACAGAACAAAAAGTTCTCTACCACAATGAGCTCACAATCTAAAGTAAAAAAACAAAACAAATAAAACCGATTGATACAGACAGATGAGGGACTATAAGGAAACAATAGGACAATATTGCCAGCATGACAGGCAGTGGTATCAGCAGGGGATAGGAGTTTGAAAGAGAATTTCAAGTCTACACCAGAATGCCAGCCAATCAATAACTAGATTTAGACTCTCAGTCATCTGATATATGACATTTTAATGTCAGACCAAAATGAAAAAAATGGGGAAAATAAATGAATTTAGTACTCCTTTCTGTTTCTTCCTTTCATAGAACAGGGTAGGAGGCACCAGACACATTACCATCGTTGATACATAGTTGTCTCTAAAATGGACCACAGCAATTTTACAATGTACAGTAATTAGAATAGATTAGATATTGAGAGGGAAAGAAATAAGAGAAGGAGATGAGTATGTTATTCATGAAGGGTGAAACCATAAATGAGTTAAGCACATCATCCTGAATGAGAATGAGACAGGGGTGCCCTACTTAGCACTGGTTAGCACCTCCTAATCCCAGGACGCCTTTCACCTTCCTGTGGTTGCACTCAATCATTCTGTCTCTTTCTCATGCTGCAGCCCCTCTCTCACTCCAGGATCTACAGTTTCCTCTTTGTGACTCAGCCCTCCAGCCTGGTCACTCAGTTGTTTCCACTTCCAGGGTGGTCTTTCAAAGACCCCTTCCACAAGCAGCATGAGGCAATCATCACACCCACTTCCCTATGTCACTCCAGCAGTGGTTCCATTAGTCTTTATATCCACTGCTCTTAGCACAACCACTCTGCAGTAGTTGATAGGGGAACCCAGGCCCACCCTCTACTTTGGGTTCAATCCAGGGCCCTGTAGTGAACAGTTAAGGTCTGCATCTACACCAACCTTACTGCTCTCACCCTTAGACTCATTCCTAACAGGCTTCTTGTCCTCTTCCTTCTCCCTTACCTCAGGGAGAGGGATTGCAGGCTTCCTCCCTGATGTCTTCCTGTGCTATTTCCAGCCCCCTGGCTTTATAGAAGCCCCACCTGTTCACTCACAGGTGAACCTTCTTCTAATTAGCTTCCTCCAGCCTAAATCTCCCCTATTTGCAGCCTACTTGGCTGATTGGGCCCACTTGGCCTAACTCAGTCCTCTCAGGGCCAGTGTGGGGCATCTACTCCATTACAGAGTGGCAGCTTCATTTATCTTTTCATGTCCACTGATATACATTGTTTTGCTAGCAACAATATCAAACAGTTATAAGCAATCATAAAGTTATTTTATTTTAAAGCCGGAGTATTAACTTAAATACAGTTTTTCATTTTAAGGCCAGCATAGACACCCAGATAGGTGTTTTAAATTCTAAATCTTTGGTTAGGCACATTTTTATTTTACATATAACTGAAATTGAAATACATGAATTAGTGTTGCAAAGTTTCAAGCCCTATGAACCATCTTGGGAATATAACATGGCAGCTATCTAGCAATACACAGCAACACTACCCCAGAGATTAGGACAAGACATGAGAATTGTATCTGGTTGAAATTTCAGGGGAAATTTAGCTATTCAGAATGTAATTTTTCAAATGGACTTTGGCCAGGGTACCTAAATGTAAAAAGTGCCATAGGATCTTTAATGGCCCTAAGAGTTCAGGACCATCATTTTACATCTAATCTGAGAGAAGATATTTCTAATAGCATAGAATCACATTATGATGGGAGATTGGTTTAATAACAAGTCCAACGGAAGAATGCAATGACTATCATCACTTCCTGGAGCACTCAGGATTTTCCTTGGGAGGCCTCCCATCCATATATGACACAATCCAGATTGTGAGGTCTGTCTATAGTATATTGTGATATGGTTATAAAATAAAAGCTACACTCTTCACTATAGAATGAACTCTACTTTGACAATTATTATGTATAGGGAATTCAAATATGTGTCTGGCTATTTGGCATCACATCCAAAATAGTTGTGAGGGAAATAATGAAACAGATAAATGCAGCATTTGCTCTTAGTGTATTTTGTTGTTTCTAGCTACGCAAACCATGTGTAGGTAAGCAAAGGTAGACTGGCTCATTTATCTTTCACAGTAGCCATCTTGAAAATAAAGTTTCTTCCCTGAAAGATGGTGTGATGAACAGGAAATTCAGGAACTACAGTTGACATGCTCCATTACATCAGACTACAATAAAATATATAATCATACATGAAGAAATAATTCACAATAGATTTTGTTCCATATTAAAACAACTGACCTCCCCAAGAAAGGACTACCAAAATGTAAATGAGTAATTCAGTCCAATTCATAACATTGGGCTCTTCTTCAGTACTTGTGAATGTAATATCCTCTAAAACTATTATTCTAATAAAGGAGATAATAATTAAAAAGTGAATTTAAAGTGCAAGAGAGTGTCTTACCGACCTTCAAAAATGTTCCCCACTGATTTACTGTGTATGCCTCTTACACTGTCCATAATTTTAACTTGTCATAAAACTCCCTCTCATATCCCTGTGTCACCCCTTACCATTTGATAATCTTTGTTGGTGAGTTATGGGCTGTATGTGAGATCTCTCTCTTCAGGAAAGAGTGTTTTATTATATAAATATCACATGATTCCCTGCAGGATCGTGCAAACTGACAATGCAGTGGTTTACAGTGTAAATATTTTGCTGCAAGATAAATTAGTGCTTTATTTTGTTTGCAAGATCAAAACTAAATGAATAAGTAAATAAATGAATGTGGGAAAAAGTAGACCACACTCAGCCCAACAAGAAAGCACAAAATGAGTTCAAAAAGATCTTAGCAGGTCTTGTTTCTGTCTAAGTCTATGACAAATCTGTAATTTTAGGGGATGGTGAACTCCAAATATGATGATCATAATAAAACCACATATGAACCTAACACCAGAAAACAAGCCTTTCTTAAGGCTGATTCACATTGCTACCTCATGGAGTACTGCTTTCATCATTATGGGATACTGGAAACTTCCAGTTCCAGTTGTAAACCAAGTGACATCTCTGCCCCATTATGGAGACTCAAAGGATGTGCCATTGTAACAGAGCTCCTTGTAACCCTTTCCAATGGAGGGCTTGGAGACCTTGTGTTACATGCAATAGAGCAAGTGGGATTTATGCACTTGGCCAAATATATACAAATGTGAGTCCTCGCGTATGAGTGTAACTCATCAATGAAACATTATGAAGTCTTATTCTAAAAACAATACTCACATTATCCCTGTGCTCCTGAGCACATTCAAGTGGGGTGTGTCACCTGCTCAAATCCAGATCAGAAATGGACAAGGAAAAGGGAGAGGCGATCAAAGATATTTAAGCATAATTCTGGATGCATGCATGACAAACTTGCTGTAGAGTGAGGTAGTCAATATACTGTAAAGTTAAATTTGTTTAGAAGAGATGGTCTGTTACTCAGGTTGAAAGTCCTTTCTGTGTAACATCCCATTTCAGTGATTTATTCTGAACTAGGTTAATGTGGCAAGGTGGATTATCTGACTCTTCAATGCAGACTGTTTCTATACTATCTGAGTGCTTGTCTATAATTGGTTGATCCAAAACTCTCTCTCTCTTTGCCAGTGAGTCTTTTTCTCTGTTTATTTTTGGATTACAAATTATGTTAAACATAAATAGAAAAACTGAAATCCTGGCCCCCTTAAAATAGCATGTCTAGTATTATAATCGCATGCATAGTACATGGGCTTTGCAAAAAAAATGGTGCTCAAATCACACAGACATGTCACTGTGAAGATAAATAAAATAGGGAAAAATGTTGCTTTGCAGGAACTTCTACAAAAGCTCACAAAGCAGGTAAATAAATAACACAAACCACTTTTATAGCATTTTTCATCCATTTGCTTTCAAAGTACTTTACAAAGGATTATGAAGATAAAGAAGCAGATTTGTTATATCAGAATGTTTTTCATCCCAATAATAAATGACCACGTTTCTGATCAAAAATATTTTTCTCTCTCTTTTGTTTAGCCTACTTTTTTAAAGAATTATAACACAACTCTGAAACAGAGTGTTTTGTATGCTGTGCTATAAAAACTAAAAGTTTCTTCATAATTTACAAATAATGAATATCCATTTTCTCCTTGTAAGTTGCATTTCAAGGGCTTTTTTGTTTGTTTTTCTTGGATAAGTTATTTTGCATGCTATTCAGTTCATTTAGGTAAAACTACTGAAATTAAGAGGCCTCTTATTCAGTTTATATCAATTGGCACTTATTTTCCAACAAATATGAAAAGATATGGAGACATTCATTATTACGTTGATAGTAAATGGAATAGAGCAATTTGGAATAAGGGCTAGGCCTGTAATACCATAATGAGTTCTCTACCAGTTTTAAAAGAGAGAAGCTAAAGGGATTGTGAAGAAAGAGGAAATTAATTCCTAGTCCAAAATTAAAGATACGTGGTTAATTACTAAATGATATGTATGACAATTTGGATATCTGTCTGTACAAGCTTATGAACTCTGGTTGACATTATGAAGTGATTATCAAATGTTTCTGTTAAAACTGCTGTATCTTGAATGCCTATGTATCTTCACCAAGCTGCAAACTCCATTTTTAATATTGAGCTTTTTGCCTTGTCTGTTGGCTTTTTGCCTCTGTGTTGGGCTGAAATTCCAAAGGCAGTTGACAAAAGAATAACAATAGAGTCATTAAACATTGATGATCAGCCATCCAAATGACAAGGGGATGGCTGCTGCCTAGGATAAACCAGCTTTTCAAGTCTGAATTTAAAGGAGATATTGCCTAGCAATGAAGTTACCTGGTAGGATTTTGTGATCAACCTCTTGAAGCTGGCAGTGGGGGTCAACATACAAAGGGAGCTAAAGGTTATGAAGAGGGAAGAGCTAATCTTTCTGCGTCTTTTGGCCATTTTGATTCCAGATGAAGAGGACAGAGAAGCACATGTAGGGCCTTGCATAAGGCAGGGGGCCCTGACAGATTTCCTGACCCAAGAGAGTCTCCTAATGGATGAGTGACCTAGTAAAAAGTATTGTTTTTAGGGTGCTTATTGTTTTCTAAAGGATCTGCATTATTATGTGCATTACCTGATTAAGTAAAGGAGCAAATGTCTTAGACTCATGTGCAAGGTTTCTGTGTGTTTTACCTGCTTCATGATCCTCTGTGTGTGGTACATGCTTCATGACTACTACAAGCCTTCAGAGACAGTTAAATTGTAAACCAGAAGGATCACATCTTTCAGTGGGATTCTGGCCAGGCTGTGTTTAAGCAACTTAGGTATCTCGGGTGTCAGCACAAGTCCTGGGGGCCTTGGGCAGGTGGGCAGAGGAGCTCCATTTCTGTGAAGGGATAGCAGACTAAGGCTGTGTCTACACTGGTGCGCATACTCAGTTACCAGAGCATGGGGTTTCCAAACTGTGCAGGAGCCATCGATAGCTCACATATCCCAATACTTTGCTCATCAAAAGGGGCGAGTGAGTATTTGAACCAAAAAGGTTGCTATTCACTCGTTCTGCAAGCTTAGTAGACTACACAGGCATGTTCATGAATACCAATGTGGAAAACACTGGAAAAGTTCATGACCCCAGGATGCTGAGTAGATCGGGTTTGTACTTGAAGGTGGAAGAAGGGATTTTATTCCCCAGAAATGTTTTGGTTCTCTACAGAATCTCTGTGCCAACTGTTATTTGGGGAGACCTCGTGTATCCATTCCAAACTTGGCTCATGAAACCATACCCCAGCACCAATGACCCTGTAAAAAGGGAATTCAAATACAAACTTAGTAGCTGCAGAATGCTCATGGAGTGCATGTTTGGTAGGCTGAAATCTCATTGGTGCTGCCCATGCATCTGTCTGGATTCCAGTGGGGTCAATGTTTGCATAGTCCTATCATGCTGCACACTCCATATCGTTTGCAAGAGTAAGGGGACTGCTTCTTTCCCAAGTGGGCACAGGAGAGGTCTATTTTACAGACCCTGCACAGGCAGCCAGATCCCACTCATGTGCACACTAGTCTTGGTTCCCATCAGGCCAGGGAAATTGAGGATGTCATATGGACACACATCTTTGCACAGCAGGGAGGCAAAGCATGATACCTGCCTGTGTCAAGGGACACTTTCACATTCTATGCAGCTGCTGGAAAACCACATGATGGAATATTGGTGCCTGCTTGTGGGGCTGTATAGTTCTGTGAGGATTTTCCTGTAGCCAAACGTCGTTAGCCCTTTTTTCTATGATAATTTACACATTACAGATAATTATAACAGGGCACCTCACTGGGTTATCTCCTTAGGGTTGGGTTTTTTCTGTGGAAGGTTGTAGTCAAGTTGTAATGTGGTCATTGTGCAATGCTTTTGTCACAACTTTTACCTTTATTTACAATCCTCCTATCAGGAGCACTCAGTCTCTCTTAATGACCTGATCAACATTTGCTTGGGGGGTATGTGCACCCATTATTTTTTTAATCATTGTTTGAAAGCTGTGCTGACCGCACTTAATAGCTTTTATGGAGCATTAATCTCAAGGTTGAACCTGGTCACATTTTGGAGAGGCAAGGGAAGAAGGGTCCATTTAATCACTGGGTAATGGGGCATGCCCATGTTGTTACTTGAATTGTGTTCCGATTTTCTGCATGTGAACCAAGCCATAAAAACATTTCTTTACCCATTTTCTGTGTTGTGAGTTCTGCTGCTTTTAAAACTAGCAATGCTTTCTGTAAACCCATAACGCTAACTGCACTTTTCCCATCCCTCCTGTGTATCTTTAGGACTTTGGATTTCTTTACCTGGGGGACAGAGGGTTGTGGGTGTGGGACAATCAGGAAAGTGTTTGCAGTATGATGGCACCAGATAGTTAAACCATTCCAATACAAGTGCTGTCAATTATGGGGCCCAATCTCCACCTGAAAACGTCTTACATTCATCTTACTTAGGAAGGGGGGTCCCCACTCAAGTCAAGGAAACTAACATTTATTAGAAGTACTATATAGAACATGCAATTGAAATATTTTTTAAAAGAAATATAAATTAACCAAACAAATGGGACTGAATCCATGAAATAATGGCCAAATATTAATGTCTCTGCACCATCTCTTTGCATTTCCCATTGCTGTGACAAGAGGAGAATGACAGGTAAAATTGTTTTGGGGGAAAATGGTGATGTTTCCTGCATGGAGTTTTGGAGAGGGTCACTTGCTGGGCTTCAGGGACTCCCGCAAACTCATTGTTCCCCTCCTGTATCCTTGGGGGGCGGGTCCCCCTGTTTGGGGTCCTAGTAGAGGATGTGGTCATGGAAGCCCTGCAGACTTTTCCCCATCACTTGGCTGGGAGGCGGGGGGGGGGGCGGGGTGTTGGGTTCTCTGGCTCAGCAGCACCCTGTGTGGCAGATGAAGGAGGAGGAAGACATGGTGGCAGTTCATGGAGAGGTGCAGTGGCCACAGCTGCAGGCAAACTCCTAACTCATTCAGCTGCCAGTTCTCTCAGCCTCTCCATTAGGGAATGCTCTCATTCCCTATAGCATGCCTCCTGCTTCATGAGCTGGTTCATCAGGGTCCCTTCCCGCTGAAGAGATTGATTCTCCCATGCCCTGAAGAACTCAAACTGCTCCTGGTTCCCCTGTCCATGCCAAGGAGCAAGTCCTCCACAGTCTTTCTCTGTCCGCCTCTGCTGTCTATGGGGTGCTGCTCCCGATATCCTGAAGGAATGGTTTACTTCTTGGGAGCCATATGTCCTTCCGGTTCAAAGACAAGTGTACCATTATGTTTCTTTCCTTATGAAGAAGCTGAAAAATCCCCCCACATAACATAACTGTGCTGCAGAAAACCAAAATTTTGATACTTTTCAGTGTTCCAGGAATGTGGCTGTTAGACACCTTTTGCAGCCCGTTAGAAAGGAGCTGAGGCTTCCAATGGTACTACATTGATACATGTACTGTTTTTTTAAAATACATATTCATAGTGGCCAGGGGGAGAGAAGGTTGTGGAGGTGGCAGCTCCTTCCAGAAGCTATGTTACCAGTTTGCAATTTCTTCAGGAAGAAAAGGTTCAGTACATTGTAGGAATGGGGGTGGAGGACTATTGAAACTGGAGACCTCATACCTGCCCCTTGTCCCCATCCACACTGCACACTGTCACTGTACAGGGTTGTACCACAGCCTGAAGTGTGTACTTACCCCCAGCCCTCAGGTATGCTAGCTTACTCTTCCTGTCCTCACTTTCAGACATGTGCTTCTGTGGTTTAAATGTGGACAATACAATGTGGTTACACATGCACATGGAGACTTGTACATTTGCAAGTTTAGCTGTAGCCTGAGCCAGTGCCCAGGTAATGTTCCAGAGACAGCAGTGGAAGAAAAAGGGCGGCAGCCTGCTGCAACCCAGTGAGGCTCGAACTGTTAGGGGATCCAGGGACACAGAAGCTTGGATTCCCCTCACAGCAGTCTGATGGGTGGTCAGTATGGGGCACCAGATCTGTGAAAATATGTAGGTTTGGTAAAAAAGTTTAAAGAAATCTAGATGAGTGCCATTTTTGGTTGGTATTTTACATTTGCATTTTAATATGCTATGATGTATAATTGCATAAAAGACCATGGTTTTAAAGAAAATATTCTAGTTGGCTCATGATGTTGTCATACGGTTTAATATATAATCATAGAAATATAGGGCTGGAAGGGACCCCAAGAGGACATCAAGTCCAGCCCCCTGTTCTGAGGCAGGTCCAAGGAAACTTATACCTTTTTGCCTAACCTGTTCTTAAAAACCTCAAATTATGGGGATTCCACAATAACCGTTGGAATCCTACTCCAAAATTTAACTACTCTTATAGTTAGAAAGTATTTCCTAATATCGAACCTAATTCTCCACTAATGCAGAGTAAGCACATTACTTTTTGTCCTACCTTCAGTGGACATAGAGAGCAACTGACCACCATCCTCTTCATAACAGCTCTTAACACATTTGAAGACTCTTATCAGATCCCTCCTTAGTCTATTTTACTCAAAACTAAACACAGCCAGGTTTTTTTAGCCTAATAAGTCAGATTTTCTAACCCTTTTATTATTTTTGTTGTTCTCTGAATTCTCTCCAATTTTTCCACATCTTTCCTAAAATGTGGAACCCAGAACTGGACACAGTACTCCAGCTGAGGCCTCCCCAGTGCTGAATAGAGCAGGACAATCACCTCCTGTGTCTTACATGAAGCATTCCTGTTAATACACACCAGAATGATATTAGCATGTTTTGCAACTGCAGCACATTGTTGACTCAAATTCATTTTGTGATCCAATAGAGCCCCCAGATCCTTTTCAGCAGTACTACTGCCTAACCAGTTATTCCCACTTTTGTAATTGTTCATTTGATTTTTCCTTCCTAAGTGAAATACTTGGAACTTGTCTTTATTGAATTTCAGCTTGTTGATTTCAGATCGATTCTCTATTTTGTCAGGTTGTTTTGAATTCTACTCCTGTCCTCCAAAGTGCTTTCAATTTCTCCCAGCTTGCTGTCATCCACACATTTCATAGGCAAATTTTCCACTCCATTATATAAGTTATTAATGAAAATATTCAATAGTACCAGACCCAGGACCGACCCCTGCAGGACTCCACTAGCTACACACTCCTAGTTTGACAGCAGATAACTACTCTTTGAGTATGTTCTTTCAACCAGTTGTGCATCCACCTTACAATAATGTAATCTAGATTACATTTTCCTAGTTTACTTATGAGAATGCTATGTTGGACTGTGTCAACAGCCTTACTAAAAATAAAGACTTACTAAAATAAATATGCTATGATATAACATTCCAGAAAAGATCACATAGTTAAAGAAAACTATCAGTTTGGACCAGTAACTGGTTAAAAGATAGGAAACAAAGGGTAGGAATAAATGGCCAGTTTTCAGAATGGAGAGAGGTACATAGTGGTGTCCCCTAGGGGTCTGTACTGGGACTAGTACTGTTCAACAGCTTCATAAATGATATGGGAAAAGGGTAAATAGTGAGGTGGAAAAATTTGCAGATGATACAAAACTACTCAAGATAGTTTACATTCAAAGCAGACTCTGAAGAGTTACAAAATTGGGCGATGAAACAAAATGGCAGCTGAAAATGCAAAGTAATGCACATTGGAAAACATAATCCCAACTATATATATACAATTATGGGATCTAAATTATCTGTTACCACTCAAGAAAGAGATCTTGGAGTCATTGTGAATAGTTCTCTGAAAACATCCACTCAATGTGCAGAGGCAGTCAAAAAAGCTAACAGAATGTTGGGAATCATTAAGAAAGGGATAGATAAGAAGACAGAAAATATCATTTTCACTCTATATAAATCCATGGTACACCCACATCTTGAATACTGTGTGCAGCTCTGGTCACCCCATCTCAAAAATATATATATTGGAATTGGAAAAGTTTCAGAAAAGGGCAACAAAAATGATTAGGGGTATGGAACAGCTTCCATATGAAGAGAGATGAATAAGATTGGGATTTTCATCTTGGAAAAGAGACGACTATGGGAGGATCTGATAGAGGTCTATAAAATCATGACCGGTGTGGAGAAAATAAATAAGGAAATGTTATTTACTAATTCTCATAATACAGGAACTAGGGGTCACCTATTGAAATTAATAGGCAGCAGGTTTAAAACAAACAAATTTAAGTATCTCTTCACAAAGCACAGTCAACCTGTGCAACTCTTTGCCAGAAGATGTTGTGAAGGTCAAGACTATAAAAGGGTTCAAAAAAGAACTAGATAAGTTCATGGAGGATACTTCTATTAATGGGTATTAGGCAGGATGGGCAGGGATGCAAAACCATGCTCTGAAGTGTCGCTAGCCTCTGTTTGCCAAATGCTGGGAATGGGCGACAGTGTAGGGTTGCCAACCCTCCAAGATTGGAGGAATTCAAGATTAATCATTAATTAAAGATTATGCTGTGATATAAAATTTTGATGAAACCTCCAGGAATTCGTCCCACCAAAATTGGCAATCCTAGCGATAGGAGATGGATCACTTGATGATTACCTGTTCTGTTCATTCCATCTGAAGCACCTGGCATTGGCCTATGTTGGAAGATAGGATATTGGGCTAGATGAACCATTGGTCTGACCCAGTGTGGCTGTTCCTATGTTCTTAACTTCTTATTTTATTAAAACCTGGTAAATTGGTTGTATCAGCAAATAGGGCAAGATTCTTCCTGAAGTCCCAGAACTAGGCTTTCTGTCATTAGGCTTGTGGTGCTCACTGAAGTTAGCTGCTTTTCTCTGCCTATAGATAGATAGATAGATAGATAGAAACCCACACATGCACACTCTTTTTTGGACAATTCTTAAATGAGGACAATATTTAACATTTATTTTTATTTTAAAATGTGCTATCAGCTTTGTGGAATTAATTAACTGAGTTTATTCAGAATTGTACTAACTGCATAAAAGATTATCTTCCTTTAAAATGAAGAAAATGCATGAGACATATAAATACTTCCTATTTTTTCTTCATCATTAGCCTTTTTGCACTTATTTAATATACCTTATTTAGAATTGTATTATCTATTTTGTAAAATTATTTAAGGTGTAGATTTGTCACTACTCTTTTTCAATTGACTTCACTCCAAATGTTTGCTGTTGATACTGATTAACCCAGGTTTGGTAAGCCTTTTATATGATGTTTGAAATTTTTTTGGTGAGAACTGCCTTAAAATCAGGTAGCACAGGGAGGCTATTGATTAACAGCCAATTGTATATTTCACTGGCAAGGCAAATGACATTTTAAACCTTTTTAGTTTTCCTTTACTGCTTTCAAACTATTGCTCTGATGTTCAAATTTGATGAGTTGTCACCAGCATTGTAAAAGATAAACATGGCTGTGATGTTTGACATATAAAAATATCAGCACCTATTAGTGATAAACACTGTGCTCTTTCCTCTTCTGATGGATTATATGTACTTTCATTAAATGTAAAGGGAGGGTGACAAGGAGAAGCAATACTCTGTTTTTTTCTCTTCCATTGTTGCTGGCATCTGAAGTGGCTTTTTATATTTTTCTTAAAGAAAAAGTGTCAGTAGTAATTGATCCTGTTGGGGAAAATATGACAAAAAGTGCCTTTATTCCAGTAGCTAAGGGGACTGTCAAATTGTGATTCTATCAATTCTAACCCTGCCAAACAGAAGTGCTAACAAGAAAAAGGCTAAATAATTTAAACATTTTAACTGCTATTTAAGAAAAAAAAGGTTGCAAGTGTCAGTACAGACAGTACCAATGAGCCAGGAATGATGACTCATTAATTCACACATTTAGAGCACCCAACAACAAACATCAAACTGAAAGAAATCACAATTGTGTTTGTCTTAATTATTATAATTGTGAAGATATACATTTACTACCTCATTATCTCTTCTTTTTTCTTTTTTCTTTTTGTTATTGCTGTTGTTGTGGCAGAAGCAGATAATATTTTGTTTGTTCCTAAGAAAAGTTAGGAAATGCCATTCCTTGGGGTGGGGAGGAAGGGGGGGGGAGATTATATTTTTCTACTCAAAGCATCTCTGCTAGTTTCATTAAGATAAAGCTTGCACAGCCTGATTTGCAATATCAAGCATAACAAAAAAAATCTAATTCTTTATACAGCTTTGGCAATTACAATGCACTATGGTACAAAGAAGGTCATCAACAATATTTCTTTTACTGTAATGGAAGTTTCATTCTACAATGGCATCATTCACCTCTCTATTTACTCTAATTGAGGGCAGTTTGATTTGAATTAAATTTAGTTTTATGACTGAAGCACCACTGCAGCAGCAAAGACAAGGCGAACAAAGTCATCTGGATTTGTTTACTTGACTAAAGTATGTTCTTGTGCAAATCAGAGATGAGGAATAGCTAGAAATGCCTTATTCAGCACATAGCAAAGGCAATATTAGTACAGCAGGAACCAATTCCTATTAAAGAAGGAAATCTTAAAGGAACTTATTATCACAATGTGGAGATCCTTCCTCAAAGAGTTGAGGCTGTTCACATAAGCAGGGGAGATGATTTCACATAAATAATAATAATGATTGGAGCCTATATTAACAGATAACACTGAGGAATTGCACCTCTTGTTTCAGGTGAATTTATATATGGGCCAGATTTTTAAAGTATTTAGTGCCTAACTCCTGCTATTTAATCAATATTTAACAGTATTATCAAAGTGCCTAAATTAAGTAGCCAAGGACTCTTATTATTGACACTTTTTTACTTCCAAACTCCTTGTCCATCTTTGTATGCTTGTTTGTTACTCACTATCACTGTGCCATTTCTCAAATTAGATTGTAAGATCTTCAAGGCTCTTCTCTTTTGCTTGTTTGGTAAAGCACTTAGCACACACAGGGGCATTAAGAACAATTACACAGTTTTGGACAACCATGCCCAGCAGCGCCCAGTTCTCCCAGACACATGGATGAGAGGAAGAAGAACAGGAGTTCCCAAAGGCAAAGCTGAGCTCTGGAAGCAAAGGATTCCTACTCTTCTGCCACCAGGAGCCAGGGAGAGCAGCAACATGAAAGAGAGGCCCAAGGATAGAGAGACACTCACAACTCCCATGACACAACTAATGTCATCATACTCTGATCTTTTCAGCTGGAACTCTGGACATGTTTTCCTCTTCCTCTATCTATTACTTCTTATTCACTATCAGCTGCACTTACTCTGTCCTGCATGCTCCTCACCATCCTCCTTTCCTCTTCACTATTTGCCCCCTCTCTCCCTTCCTCTCAATTTTCCTCATTCATTCTCTCCTATTCCTTCACCTATCATCCTATTAACTTAACCCCTCCTGTCTCTTTACACACATCTTTCTTGTACTATCAGTCTTGATCACATTGTATATTGTATCTCTTTCCTTCACCTTTTTTTGGATTATAGCTTGCAAGCTCTTTGTGCAGGACACCACTTTTCCCTTATATGTTTGTACTGTGTGGCACAATAAAACCCCAATCCTGCTTGGGTCCCATGCCTGGTAAAGTAATAGTAATAGTAAGGCTTTATCTGTGAGATATTTTTTTCTGTCCTCATTTATTAGTTGAGTTCTGTACATGATCATTGTTTTAAAGTTTTACTCCTACTTTTGTTTTAAAAAGTTATAAAATGTTAACATTTTCTGAACTAATTACAGGAAAGTTACTTCCAGGAACAGAAAGTCCCTGAACACTGGGTTGGGTCATTGGTTCAGTTCTAACTACAAGGGATGGAGGCCTTCTATTGACTCACTGGTACCACTCCCCACTTTCCTTGCAGATCTTCTACTGAAGTAATGACTAAGCGTGACACTGCTGAGCATGAGAGATCTGATAGGACCAGAACACAAAAAGCTACAGCTGCAGGTCATGCAGTTAGATGTAAACTTTAGTATTTTTTAAGCTAAAGATTAAGGGAAGCTATCATACCAACTTGGGGGAGGGATAGCTCAGTGGTTTGAGCATTGGCCCGCTCACCCCAGAGTTGTGAGTTCAATCCTTGAGAGCGTCACACAGGGATCTGGGGCAAAATCAGTACTTGGTCCTGCTAGTGAAGACAGGTGGGTGGACTCAATGACCTTTCAGGGTCCCTTCCAGTTCTATGAGATAGGTATATCTCCATATATTTATTATTTGTTTGACTATGGACACACATTCCTCTCATTAGTTATCCTCAGACATTGAACAGGTGAAACAGTATCAAAATACCAGGTCCAATATAATTTGTATTGAGTCCTGGAGTCTGATCCAAAACTTGAAGATGTCAGTGGACATCTTCCCATGGATTTCAATGGGCTTTGCATTAGGCCTCTAGTCCTAAAAGGCAGTGGTTCTCAAATTAGGGCTGCCGCTTGTTCAGGGAAAGACCCTGGCAGGCCGGAACGGTTTGTTTACCTGCCGCATCTGCAGGTTCGGCCGACCGTGGCTCCCACAGGCCACGGTTCGCCGCTCCAGGCCAATGGGGGATACAGGAAGGGGCACGGGCCGAGGGATGTACAAGTATTACAAGTGAAGGAACATGAAAAATGTTAACAGAAAAGAGGCCAGAAATGAGAGAGAGAACTGGGAGAGTAAAGAATGTCAGAGAGGTTCCTCCAAATTCTTTTGCAGAGGATAGGGTTTGCTCCTCTGAGGAAGGATGGGGCAGTGGTTGGGATGCTATCCTGAGATCTGGGAGATGCAGATTCAGTTGCTAGCTCTGCAACAGACATGCCATGTGACCTTGGGCATGCCGTTAAGGCCCAGATCCACAAAGGTATTTAGGTGCCTAACTCCCACTGAAATCAATGGGAGTTAGGTGCCTAAATTCCTTTGAGAATTCAGCCCTTAGTCTCTCTGTGCATCAATTTCCATCTGTAAAATGGAAATAATAGTACTTTCTTACCTCACAGGAATGTTGTGAGGATAACTACATACACATGGTGAGGCACTCAGATATTACAGTAATGAGGATGGGGCATCTACGTACCTAAGATAGTTAGAAAGAATTGTGGGAGTTTTCCCCAAAGTCTGGTAGAGACTAGAACTATTCTTGGGCAACCTGAGATGATACTGTGCATCCCATGTTCCCTTCTCAGCACACAACCAGTGGAGATCAGCCCTAGAATTTCAGTAACATGAACTTTCTCTGCTTGGGAATTAATACTGCCTGAGGCTATATTAGCTTCTGGGTGGCTTCCCCATGCAGTTGAGAAAGGGGATATGTATTGTTCCATACACTGCCTCATCATTCCCCCTTGCATCTGGAGGGACTGATTAGTCCCTTAGAACAGTGGTTCTCAACCGGGGGACTGGAGCACCCTGGGGCCGCAAGCAGGTTTCAGGGGGTCCACCAAGCAGGGCCAGAATTAGACTTGCTGGGGTCCAGGGCAGAGAGCAGAAGCCCCACCACCTGGGGCTGAAGCCCAGGGCCCTGAGCCCTGCTACCCAGGACTGAAGCCAAAGCCTGAGCAATATATCTTTGTTGGGCCCCCTGTGGCATAGGGCCCCAGGCAACTGCCCTGCTTGCTAGCCCCTAACACCAGCACTGACATTTGTATGTAGAAAAACAGTTGTTGTAGCACAGGTGGGTCGTGGAGTTTTTATTTTATGTTGGGGGTGTGTGTGAAGAGCTCAGAATGAAAAAGATTGAGAACCCCTGCCTTAGAGATGTAGCAACAACCTCACATCTAACTGTAACATTTATGCCATTAATAACCCACAGATGCCACACAGGGGGAAACATATTTATTCTGTGATATCCTGATTATCTATCATCTATTCCCTGTATTTCTCTTGCCCTGTTTTTAGTTACTAGGGACATTTCCATGAAGACAGGAAATTTGTTTCTCAAACAATTCGGTTGCTCCTGCAGCTTATTTCCCTTGTGAGGTAATAATTCTCTCTATGTTCAAGGCATCAGAATTGGTTACTGTGGAAATAATGATGAGGTCAGAAACAGAGAATTATTACTTCATTTGGGAAATAAGCAGCAGGAACAGATGAACTTTTAAAATACAAAGATCCAGTGCTTATGCAAATGATTTCAGCAATTAAAAACAAAGGAAGAGAAAAAACGGGAAAATGTATTTATACTGTGCCCTTCAGATAAAGATCTCAACGTGTTTTACAAATTTTAATAAGCTACAAAACAGCCATGCAGGCTAGGTATAATCATGCCCATTAGCAAGGAGTAACAGTTTAATGTGAATTTAGTGGTCTTAAAAGGAGTTGGATCAACACCCATGGGTCTGAAGTCCTCCATATATGGAGCAGGGACTCCAGTAATAATATAAAATTCCTCACAGTGTTTTAACCGTAAGCCTTGACCCTGACCTGGCAGCAAGACCTCTAAATGAAAGAGTGTAGTTCAGTCCCCAAAGCCCCATCATCATTATTCAGAAGGATAAATTGAAGAACAGGCAGATTAATGACTTGATCTAAAGCTTATTGCAGTCAATGGAAAGACTGACGCTAACTTTATTAGAGAGGCAAGGTGGGTGAGATATTTTATTGTATCAACTGCTGTTGGTGAGAGAGACAGGCTTTCCATCTTACATAGAGCTCTACTTTGAACCATGCCCTATGGGCTAGATCTACAAAGGGATTTAGGTACCTAACTGCCACTTAAACCCAAAATTTAGCTCCTCAAAACCTCTGCTCAGCTGCACCTTAACCCTCTAGAGACCTAAAGTGCCTAGGTGCTTAAGTTTCTGCGGCTAAATTCCCCCCCAGTGTCTAAATTTCTGATGCTAGGCATGTACTCAGTTCAAAGCTGTGAAACCTGAGTGAGGGAGATGCATTTCTCTGGCCTGCACTTAGGTGCTGAACTCTCTTTAAGGGGTGTGGCCTAAGCCCCACTGCTGTCCTTGGCATTTCTATTGACTAGCTTAGATGGCTCCCTGATCACTTTGCTGGCTTTTGTGAATCTCATTTTTTAAATGCTAACTCTCCTCATGCCTTGTATAAGGAACCTGGGTACCCAATTCTAGAGTGTGAATTCAGCTTAGTGGCAAGATGCCTAAGCATTGTAACACTGAGTTCAAGTCCCTACCATAGATCTAGCCCTAACCACACAAGATTACATGGTGCTGGCAGAGTTACAAATTGAAATCCTGGCTCCATTTAACTCAATGTCAAAGCTCCCTTTGACTTCAACAGTGCTAAAATCAATCTTTGAAGTCCTGACTCCAAGCTTGCATCACTCCACTAAAAGAGGAAGAATTATCTGTGACGGGTTGGTTCACAGAAACCCCCTTGGGAGCTGCCAGCTGATGTGCAAAGGCCCCCTCTGTTTCTATTCTCCCCTGCCAGCTACAGGTAGTTCCAGCACAATGGCCTTGCTGATAGCCAGACACACCTATCTGCTTCAGACACAGACCAGAGTCTGAACCACCTATCCCAAAGCTGCAGGGTTACCTGAGAACAGCTCACAGAAGTCTGCTTGCCTTTAACACTCAGATGCCCAATTCCCAATGGGGTCTAAACCCAGATAAATCCGTTTTACCCTGTATAAGCTTTATACAGAGTAAACTCATAAATTGTTCGCCCTCTATAACACTGATAGAGAGATATGCACAGCTGTTTGCTCCCCCAGGTATTAATACATACTCTGAGTTNAAAGAGTGTAGTTCAGTCCCCAAAGCCCCATCATCATTATTCAGAAGGATAAATTGAAGAACAGGCAGATTAATGACTTGATCTAAAGCTTATTGCAGTCAATGGAAAGACTGACGCTAACTTTATTAGAGAGGCAAGGTGGGTGAGATATTTTATTGTATCAACTGCTGTTGGTGAGAGAGACAGGCTTTCCATCTTACATAGAGCTCTACTTTGAACCATGCCCTATGGGCTAGATGTACAAAGGGATTTAGGTACCTAACTGCCACTTAAACCCAAAATTTAGCTCCTCAAAACCTCTGCTCAGCTGCACCTTAACCCTCTAGAGACCTAAAGTGCCTAGGTGCTTAAGTTTCTGCGGCTAAATTCCCCCCCAGTGTCTAAATTTCTGATGCTAGGCATGTACTCAGTTCAAAGCTGTGAAACCTGAGTGAGGGAGATGCATTTCTCTGGCCTGCACTTAGGTGCTGAACTCTCTTTAAGGGGTGTGGCCTAAGCCCCACTGCTGTCCTTGGCATTTCTATTGACTAGCTTAGATGGCTCCCTGATCACTTTGCTGGCTTTTGTGAATCTCATTTTTTAAATGCTAACTCTCCTCATGCCTTGTATAAGGAACCTGGGTACCCAATTCTAGAGTGTGAATTCAGCTTAGTGGCAAGATGCCTAAGCATTGTAACACTGAGTTCAAGTCCCTACCATAGATCTAGCCCTAACCACACAAGATTACATGGTGCTGGCAGAGTTACAAATTGAAATCCTGGCTCCATTTAACTCAATGTCAAAGCTCCCTTTGACTTCAACAGTGCTAAAATCAATCTTTGAAGTCCTGACTCCAAGCTTGCATCACTCCACTAAAAGAGGAAGAATTATCATTAAATAGAATATTATGGATTTTTGTCACTGTAGAATCAGAATGTTTTTAAAGTAACAAAACTTTCCCCAGTGGATCTGATTGGAAAGTTATTTTATTCTGACTTAGAATAAACTGAAACTATGTTCAACTACTGACACCTACGTAACCGTTGGAAAGTCTTACTATCCACTGTACTTTCCATCCACTTAAATGGCCCAGTCTTAAACGTGAAGTCTAAAATATGTACTACTTGTGTGGGAGCAATTCCTGCAGTATGTGAGCTCACTGCCTGATTTATGGAAGTCAGGGATGCCCAAAACTGTTCTTTTGAAAATCTGTCACAAAGAGATAACAAAAGATATTCAACACCTTCTGATATAGTAAGTATCGTGAATTTACATTGACTGTGTCAAGCATTACACTTTCTACTCTTCTATGAGATATTTACAAATTGAGTGTATTCATTTAATTTTAGGCTGTAGATCTCAAATCCATCACAACTAGATGCTCATCACATCACCATCTCTATAACCACAGAAGGAAACTCTGCCCAATCCTCAGTGCTCTATGTGCACACATCTTTCCTGAAATTTGTATTTTGTGCCTCCACAAGTCTCAGTATCATTCAATGAGATTGCGTTCTTACCAAGGAAGTTGAGAAGTTTACAAGGATTTCCATTTCTAGCCTTGAGGAATAAGGGTATTTTCTCCCCCTGAGAATGACACAAAAATGCAACACACATTTCTAAACTGATAAGCAGTATACTCAGGGAAGAACTTGGAAGAGGAAAAAGGAAAATTAAAGTGAGAAACAGAGAGAGGAAAAGAGCTCAGTGAAGTAAAAGAGCGAGCAGGAAATTGGAAGTGAGCACCTCTGGAAGCAAAGGTGACAGACAGGGAGAGAAACAATGGCTGGGAAAGGAGACAACAAAAAGAAGTGAAGAAAAGGGTCTAGGTTACTTAGAAACACTCCTTAGTCTACACTTAAATTGTGTGATATAACAATTTCTGATTGTTGGCTTGGTAGCCAGTTGCTTGCAAAAGAAATCTGAAAGGTTCCGCTCAATCCCTAGGATTTTCCAGTAGACACCAAGTAACACAAGCTATGTTTTTAAGTCTGAGTATCAGTTTTCTTGTCACTACCATGGGAAATTACTGCCTAAGAAGGAGAACTGCAGAAAGGGATCTGGGAGTCATAGTGGATCACAAGCTAAATATGAGTCAACAGTATAACATTGTTGCAAAAAAACTGAACATCATTCTAGGATGCATTAGCATAAATGTTGTAAGCAAAACAGAAGAAGTAATTCTCTGCTCTACTCAATGCTGATTAGTCCTCAACTGAGGTATTGTCTCCAGCTCTGGGCACCACATTTCAGGAAAGATGTGGACAAATTGGAGAAAGTCCAGATAACAGCAACAAAAATGATTAAAGGTCTAAAAAACATGATCAGTGAGGGAAGATTGAAAAAATTGGGTCTGGAGATGAGAAGACTGAGGTGGGACATGGTAACAGTTTTCAAGTACAAAGAGGATTGTTACAAGGAGGAGGGAGAAAAAATTTCTCCTGAGGATAGGACAAGAAGCAGTAGACTTCAATTGCAGCAATGGTGGTTTAGGTTGGACATTAGGAAAAACTTACTAACTGTCAGGGTAGTTAAGCACTGGAATAAATTGCCCAGGGAGGTTGTGAAATCTCTGTCACTGGAGATTTATAAGACCAGTTTAGACAACACATGTCAGGGATGGTCTAGATAAGGGGTTCCCAAACTTGGTTCGTGGCTTGTTCAGGGTAAGCCCCTGGTGGGCCGTCAGATGCTTTGTTTACCCGAGCATCCACAGGTACGGCCACTTGTAGCTCCCAGTGGCGGTGGTTCACCATTCCCGGAGAATGAGAGCTCCTTTCCATTGCTGCTTCATTTTCTTACTCCGATTTATTTGAACAAAATATGGCTTGTGGGGTATAATATAAAAGTTAACTCACTGGTTATTAATTTAATTGTAAAATGCATGTGTTAATGTTGTATGTGAAGTTATTAATTCCCTCTGTATGATGTTTAAGATAAGAAAGCCTAGAGTAGGTAAAGATGATAAACATGTCTGTCCTAGACAAAGGAATGTGAGTTTACTTCAATTTACATATCAGCAGTAAACAACGCTATAAAGCTAAACTAGTGGGGGTTATCCTGGTCTTGAGAGTCAGAGAATACACGTGGCTTCTGCACCCCAGAGAGATACAGGAGACTGAATCCCCAGGAGGTCTCCTGAATTGTAAAACAAAGGCAATCACTCTGGGACTATAGGAAACAGAGAGAGAGGGTCCATATTTATCTTTAAGCACTTTGTACTTAGTGGGAGATCCTAACCAAGGAGGTGGTCAGCCATTTTGCTGGAAGGAAGTGCGGTAAGAATCTTACCTTGAACCAAGACTGTGGTTTTATTAAGTCTTAGTCACTGGAAAGAGTTTTTCACTTTTATTTTCTTATAACCACCTCACCTTTATCTATTGTACTTGGTTTCACTTAATCCATGCTGTTTTGTTCATAAATTTGTTTTACTTTTATTATAAACCAATTCAGTGCTGGGTTTGAATGGAAGGGTATATTTACCCAGTTAAGTTAATAAGCTTTTATATTCTGACTCTTTAACAGAGCAGCAAACTGAATATATTCTGTGAATGTACAGTGGCGGGGCTATGTGTTGCAAAGAAACTTCTATGAGGCGCTTGGGGGCTGGAGTTCACTGATTGTTTCCAACTGGGCAAGGTTTGGGCCGTAAGAGCCTTGGGGAGTGTGCTGGTGAGGAAGACAGACTGGTGTAGCAGGGAACTGACTCACAGACTCACTGCCAGCAAAACTCACTGTTGCTGAGGCAGAGAGGTAACACAGTGGCTCACAACTCTGGATAGACCCAGCTGCACATTACAGCCTTTCTGCTGGCTCTTTGCACTAGGGTGAATCTGGCATCATTGAGAAAAGGCATGATATCATATAAAAATATTTGGTATATCGATTTTCCCGTATCTTGAATGACTGAGAAATCAGGTAACTGGTAAATTGTCAGAATTCTGTTTTTAGGCATGGGGATTGTATTAGATGGATTGTAGACACACACTTCACATATTCATTGTTAATTTATTTGTGATTAAAGCTGTGACTGAATAGAATCTGGTTGTACACCAGTGGAAAGTTTGTTGCAAAAATTCATGTGTTTGATCCTCAGCACCAGAAGTAACTCACTGTACATGGAACCACAATTCCACTCCTTCCCGTACTCCACCACCACTGTCTTGTTGATACTTTTTTATTTTCCAGGGAGAAGGATTGATGACTCTTAGTATCCCTTGTCCCAGTTAACAGTGCCTATTACTGGACATCCACATTTAAGGATACTGCCACAGTTAATAAAATATGCCCCTTTCTTTTTGCAAAGAGATATAGAAGTAGGTCTAGGAAATTCATCCCTGGATCTTGTAGTTCTTTGGGGAAATCTGTAATAAGATATACTGTAGCTTGTTGGTTCTCAACCAGGAGTATGCGTACATGTGGGGGTACACAGAGGTCTTCCAGGGTGTACATCAACTGATCTATATATTTGCCTAGTTTTACAACAGGCTAAATAAAAATCACTAGCAAAGTCAGTACAAACTAACATTTCATACAAAATGAGAAAGTAAACAATTTTTCAGTAATAATGTGCTGTGACACTTTTGTATTTTGTCTGCTTTTGTAAGCAAGTAGTTTTTAAGTGAGGTGAAACTTGTAGGGTATGAAAGACAAATCAGACCTCTGAAAAGGGTACAATAGTCTGGAAAGGTTGAAAACCACAGCTAGCTGATGGATACATTATGCTGATCATGTTGGTCTCCGAAACAATTTCTGTGCATGGTGGCATCAAAAAAATCAATGTGTTCAAGAAAGCATTATGCACATTCTAGTCACCTTCCAGTGATCTGACCAAAAAAGCTTCTTCAGCAGCATATTTGTGTTTAAGGACAAGGAAAGGAGCAAGGAGCAATGGTCTTTGTAAGGATAATGTTGTTTCCATAGACATGAGACAATACTCTAAATCTACCTTTGTATTAATACAGATATTATTATTGTAGCCTTTTATTTTATTTAAAGTGAATTTTGCAATGTGGTATTACACCACCATGGGTTCGGCTCTGGTGGCTATAGTTTCAAGCTTAACAGAATGAAAGTCACCTCTGCTACTTGCTTCAGATTTAGAGTCCCTAGGAACACATAAAGACCAAGTGTTGTGACCACACATACATTCACCAGTACAAGGTCTTGTCTGTTTTACAAGTTTTATTAAAGTTACAATTAAAGTTATGATTACCCAAGCATATAGAAATCCCATACAGACCTATGCATTCACATCCTTAACAATAGTGAGGTAAGAAAGTACTATTATTTCCATTTTACAGATGGAGATTGATGCACAGAGAGACTAAGGGCTGAATTCTCAAAGGAATTTAGGCAACTAACTCCCATTGATTTCAGTGGGAGTTAGGCACCTAAATACCTTTGTGGATCTGGGCCTTAACGGCATGCCCAAGGTCACATGGCATGTCTGTTGCAGAGCTAGCAACTGAATCTGCATCTCCCAGATCTCAGTATAGCATCCCAACCACTGCCCCATCCTTCCTCAGAGGAGCAAACCCTATCCTCTGCAAAAGAATTTGGAGGAACCTCTCTGACATTCTTTACTCTCCCAGTTCTCTCTCTCATTTCTGGCCTCTTTTCTGTTAACATTTCTCATGTTCCTTCACTTGTAATACTTGTACTTCATAGTCAACTTGTGATTAATGTAATTCCTGTATCACATACTACAGTGCCTGCATAGCTGATTGCATCTGTTATAAAGCTACTAATATATAACCTACTAATAAACATTTAAAGGTGTTTTAAGCTGTTCTGTTTAAAAACTGCTTCAAGACAAATGGTGTGATACAGTGACAGTGAATTTGACTGGCTTGTTATCCTGTATCTTCTTTTTATGAAATGGAGGCATATCTAGCTAATCTAAACTATACTGTATAATATCTGCAACAGCAAATTTTCTGTGGTTTCTTGATTAACATTATAAACTCTAATGTGAATGAATAAATATATCAGTTTGCTCTTATTAGTGTAGTCATAACCCCATGTTTACAACCCCCCCAAGCCAGATGAGTGGCTGGCACAAATGCTTCAGGGCCTGACTCAACATGTATTTGTATAGGAGATTACTATCTCATGCTGCCTGGTACTGCCAGTAGAGACAATCCCTTCAATGCAGGGTAACTTTTAGGAGATGAGTCTAGACCAGGGGTCAGCAACCTTTCAGAAGTGGTGTGTCGAGTCTTCATTTATTCACTCTGATTTAAATTTTTGCGTGCCAGTAATACATTTTAATGTTTTTAGAAGGTCTCTTTCTATAAGTCTATAATATATAACTAAACTATTGTTGTATGTAAGTAAATAAGGTTTTTAAAATCTTTAAGAAGCTTCATTTAAAATTAAATTAAAATGCAGCGCCCCCCGGACCGGTGGCCAGGACCCGGGCAGTGTGAGTGCCACTGAAAATCAGCTTGCGTGCCGCCTTCGGTACGCATGCCATAGGTTGCCTACCCCTGGTCTAGACACTTATGAAATTACATGAAAGGTTGATTATTTATTTATTTAGTTATTTATTTAATTATTTAAGCAGAAGTATGAGAGGTAGGAGACAGTTTTTGCAGAAGACCCAGGGAAACCAGTAATCCATATTAATGGGATATATATAATTACATAGTGAATCCTGTGAAATGTCACCTTATTTGGCAAAGGGAGGATAGAAAGGAGAATATGATGGGAAATAGGATGTGAAGATAAGCAGCATGGAGAGAATCTAATCACAGCATCTAGGGCCTGGTCCACACTAGGGGGGGATGTCGAAGTAAGATACGCGACTTCAGCTACAAGAATAGCGTAGCGGAAGTCGAAGTATCTTCCTTCGAAGTAGCGCGACTTACCTCGCGTCCTCGTGGCGCGGGATCGACGGCCGCGGCTCCCACGTCCACTCCGCTACCTCCGCGCGCCCTGCTGGAGTTCCGGAGGCGAAGGGAGTGCGTTCGGGGATCGATATATCGCTGGCTACCCGCCGATCCGGGCGGGTAGTGTGGACGTAGCCTAGGATTTATAAGGCTCCTGGATATCTAAGCACCATAATGAATATGTATTTACACACATTACACCAAAACTGTTCTTACTGTCTAGTATTTTGTCTAGCTAGCTAGACTGATAACTTCATTGTTCCCTCTAACATGAGAAGTTAGAAATAAAATTCCTAGAGACAACACAATCTTAGATGAGAATCCCATATCCCATTCAAATGTTTGCTGGAGTTCCCAGAGGAAGTGTAGCTAAACCATTGCAAATGTGATTGTCTCGTGTGGTAACTTTTAGTGAATACTACATTGCAATCCTCAGAACTGAGTCTCCTGGAAATCCAAGAAAAGTCTGAGTTAGTCAGGCTTATTGGCAGTGGATATTCCTTTCCTACTGCTTTACCCACTTTTCTGGCACCACAGTGATGTCAGGAAAAGATTTGGCCAAGGAAGTGTTGAATCAACTATCTTGCATTTGGAAGTTTAAGGAGTTTATAGGAGACAAGTGAACTCAATACCTCTAGGCCATGTCCACATACCCCCTACCCCAATCCTTACATCTCTCTTGATCCAGATGCCCAGTAAAATAAAATTGTCATAGGATGACTTCACTTGCTATTTTCTTCTCTCTGGGTTACAGCTCACATATACAAATTGGCCTCAAACCGTGTTCATTTGGTGAGTATGGTTAGTGGAAGATCTAGAGTCCTCCACAAAGCACCTTCTGTAACAATAGTGAAATATCTCTTTATCCTCAAGTAGTGATATTTCCTGCTAGATTAAGCCCAATTCAGAATTTTTAGCATTCCAGAGGCTTTTTTTTTTTTTGGACTAACTGAAGAGATCCCAATAATTATCCCTATGTGCCTGCATCAAGTCTTTACTTTTTGAGTGGGAGGCATAAATTTAAAATTTGTGGATGATATCAAAATTGGATGAGAAACAAACTCACTGCAAACTGCAAACAGGCCTGGAGTGACTAGATTATGAAGGTTCAGTATTAAGTAAAGTAAAATGCCAGAAAATGAAATAAACAGCACAGATACAAAATGGGGATATATACTAAAGCAATATCATCCATCAAATGAAGGGCAGTTTATTTAAATCTTGTCTCCTCAATATTGTCCATTACTGTTCTCATGTTGCAAAGCACTGCAATTGCCACAGGGAAGGTGATGAATTGGAACTGGGAGCAGAGATGACCCTATTTTAAGAAGTAGTCAGCAGTATGAACAAGTTTGAGAACCATTGGACTAGAAAGTAGTTATTCCTTCCAGCAGGAAAATTTCTCCTCTCAGACAGAACAACTATAAGAACCCTTCTGTGGACCTTGGGGGACATTGACATCAGGGTTACACAGGCAGTTTTAGTGATATTTGTTTTCCATCAAATTAGGAAGATTACAATAATAAAGGCAAGAGATTGTCAAGATCTAGCTTCACTTGGCTGGATTATTTTCCCTCTAAGCATTTATTTTCTCTGTTTCTAAAGGCATTGTTGGATTCACATTGTAAACACAAATGGGTTGATTCCAGTCTTGTTTGCCATAGCATAAGTCAGGAGTTGTTCTAATGAAGTCAATATTTCACTGTAAAATCAGTGTGAGAGGAGAACCAGACCCAAAGTTTGACTTGTCATTTCCTTTTTTTTGTTTTGTGTAGTACTACATTTGAAGAACTGATTACCTGAAATATAATAATATCCCATAATAGGCAACCTACATATTATATTAACTATAGGGCTTCTCCAAAGAAGCCTTCAGTGGGTTTTGCTTCAGGTCCTATATATATAGCCCTCTCATCCCCTAAAAATTCCACCTTACGCAACCATTTGAGTGGTAGCTGTGTAACCCTAGCTCAGGTATTTGGGACTTCTATTAGAAAGACTTGTTGTTAGTTCATGTAGTTTTTAGGCCACTCCTGCAAACAAATGCATTGGTGAGAAACCTTATGCCTGTGCTTTAGATTTTAATGGGACTCTGTGCGGATGCAAAGGTCTAATTATATATATGGAGAGAGAGAGAGAGAGGTTCTAATATGAACCATTTCAAAATTATTGTACGTTTGTCTATTACTATCCTATATCACCATTATTTATTAAGTACCATGCCTGTCATGCCACTAATTTTCTGATAGCGTCTGATCTACTCTGCCTACCTCCCCACCCCGGTATATTTTTTTGCATTTCATTGTACTTAAGTTTTTAGATGTTCAGGCACTCTTAGCCCCCCCAAAAATGTAAGGCAGCGGAATTTATCTTTACCTACCTGTCATTGACACTTTTTGGAAACAACTAAGTAATTTAACATAATTACTAGATATTTTATGGCTGTCATACTGTCTAGCACATGCACAGTTTGTCAATGAGAAATTATAGGTAATTTCTGTTGTAATTTTTTATGGTAATAAAAATAACTCTCAAAGACTTTTTTTTTAAAGGAAGGTGAAAAGTCCCTGAAAGTGATAATGCTACTCTTCTTAAATGTATTTATGTTGGAGTTGTTATTTGGCTAAACGGAAGAGTTGCCAGGTATTTTAAAAACATCATTCTTGACAATATTTTTAAAGTACTGAAGATGCTGCCTACCTTCTGTCCTTATGACAGGGATATAAATTACGCCCCAGAATTTCCATGGAACAGCTACTTTATCATCAGCTCAAGCTTCACTGTTAACAATCAATGTACTAGAAAGACACTTCATTAATAACACAGATATAATCTAGACACAAAAGTGCTATAAAGCATTTTGAAATATTGTCTTAATTGAATGCTTGAGGTTCTGACTTTAGAGGGCCTCTGAGACTGACTGTTTCTGGTGACCACCTGGCTGGAAAATCCCATTTTATGTAAGGATTGTTTAGACAGCAGCCAAGCATGAAGATAAAAACTAGCGGCTGCTGATGGGGCTGATTTAGCTTCCCTTGAGCATGTACCAGGGGATGATCTTAAATTCTGCGAGCATGATCTGTAAGTAATGACAACTTAATAGCTCTAAATTGTGAAGACCAGAAGGAGGTTATCAATTATCAGAATGGAATCTTATTTTGTATATATCATGGTTTATTATTTTAATGAGTCCAATAAGATGTTTTTGGTTCAACATGTAAATTATTAATAGCATTTTAGTAGAGATCAGTTTAAAAAAAAGGGTGGGTATATATACAACATGTGAATACAAGAGGAAGAAGGGCTTTGGTCTGATTTAGTTTATCTAAATTCCAAGTAATGTAAAATGCTGTACCACAGCAACATTAAAAAACAAACAAATAAAACACATTGTTTTTCTTTTCAAATGCTGAAACTTTTTAATGGATTAAAAGTGATGTACTGTGTTTCATGTGAGCCACATTCAAGATAGGATGAAGGGGCTAGAGCAGGATTTTTTTTATTGACAAAATGTACTTAATAAATAGCATTCTTTCTTCGTATGGAGGCAGTATATAGACCACTGATCTGGGAATCTGGAAGAAGAGCTGAGCTCTATGCCTGGCTCTTCCACTGACTTACTGTGTGACCTTGAACATGTTATTTCACCTTGCTGTGTCTCCATTACCCCATCTGTGAAGTGATGATAACAATACTTGCCTTTCTTTGTAAAGTGCTAAGATCTAAGTAATACTATTATTCCTAGCTACTTCGGGGATCTACCCAGCCTAAAATATCCACAACATTCTGGTCTGCATAAGGGCTCTAAAGCTGAGGATGTTGAAACCAGGTCAAACTGCCTAGGGGAAAATGCAGCCAACAGTGTAAAAACAAAAAGGGAAAATAATAAGGTCTGCAGTGGAGCATTTCTTGGGGAGAGGAAAACCAGTTTTCCCCATCCACATATCACAATTTCCTGTCCACTACTGGTCCATTTACCGTATGCATCCCCCACTCCATGCCTACAGACAGACACACGATTTGTTACTAGAGTCCAACCCAATGCTTTCTAAAGCTCCAACATATCTCTTCCATAGTTAGCTTTGTTTTATTTAATAATTATTATTTACAAAAAGGCATCAAAAACTGATATCTCTGTGTCTTCCCAATTCCCTCCATGTGGCAACAGAATATGATGTTTTGGACTTTATAAATGTGTCAAGGGAGGGAGAAGGTCAGTGGATTACTTCATGCCTAGGAATTGTGGTGTGTAGTGAGGTGGACTGGCCTCTCTCCAAGCCTGAGAGAGAGAGGAACCACTACACTGCCACTGGTGGCTGGAGCCCAGCAGCACCCCGACGCTGGCAGTGCAGCTTAAAGAGAAGGCTGTACTGCTTAGTTGGGGCTGAGCCAGGGAAGGAGGCAGACATCTTTAGCCCTCTCCCTTTGCAGGACTCCAGACCAGGCACTGAGCTGTTCCACGCCCTGCCACCAGAGACCAAGAGCAGAGAGGAGGTACTGGGACTGCCATTGGCCATCTACCCCAAAGGGACTAATGACTCGCTGACTACGAAGCCACACCGATAGAGGGCAATAGGAAGTAGCCCAGGTGAACCAAACTTTGGTCAGGTTGTGCTGCTGGAAAGTGAGGCAGCAGAGTTCAGTATCCCCACCGACACAGTGCCAGGACTACCCACCACTAACAGGGCCCTTGGCTGGGACCCAGTGGAGTAGGGTGGGCCCGGGTCGTCCCATCCCTTTCCCTTCACTGCCAACCACACAGCTGGGGATTGGTCGCATGCTTACCATAGGTCCTCAGGCCTAGACTGTGATTGCTGTCTGCCCTAGCCAGGAGGCTTGGGCTACAGTCTGCTTATTGCTCTGCCCTGCTCAGAGGCGAGAGCCATAGACAGCTAATTGGCTGTGGTTTGTTGCATCGAGTCAGAGTGGCCTCCCTCTGAGCCTGGGATGGAGGGACCACTACATGGTGCATGAATGTATGGTTAATATCCTGCTCTTGCTAGGGGATATTTTCCCTTTAAAAGACATTTTGTGACCCAAGAGAAGGTCTACCCAGGAAGGAAAGTGATGAGTCTTTGGTGATTCAGTGTTTGGGTTTCTCTTTGGTCGAGACTGGTTCAAGTTCCAGCGGAACGTTCAAATTGTTTTATGTTTAATACAAATGGCTTCACAGTTCCTTATTAGATACAGCTTGTCAAGATTTTTTCTTGAAAACATCAATGGAAAGTTTTCCACCAACATTAAAAATTGTGTTTTCATTAAAAGTTTCCAGTTTTTCTAAAAATCAAAACCTGATTGTTTGGGATTTCAGTTTGTTACCCTAAAATGAGATAAAAGGGAGAGAAGAGGGGGATAATTTAGTTTTTGAATATTGGAAACCAATTTTTTTTCTTTAATACAAGTCTGGCAGCTTCCTGTCTTCCTACAGCACTCCTGGTGGTATTTTGGTGATGGACAAACTTTAAAACCTGCAGAGTTTAAGTTCAATTAAGTAAGGCTGACCTTAGGTGAATCTTCACAGTTTTTGAGGCCCACTTCTTCACAGATTCAGTGAAGTTATGCCAGTACATATTTGGGGTTCTTATTAATTGAATTTTGTCATATATTACCCATATAATATAGGTATCTGTATCTGCATTAGTAATAATGAAAATATTTTACAAGTTCCTCAGATCTTAAAATATTTTGACAGAAACTGAAAACCAAACAAAGTTCAATCGTGTAATCCCAGATCACCATTAACTGGAATGATTTTTTGATTTAAACGAAGACGGTATTGTGCATGATCAGTCTGATATGGTGCTAATACGCGTGTGGTAGTAACTTCCTACACAGCATAAGAGTTCTATTCAATTTCCTTCTCCATGAATATGGGTGAAGTAGCTTACTCCATATCACCTGCAGCCAACCTACAACTCTCGTTTCCTACTTAGTCATTAAGCTGCTCTCCTTGTGTGAGATTGACCGCAGCACTAGGCAACTTACCTTCTTTGTCCATGGCCTGTTGACCATGACCTGGAGTAGATGTTGAGTCTGTAGGAACACCTTACTCTTCACTATCTATCTTTAGAGGCTCAGGGCCTTTTTCCTCTTTGGAGCCATCTGTGTGAAATTACCCATGCAGGAGTAGATTTTTAAAAGCAAGATTTATTTAAAATAGAAAATGACAGTAAACAAAATAAGTGGCTTGTATCTTGTACCAAGATTTATGCTTCTCATGAGCTAACTAGATAAGCCATTCACAGCTTAGTTACAATAATATAAAGAGAATATCTTTATCTCTTAAAATCAGTCCCCTCTGACTATACACTTCTGTGTCTGAGATACTCTGTGTCTCTTAGCCCTCTTTTCAAGCCTTGGTCCAGGATTTAGTTTCTTTGGTGTGCCTGGTTCATCATCCCCCCACTTACCCAAATGTTTTTTTCCCCCAGTTTTTCATGTTTACTGTCATATCAAACAGTCCTTTCCCCATGGTCCTTGGTGTCAGTGACTATTTGTATCCTCCCAATCTCAAACAGACTGTCAGTTATGGGGGAAAAAATCATTAGGGATACTAATTAACCCCACCTTTCAGCTGCTTAGCATTTTAATCCAGCATGCAGCTTCTTGTCTGCTAGATGAGTTTCATTCTACATTTTGAAAAGTAATGTACAAACTCCTTAATAAGGTGTTTTCTTTAAAATTTTGCTCTATGTTAAATATCACTGATCAACAGATACCAGCACCTCTGTCACATTCACCACTAGAAGAAGAGCATTCCCAAGGAGGAAGTGTCAGTCTATAAACCACAATTTGTGCTCTGGCCTGCTCCTGGACAGTTTGCAGGGCAGAATGTAAAGTTACAATGTAGCCCTTAATCAGGACTTCATAATGAGCCAGACATACCTATATCTATGTCCATATAGAAAGTACAACATTTACAGTATATGCATTATATTCAGTCCACATAAAGATACATAATGGTTCTGTGATATGACACAAATGCAGTTTGAGTTCTTAGACTACATTTAAATTGAAGATGAGATTGGGCATGAAAATATGTTAGGAAAGATAGATGCTGATGGGGTAAATCGCTAAAGTAATGTGTGGGAGCTGTGCACATAAATTGCATTCCCTGGTAAACTTAACATTAAAGGTACTGGACATGCAAACTGTTTAAAGCAACAAGCCCCAGAAAATGTTTGAAACTAGTCCCATTCTTTTATGCTTCTAGTTCTTGACTTTCAAATCTGAAACACAGAAATCTGGAGCAGCATTACTATTGAAAAATGATGCTTTACAACAAAGAAAAATACATAGAAGTAATACACACAATTCTCCAATATAGTCTTATGGCTCTGAGAGTACTCTACCTCAATATACTACCTCTGTAGATGAAAAATATAAAAAATCCATCTCTCCAAACTGAAATTGTTATTGCTGTAATGCTTGATTTCTCCTTGCTAAACAAGCCCAGCAGTTCAAAGAACTTAAAGTTCAAATGGGAATTTTAAAGTGACTGGTAAAATACAATTATTATGGCATTCAGTACTGCTTGCAGCAGTACACTGCAGTCTGGTGTCTTTTTGTGCAGCACATGTAAAAATCTATAGATTAACTATAGATAGATCTAACTAATTATTTAAGAGGATTAGGTACTGAACATAAGAAAACAGCTTATTTGCAACAGGACATGTACAAATTTTATTTAAAACTAGACTCTCTGTCGATCATTGGAACAGTACATTGTGTACTAAACAGTATGTGTAACCTTAGCCTCCCAAAATGGAGTAAGTAGACAGACATATTGGAAGCAAAAGGATGGCAAATAAGAAACAGAGCTCCTTTTACTTTTAATAGGCACAGGAAAAGAGTGTGTAAAACATGAATGTATATTGCAGATCAATTTGTCTCTAGGAGCCTTTATTAAGTAGTTGAATGGTGGATGGATTTCATGTGGCACAGTAACTAGATTGTGCCCTGACCTGAGATATACAGTACTTGAAATCTTATGGCATTGTCCCAAATCATTAGTAATGGCAGCTTGTATGCAACGAACCCAGCATGTAGCAAATGATAGATAAGCTAAAATCTGGGCACCTGTCCATAGCTGAATTGTAAATACAAACCTCCTTCTGCCTTCAGGAAAACCTCATCTGTCTTATACCATCTAACAGAGTACAATTAAGAGATGGCTTTTTAATTAATATCTCCCTTGGTATATTAAATTCCATAGCTTTACTGATAAATACATCCTATAATTGAAGAATTTATGATGAAGTCAGACTGCATCTTAAAAGTGTTTGTCATTAATATAGCCTATATTGACATTTCTGAAACTGTGGTAGCCAGGGTTATTCAAAATTCCCCTTTTGGCATATATTTCACCAGTTCTCCACGTCAGATTTTTCCCATGATGAAAACTCTTTTAAAATATTTCACACTAATGGCGGAACCAACAATAGACAGTTGTTACTTAGGCAAGACTCCTTGACTCTGGGGCATTTTGCGTGAATAAAGACTATAGAGTCAGGCCCTAAATTTGTAAGTGTCCACAAAAAAATGAAAATAATAAAAGTAAGTTTTGGTGCAATATAATCTTTTTGGGTGATTGCATGTGTAGTGAGGCGCCATAGATTTTAGCTGATTACACTGTGCATTGTCATATATTTTTCATATTTTACAATATTTTACAAAAGATATTGCTAATACAATATTACTATTCTATTCATTGCTCAGAGCTGGTTCTTATGCACATGATCTTCAGTCCAGACAATACCCAAGGATCTCAGTAGCTTCCAAGATAGGGCCATAGACCTTCTGACCTATATTCACAAAGGTATCTATATGCCCTAGCCCCAGAGTTAGGTATCTAAATATGGGTTTAGGTGCTTAAATTCCAGTGGTAGGCTTCACTGCAAATCACAAAACTCCCACTGAGCCCTGTAAGTGCCTAAACTCACTTAGCAGCTTTTTTTTTTTTTTTTTTTTTTTTAATAAAAAGATCCATCGGTGCTTATGTGTCTTCACTCTAAGTGTCTTGATCCTTATATCCAATATAATCCCCAGAGCAATTGACAAACAAAAGGAGATAGATGTTTGGACGCCTAATTCAAGAGCAGAGCCTGATCTGGTAGGCGTGCACAGAAGCTGACTACAAGATTGGGCCCAGTAAGTGAGTATACACAAAATGGCGGGGGGGTTAGGGCAGTGGTGGGAAGGAGGACCTCCCTCATAAGTGAGTGGGGGACATGGAAGACCAAACAAACATATTCACACTGGCCTTCATTGTATAAAAATAATTCAATCTAGCCCTTTCACCGAAGAGTACTACCTAACAGTGGAGTAAGAGAATCTCCTAACATCTACTAGCACAAAGGTCTGCTGGAGACAGTTCAGATTCCTGTCTGACTGAGGGTGTGACTCCTCATGGTTCCTGTCTAAAACATAATCTACAGTGCAACTGAAATCCCCTCCCAGGACAATAATAGCATGAGAGTCACAGCCAAGCATGTCATGGCCAAGTGTGTGCAGAAAGGAGACATGATTTCACCCCAGAGTCAGAGCATAACAGTACCAAGATTGAAAACAATAGTGCCAATACGTGTCTCCACCTGGAGGAGCTGGTCCTGAACAATCTACTTTATAGAGCGGATCTGTGCCCCTGTATCCTGGGAAAACAGAACAGTTACCCCATCAGTGACATTGGAGCCATGGCTTAAGAAAGCTTCCCCTTCCCATTCCTTCAACCAATTCCCCTGATTATCAGGGTCTGAGTGCAGCTCTTGCAAAAGGACAATATCAGGCCATTTCTGTCTCAGAAATTAAAAAAGTAGTGCCCTTTTATGACGATCCCAGCATCTATTAATATTTAGAGAGCCAAAGTTGAGCAGCACCATAGAGACTAGAGAGAGCCAAGCAGCAGAGAGAAACAATGGAAAGTAGAAGTACTTTGAACAAAACAAGCCATGGGGAGGCCTATATATCTTGAAAATTCCTGCATTCTTCCTCACCTTGTCCAATAACTTTTTGAGAAGGAAATATTTCCTATGATCTGCTGAGGTATCTCTCAAAACAAGGGCAGCTGAGTGAACAAAGTGCTGTAAATCAGGGAAATAGGCCTCAACCTTAACTCCCTGCTTCCCTTTAGTGCTATCCAAAAAGTCACTAATCTCCTTCACACTGTACCCACCCTTCCTCTCTAGCTGGGACATCAGGAACCAGAGAGGAGTCAGAGATCATTGTCATTCTTTTCATCTCTCTCACACCCCACCATATCAGAACATTGAGCTGCCATTGTAACATTCTCATAATTCACAAAAGAGCGAGATTCAGCAGGAACAGCTGGCATATCTATTTTTCCAAGGCTTGGACCTGTGGCATGCAGGATTGGGGGCTTGAGGAATCACCATGCCAGGGAAGACAGTATCCTACTGGGAGCTCCAGGCATGGAGCTACCACCAAACACAATGCTATCCTTCTTCTCAGCCACTGCTAGCAGATCAGGACCCTCCAAAGCCTTAGCACTTTTAGAAATAGTCCCACATAAATCCATATCACCGGTCTGTTCTTCACTCCCATCTCTAGAACCTCTCTCTGCTTCTTCTGCAGGTAGGTGCTTCTCAACCTCCAGGGCTCACTTGTTTAGGAACAAGTGATGTGGTCACAACAGACTGTTTCTCTGGGGGGTCTGCTCCCTGGACAATGGCAGACCACATATGGTGAATGAGGGGAGATAGAATCTGGCAGTGAAGATGCAGGCTCTGTTTCCTGGATGTCCCAGCCGACTACCCTGTGGTCCAATATTTTTTACCAGGGACCCCTGAGGCAGCTGTGCATGGGCAGGAACCCCTCAAATAACCAGGGTCAACACACAAGAAACATATCATGTTTTCAGAGGTAGAAAATACTGTATAATCTGTCCCATCTATGTGGTGCTTTAAAACCAGGTTCAGGGGTTATTCAGGATTATTTAGAACCACATAAAACTGGCATCAGGACAACATAACATGCCTTGCATCTGTGTTCTCTCAGAAAAATGGAATCATCTTAACAACAGAAACTACCTTCCCATAATGGGAGTGATCAGTCACTAGCAGCTCATTGTGAAGGAAGGTGAAGGGATATTGTAAAAAACTACTTTAGTAGCAGGAGTAAACATGGGAAAAACTTGAACAAAATACTCCTTGATCCAGAGTCCCTCCTTCACAAAACAATTCACAAACTGCTCCTGGGTCAGGAAAATCACTACAGATTCATTCTTTCGAGTGGCAGACTTTATTTTAGCACAGCCAATAGTTGTACCTACCCTCAGCAATAGGACACATCCTCCAAAGTGAAGGAGACAACAGGCACAAACTGAACCCCTGCTTGCAGGTCAAACCACTGCTAAACCTATCTGAAGTGGTCCCCATGAAAATACCTCCTCCAGGGGAAAGGAGGAGGGGAAACAACAAAACCCCTAAAACAAAGACCAACGTGTAACGACACAGAAACAGACACCTATCTAGTGCACACAGCATCTAACAAACATCCTCTCTCTCAGAAGAGTATGAGCAAGCGAGAGGCTATAGCCTGGTGGTTAGAACGCTCATCCACAATGTGAGAGACTCAAGGTCTAGCCCACCTGATCCAATGACTCTTTATCAATATGTATTTAAATGCTGGATTATATGTGGAATAAGGCACTTGTAAAATACCTTTACTAAAAATATTCAAGTTTAAAATTTACTACTGAACCCTAATGTGTGTGTGTGGTGGGGTTGGGGGAGAAGGCGGGAGATTGGGCAAGATATTCCTTTGTATTTAGTGAGATCAGAAGAAAATCCTCATCCTTTTTCTGGTAGAGCAGTAGATGGCATGACCAAGCATCTCTGGATCATACTAAAAGGAATTTTCAGCAAGAAAGAGCATCATCTTAAAACAATGAGGTGGAGACAAGGGTCATATGCCAAGTAAAGGAACTGATTATTTCACTTCTCTGTGAAAGAAAGTATAGGTCAGACAGAAAGATAATTAGTACAAAACATAGTAATGATACAATATAAGGGAAGATAACATATTTTGTTCATCTGAAAGAATAAAAGGTACTTAACAGGGCAATGTCAGGATTGGATAATTTACAAAAGAAGAGAGGGGTGGAATGTAAACTGTGATAGAAAAAGTGATGTGTATAACCATGTTCGATGTTCTGGTGCTTTGCAGGTTTAGATATTGGATTATGCAGAAGTACTGTAATTTGCTTAGAAAGCCTGTTGTGGAAAATGTACTTGCACTTGTTTTTAAGGCAGCCAGCAGTTTTACTGTGATGTCAGCTGCATCTGCTTGCTGGTAGCATGTAATGTCAACACATTATTTTTGGTGGTTGTGGTGGCAGCGGAGACTGATTGCTTCAGCAATGTTTAACTCTTTTAATTACAGTTTACAGTATAAAGTCAGATAGAGCAAGAATTTTAGAGGTACCATCTACAACAATTACAAGCCTAAGTAAGCAGAGCTAGCAAAATAAAATGGCATGCCAGCTGTGCAAAAGCATCAAATGTAGGCTTTGTAAGTATTCACCAGAGAACACTACTGTCCTGGAGAGCTTTTGTGAGAAGGTTTTATTTCTAGTAATAAAGTTTTCTACCAACCAACCAACCAACCAACCAACCACAAGACAAGTGTGCTTATGAAGAAACAACAGCTGGAAGGAGCTAAGAGGGTGGATGCCATTGTGAGTGGCTCCTGAAGCACTCCACAGTAGTGATAAGGTAACCTCCTCTGTGGTGGTAAAGAGGAGACCTTGAGGAGACAAGGGCTCTGAGTGGAGGCTTTGTGCTTCTGTGACCGTTCTACAAATCCATGACATCTCCACGATACCCAGCAGCTTGATTACAACTGAACCCTTAACAGGCTCCAGAACTCCCTGTTTAGCAGGGCTCCCTTATGCAGGCAGGAGCACAGAAAAGCTTATACATCCAGGGATTGTATTACCTATTCTGTGTAAACTCCATGGGAGCTTTGCGGGATGATGCAGGCCTTCCAACAACACTCCTACTCACCATGGACTTATCAACACAATATGTGCATCTCTCCCACCACACTTTTACAGAGTCCTCTCTATGAAGAGCCCTCAAGAAAATTATCTAGACCAGGGGTCGGCAACCTTTCAGAAGTGGTGTGCCGAGTCTTCATTTTTTCACTCTAATTTAAGGTTTCGTGTGCCAGTAATACATTTTAACGTTTATAGAAGGTCTCTTTCTATAAGTCTATAATATATAACTAAACTATTGTTGTATGTAAAGTAAATAAGGTTTTTAAAATGTTTAAGAACCTTCATTTAAAATTAAATTAAAATGCAGAGCCCCCCCAGACTGGTGGCCAGGACCCGGGCAGTGTGAGTGCCACTGAAAATCAGCTCACGTGCCGCCTTCGGTACGCATGCCATAGGTTGCCTACCCCTGATCTAGACCAAAGCTTTTAACAACTAGGAAGGCAGTTTTTGAATGCAAAAATTAAAGTTGCAAAAATGTCATGCCTTTCATCCTATCTCTAGAAAAAAACAAGGAGAATGTGATATGTATGTGATCGCTCAGAGTCAAGTTAGAAGGGTATAGTGAGTGGGGTTCTGCTGGGAATTTCCTGGGATTGGTTCTATTCAATATCTTCATAAATAAATTGGATAGTGACATAGAGAATACACTTATAAAAAATTGTGGGATGATACCAAGCTGGGATGGATTGCAAAAACTTTAGAGAACAGGATTAGAATTCAAAAGGAGCTTGACAAACTGGAGAAATAAACAGGCTGAAATTATATAAGGACAAATGAAAAGTACTACACTTCACAGGGAATAATCAATTGCACAAATACAAAATGAGGACTGAATCCTAGAAAGGAATATTGCTGAAAAGGATCTGGGGTTATGGTGGATCACAAACTAAACATGAGCCAACAATGTAATACTATTGCAAAAAGAGCTTATATCATTCTGAGATGCATTATCAGGAGTGTTGTAAGCAAGAAACAAAAAGTACATTGTGCTCAGTTCTGGGCACCACACTTAGGGAAAGATGTGGACAAATTGGGGAAAGTCCAGAGAAGAGCAATAAAAATGATTAAAGGTCTAGAAAACATAACCTCTGAGGAAAGACTGAAAAAAATGGGTTTGTTTAATCTGGAGAAGAGTGAGCGGAGACATAGAATCATAGAAGCATAAAATTGTAGAACTGGAAAGTACCTCAAGTCGTCATGTAGTCCAGTCCCCTGCACTCATAGCAGGACTAAGTATGAGCTAGACCATCCCTGACAGGTGTTTGTCTAACCTGCTCTTAAAAATCCCCAATGATGGAGATTCTATAACAGGTGTAGGCAACCTATGGCACGTGTGCCGAAGGCGGCACGTGAGCTGATTTTCAGCGGCACTCACACTGCCCGGATCCTGGCCACCGGTCTGGGGGGCTCTGCATTTTAATTTAATTTTAAATGAAGCTTCTTAAACATTTTTAAAACCTTATTTACTTTACATACAACAAAAGTTTAGTTATATATTATAGACTTAGAGAAAGACCTTCTAAAAACGTTACAATGTATTACCGGCATGCGAAACCTTACATTACAGTGAATAAATGAAGAGTCGGCACACCACTTCTGAAAGGTTGCCGACCCCTGTTCTATAACCTTCCTAGGCAATTTATGTCAGTGCTTAACTACCCAGACAGTTAGGAAGTTTTTCCTAATGTCCAGCCTAAATCACCCTTCCTGCAATTTAAGCTTCTTGTCCTATCCTTAGAGGTTAATGAGGACAATTTTTTCCCTCCTCCTAGTAACAACCTTTTATGTACTTGAAAACTGTTATCATGTCCCCTCTCAGTCATCTCTTCTGCAGACTAAACAAACTCAATTTTTTCAATCTTCCCTCACAGGTCATGTTTTCTAGACTGTTAATCATTTTTCTTGCTCTCTTCTGGACTTTCTCTAATTTGTCCACATCTTTCCCTAGGTGTGGTGCCCAGAAATGGGCACAATACTCCAGTTAAGGCCTAATCAGTGCAGAGTAGAGAGGAAGAATTATTTCTTGTGTCTTGTTTACCTCACTTTTTCTAAAACAGGAGTCAGCAACCTGTGGTTCCTGGCCAACGGGAACTATGAGGATGGTGCAGGGGCACACAGAGACGTGCCAGCAGGCAGCCGCTTCCGGGAGCGGCATGGGGCCAGAGCTGGGCTGCGCCGCCGACGGAAAGCTGCCAGTGGTAAGCGCCTCCCGGCCAGAGCCTGCACCTCGCACCCTATCCCTCACCCCAAACCTCTGCCTCAGGTCAGAACCCTCTCCTGCACCCAAACTCCATCCCAGACCCCACACCCTCTCCTGCACCCCAATCCCCTGCCCCAGCCTGGAGCCCCCTCCTGTTTATATTCAAATTCAAATGGCAGAAGTCGCATTAAAAAAATTGGTGAGTAGTAATAACTCTAATATGGTCCATTATTATTAGTTGATAAATTCTAACTCTACAAGTAGCTTTGCGTGTGATGTGGCTCTCGAAATATTTTGTTCTGTAAGCAGAGTCAAGATGAGCTCCACCCTGACATCTGGTGGTGAATTGTGGCGAGTTGTGGAAAAGAACTTCAGGGGCTGATCTTGTTTGCATACGCACACCCACACTGCCTAGCATGAGCCCACAGCAGCCCAAATGGTCACTTTGGCTGCTGTGGGATCCCCAGTTTCTCTGTTATTGAGGCAGGAAGAATAAAGTGTTGTTACCCTGATTATGTGAATCAAGGACAATGAAACTGTTTTATGACAGAGGGACTCACCATCAACTAAGTAGCACTCGCTAGACAAGGGACATGGGTTCCACAACCCAGTGAACTAAGAGAGGTTGGGGGATTGGTATTTGTACCTAATAGTATGGGCCCCTTTGGAGGACCTGAAATACCAATTGCATCTTCTTCTCTCTCTACTGTAGAATATTAGAGCTACTTTAATTCCATTAGGAGTTTAGTTACAGGTTGCTGAGCTGACTTCATTTTGGGCCAGTGGTGCACCAGCACTAAGGCTCCCCTACTACAAACTGAAATTGCTAAAACCACTGAGTGCTGTGTGTGTGTGGGGGCGGGGGGCTGAAGCTATGTTGCTGAGCAGCTGGCAGAGCAGAGCAGTTTGCAGGATGACTGGAGTAGCTCGCAGGACAGCTGGTGGAGTGGAGGGGCTGACGGAGCAGAGCAATTTGTGGAACGGCTGGAGCAGCTCACGGGATGGCTGGTGGAATGGAGCGGCTGGTGGAGTGACTTGCAGTGAAGGCTGCAGCAGAACCCCATGGAGAGGCAAGGCAGTCGGCCTTGGACCACGTAAGGTGCCCTTTAACACTGCTGCGCCCCCCGCCCCAGGCTGGGAGGTAAAACTCTGCAGATAAACTTTTGAACTCTGGGGCTGCACTGACCAGGGACACAGACTTTTGGGTTGCTGGACTCAAGAGACTTTGGGGTGTTGGACTTTTGGGACTTTGGGTGATTTTTTGGGTTGCTGGACTTAAGACCTTGAGGGGAAAAGGATACTGCCAAACTTACTTGGCAGGGTGGGTCTTTTGCTCATGGTTTGTGTTATGAATCCTGTTTGTGGTGTTTCCCCAACATCATGCCGCATTGTTTCCCTCCTTTATTAAAAGGATTTTGCTACGCTCAGACTCCATGCTTGCGAGAGAGGATGTATTGCCTCTTAGAGGTGCCCGGGGGGTGGTATGTAATTCTCCCAGGTAACTGGGTGGGGGCTCGAGCCGGTTTTGCATTGTGTTATTGAAACAGAACCCTTAGATACTGAACCCGGCCCTTGTTGCTGCCAACTCAGATGGGCAGAAGGGTTACATTTTAAAGACAAAAACAAAATAATGGCTCTTCTTTGAAAGGTTGCTGACTTGTGTTCTAAAACATCCTAGAATTATGTTTGCTTTTTTTGCAAGTGTTACACTGTTGACTCATATTTAGCTTGTGATCCACTATAACCCCCAGATCCTTTTCCGCAATACTCCTTCTTAGGCAATGATTTCCCATTTTGTATATGTACAACTGATTGTTCCTTCTTAAGTGGAGTACTTTGCATTTGTCCTTATTGAATTTTGTCCTATTTACTTCAAACTATTTCTCCAGTTTGTCCAAATCATTTTGAATTTTTGTCCTATCCTCCAAAGAACTTGCAACCCCTCCCAGCTTGGTATCATCCACAAACTTTATAAATGTACTCTCTATGCCATTATCTAAATTATTGATGAAGATATTGAACAGAACTAAACCCAGAACTGAAATCTGTGGAACCCCACCGAATATGACCTTCCAGCTTGACTGTGAACCACTGATACCTTCTCTATGGGAACAGTTTTCCAAACAGGTATGCACCCACCTTATAGTAGCTCCATCTAGGTTGTACTTCCCTAGTTTGTTTATGAGAAGGTCATGTGAGATAGTATCAAAAGCCTTACTAATATCAAGATATATCACATCAACCACAAGGCTTGTTATCCTGTCAAGAGAGCTATTACATTGGTGTGACATGCTTTGTTTTTGACAAATCCATGCTGAATGTTACTTACCTTATTATCTTCTAGGTGTTTGCAAATTGACTGCTTAATTATTTCCCATTATCTTTCCAGGTACAGAAGTTAAGCTGACAGGACTGTAATTCCAGTGGTTGTCCTTATTTCCCTTTTTATAGATTGGCACTAGATTTCCCCTTTTCCGGTCTCTGGAATCTCTCCCAACTTTCATGACTTTTCAAAGATAATCACTAATGCCTCAGATATCTCCTCAGTCAGCTCCTTGAGTATTCTAGGATGTGTTTCCATCAGGTCCTGGGACTTGAAGACATCTAACTTGTCTAAGTAATTTTTAACTTGTTCTTTACCTATTTTAGCCTCCGATCCTACCTCATTTGGACTGACATTCATTATGTTAGATATCCAATCGCTACTAATCTTTTTGGTGAAAACTGAAACCAAAAACCAAACTAATTCAGAGCTCTTACAAAATACTGATTAAAAAATAATAATGCAGTTCATTTATTTGTTTAACTGGTACAGGCTGGAGCATTTAAAAGAATAAATTTAAGCTCTGATAGTGGTTTATTATAACTTTGAAAGTAATTAACTGACTTTCTTCAAATGTGATCTATGTCATAGATCTCAGTGAGAACCAAAAATCAAGCTGGGTCTGAACACTGTAGGGAAGTGTAATGGGGTGGTCACCCCGCTCCTGCCCTGAAGGGCTTAAAACAGCCCTGGGAGAGGAGGGGAAAAGCTGCTGAGGAGGGGAAAAGCTGCTGGGCTGATTGGGGGAAGCAGCCACACCTGGGGCCACACCCCAATCAGGCCACAGCTGGCCCTATAAGAGGGCTGAGGGCCAGAGACTGAGACTCTCTCTCTCACTGGAGAGAGAAGGACCTGGCTGCCTGGGAGCTGAGAAGGGTGCTGGGGAAGGGCATAGGGAGCTGGGGAGCTCCAGCCTAGTAAAACCCCAGGCTGCAGGCCTTGTCAAACGCCTGCAAAGGGCACTGGGACTGCAAAGAGGCAGCCCATAGATAGACAGAGGCAGCTGGTTCAGCCCCCCTTGCTTATGATGAGTGGTTTACAGACTGCATTCTGCCCCAGAGAGTGAGGGCTAGATGATGACTGGCAGTAGCCACTGAGTCAAGGTGGGGATAGAGGGTTGGGGGTTCCCTGAGAGGGGAGACCCAGAGACTGCGGGCGTACTGAAGAGGGCAGAACCCCGAGGGAAAGGGCACCGGGAGGGACGCAGGGGCCAGTGGCAGGTGAGACACCGGCCTGCAGAAGGCGCTCTGGGCTGGAAGAGCTAATTCCCGAGATGACCAGCAGGAGGCGCCATGCCAGTGAGTCATCGCCCCGCCACAGGAAGTTGTTGGTTTTAAGCCACAGCTACGTATAGGGGAGAGTAGCTGTGCTGTAGTAGGCACCTCAGAAGTAATACCAACTAGCTCAGCCACAGTTCCTCTCAGATAGAGCTGACATAATTATTTTAAAGTATGGAATTTCAACAAAATTTGTTTTAAGAAAGGAAACATACTTCTCTGTATCTTACCATAAAACTGTCAAGAAAGTCCAGTTTGTATTATTATAGGGGGAGCTGGCAATGATCTCTGGAGTTTACCTAACAATTTCCATGATTTTTTTTTTTTTTTAAAGAAACTATGGTAACACTGTTTTCAGTAGGACTTTGATAGTTGGCAAGGGGATAGCCCTTGGGTCAGGGAAATGTTTTTTTGCTGGGCCTATGAAATTCTGTTCAAATTTGGACAGCTATAGCCTTCTGAAAACCATCATTTCCTATGTGTGGCTTGCATTGCCCAGCTTGATTATGTCAGCATGTCAAAAACATTTTAACATTTTAAAGCCCTGCATATGCATATTCCACACACTCAAACTCTGTACAGGCTGCCACAGAAGCCTATGCTGCACAGGGACTAGAATTCAAGTTAAGCTTTCTCTTTGAACTCTGCTTTCTATGCTTTTTGAGTGCTTCATTTGGATTAACAGTAGGTTGTTCCCTTGGATGTTATTCATCTCTTCTCCATCACTAGCATGCAAAAATTGACACTGTAACATGAAAATGACAAATGTTTGTCTGTTAATTTGCACTTTATAGCTTTTATTCGAGTAATAGCTATACATCGTATACAAATCAGATGAATAACACACATTTCCAAGTTACGCTCGTTTTCTGCATTAATCTCAGTCTTCAGTTTTCTTTTTGCATAATGGCATTGCTCTGCATGTGTCAAACAGCTCTCATATAAAAACATAGACTATCAAATAACAAAGTACAGACACTAAGAGCTAGATTGTCACAGCCCTTGCTCCATCCCGTGGATCTATTCAGATTGTGACTCCAGTGGTGGGGAAGGCTCCAGCGGTGGCTACTCGCCCATTAACTCCCACTGTCAACAAATGGGTGGGGAAAGAGCAGAGGGGGCAGGGAGTGGGAGGAACTTGTCCTCTGTCACCCTATTCATAGAGAAGGATGGGGACTGTGTGACATCCTGGCTGCCCTCCAGCCCCCTGTTTACTCACCAGCCAGGGTAGCAGCCCAGGTGCAGAGGACAAGTAAGCTGGTCCACAAAAAGGGGTTAGATCACTCCCCCTCTGAGAGCAAAGAAGGAGCAGGAAAGCAATTGTGAATTTTTGAGTCTGCTTCTGGGGCAGTGCAGCTACAGGCTCCTGGGGCAAATCATAAAATTAGATTCTAGCCCCACATTAATAAATCACATCCCATGTTGCAGAGCTAGTTTGTGACATGGACTACTTGTCTGTGCAAGACAGCCAACATCAGAACTCCCCTTTATATCCCTATATAGTCAATCCAGACCTTGGGCCCAGGTGTGCAGGCATATATCAAAATATTTGCCTGCTTGCTCCCTCCCTAAAGCAACTGAGCAGAGAATAAGCTTATTTTCACTCCTGCCTGGTGCCCAGAAAAGGTGTGTCTGAATCACAATGCTTACAGCAAAACCCTTAGGTTGGTGTGGCTTCTACTTCATCTAAATTCACTATCTAGCCCATAATGCCCAGTACTGATATTGTATAGCACAAAACAATCCTCCCGTTGAAGAGTGCCACATGAAATACCAATTAAACTTGCTTTCTAGGGTAACATTTCTATTAGGCACAGATCAGAAAATTAAACTAAATGGGTTTTTTTTTTATATTTAGAAATATTTCACCAATTATTTGTTACACTTTTGTAACTCAATTATACTGTGCAATTCTCTGACAGAAAGAATCTTCTATTTCTCCCTACACCAAGTTCGTATATACTAGTACCTTTTGCAGTAAGATAACTATTGTTTGGCAGAACTGCGTGAGTTTGGAACTACTTGTGCCTCTGTGACTCAACCCCCAGTAGCACAAATCACATTGGTGCTCCCATGTGTGTTTTTTAAAAGGTACTTTAGTGGGGCTTTGCGGCTACAAAAAGGTAACAGGAATTATTCCTTTTCTCTTACTGAAAGTCTCCATAGAAGTATAATGAAAACGATTCTGTCTACCTCAGTTGGCCAAGTAACCAAGGGTGGCAGGCTGTAACAGTCCACAATCTGTACATTATGGCTATTCAGCGGCATCACACTGCACACTAAAAATAATAGAAAATGGAACAGCACAGTTGATAAATGGTGATAGTTAAGAATAGAAATAGTGGGAAAGATATATTTGAGAAAATTATTGAAACTTTCCTGGGGAATGGAAATAACCTTTGGATTAATATTAAAGGATTTAGATTGTTCTGAAGTGTCAAGCAGAATGTTCTGGACATGTGGGGGCAGCTTTATTGTGAATGACAATTTAGTTGTCCAACAGAGAGAGGATCCAGAGAAAACAATGTAGAGGTAGTCATTCTTCCTTCTATGCTTAGATCGAAGAGATAGCAGTGGGCATAATTTTTCCATGCAAGACTGGACATCTCTCATGGTACTGCATTGGAATAGGAATTAAGTGCAACACTGAAAAGGTATATAGAAAGGTTAGGAAACCAGTTATCCTTAGAAAGCATAGGAGTAAAAAAAAATAAGGCTGACAACATGTGCAATATATGAATCTGATATTTAATAAAAATCAGATTATATACATATACAGTTTGATTGTATCCCTGTAAGAATATTGCTTTTCTTCTTAGACTGTAAGCTTTTTGGGACAAAGACTGTGTCTTCCTGCATGTGTGAACAGTGCATTTTTACAGCACTGTAATACAACAGTATGGGAACAATTTGCTGAATCAGTACATGTTTCAAGCAACAGAGAAAGGGACTTGGAGTGAAATCCTGGTCTCATTTGAAGTCAATGGTACAACTCCCATTGACTTCAATAGCACCAGAATTTCACACACAGGGTAAAAGCAGAAGCTAAGATTGAAAACTTAAAAGTAGAAGGGACTCTGAGATAATCTAGTGAGATTCTGGATAACAGTCTAGACAAATCCTAAAGGAAGAGACAGGAATGTAGAGTTTGCCATATTGAAGCAGCTCTTCTTCCATGAAAAATGTTTGTTCATTTGGTTTGGTTTATTTTGTTTTATAACTGATAGTCCTATATAGAATGCAGGGACTGATAGTAGTCAAAAATAAAACAATCCTGGGGAAAGGCACAGAGTAGGCTAGGGTGGTGCTCAAGAAATGCAAACTGATTGTATAAAGGGGGTTAGTAATAAATATAGTGCAGGTAAACACTATACAACTAGATGAATATGGAGGTTCACAAAACATCAGAGAAGAAATTGCTTGAGATAACGTATAATACAGGAGAAAAAGGGGGGTGAAAAAGCACCTAGCCAATTTTCAGGGTTGATAACACTCAGGAAGACTAAAAAAATACATGAATTAAAAATACTTTAATTATATAACAAGCTAGCAGCTAGACAAGGAGTCAACTAGACTGTTGAAGGACGAGAGTGAGAAGTTAATGACAGATGAGGTTGATATTGCCAAGAGGCTGAATGAATTCTCCGCTTCAGTATGTATGACAGAAGTTGAAGGTCACATTCCATAGCCTGGGATAAATGTTCCTGGGGAAGAAAGTGAAATGTTAAAAGGCTTTATGCTCACCATGGAATAGGTAGTTAGGAAATTATAACTATTAAAAAACTGACATAGCATCTGGCCTGGATGCATTATACTCTGGGCCTGTCCTGCTACATTATAAGTGAAATAGGAAAACTCTTGGATGAGATATTAAGCTGACCAAGGATGGAAAAGGAAAAGCCCAGGAGACTTACCATGAACAGCTAATATAATTCATAATGTAAGGAAAAGATCCAAACATGACTATGGACATTACAGACCAAAACTTAACTTTAATTGTATCTAGTGCTCAGGAAATATTGATATGAGATATCTAGTAATATATTTTATAGCAAGAAATGATGACTGGTAGGAATGGGTAAATGTGACAATAAATATGTGAAATAGCACAAATATTGGCTATATTAAGCTAGGAGACTAGATTTATTTAAAATGTGCTTTTCAAAGCGTTTTATCCCCCAAATGGGGTTAATTATCTCTGCGTGTATTTGTGTATGTCTGTCTGTTTTGGAAATATTTTTAATTTGCTTTTACTTCTTTCTTTAAAGTTCATATTTATTCTCTCGCTAAGCCTGTTTAAGGTTTGCATTATGTTTTTGTAAGAGCTTCTCTTTCCCTGTTGAGGTTATTAAAGTTCTGTTTATGTTTTAATCTCTGTGTTGAGCAAGAGTTATTAAGAGCTTGGACTGAGAATCTGCAAAAACCACCTCTAGAACCATATCCTACCAAATTCATAATAAAATAACTAATATTATTGTACTCATCTGACAGGAAAAAAAATACATAACTAAGCAAGTGAGTAAATAGAACTTTATATGGCTCCTATAACAAACACTCCAATTTAGTACCCTATCCAAATACCTCAGTGCAGCAAAACAGCTTACACAGCTAGAACTTAACACTTTGACCACTGTACTCATTGCCAGTAGCAGAGCAGCATGGAAAATTTAAAACATTTCAAAATGATGATGAAAAATAGAAACACAATTTTGGAAGCCTCAGGTTTAGGGTTTTAGTTTTGCTGCATACAGAGACAGGAGTATTTGAAAAATTTGGCTCTGGATCCAGGTTACAATTTTGAACACTCTAGAACTTCAGATGGGCCTGGTTTGTGCCTACCTATACTGGAGTTTTAAACAAAATGCAGGCATGTTAATTTCTGCTCATTTGACAGCTCTGGAGGGTGGATTGTTCAAGGCTGCCAAATGGAAATGTAGCCTCCTGGGCACCCAAACAGGGACATGAGGAAGGTATGACCTCAGGATTCTCAGCGTAGGCATTTAATTGTGACCAAATCTCCAGCATAACACTGCTAGAGGGTGGTGGTGAGGTGGGGTTAGGATACTCGGTGCTCAATCTTGATAAGCAGATGAGAGGCAGAGATTCAGGGGGAAGATGCATTTAAGGAGAAGCATTTTGGGATGGGTTGGGGACTGCCACAGCTATTGATTGGGTGCAGCAAAATACCCAACCATATGTGTGGGTGGTATATACTGAGGGAAAGCAGGTGGAAAAGGACAAGATTGGATTGAATCGCTGACACTTCCTGAATTAATGTGTGGTAATGTAAAAAAATAGCATTGGTACTGTATTTGCACTTATAGAGGCAACCTCAAGTTTGGGGACATGCAAGCAGGGCCGGCGCTCCCATTAGGCGACCTAGGCGGTCTCCTAGGGTGCTGCTATTTTGGGGGCGCCTGCGCCCCCGCCGCCCGTAGAAATTTGGGGGCAGGACCTTCCGCCACCGCTGTTGGGGGCGGGATTTCGGGGGCGGGACCTTCCGCCGCCTAGGGCGCCGGCAAAGCTGGCGCCGCTACTGCATGCAAGCTGTCAACTCCTGGGTCAGCTCAGCACTCACTACAGCAGCAGGAGGGGGTGCAACTCACAACCTGATTCTCCCTGTGGCAGTTCAGGGCCATCAAAGCTGGGCCAGCTCATTCACCAGTTTTTACGAGGCACTTGTTTCACATGCATTCAGGGGATATTTTTCACAACATCAAAAGTGGGGAAAACTAGTTTAAAACAGCAGCAAAATGTCTAGCTCATCTTAGAAATTGGAAGCCATCTGGAGACATAGCCTTCAGCAAGTGTATGCAAAGTCGTGAACATTAGAGATAGATGGGTACTTAAAATCTTAACCTGCCTGAGAGAAAGAGACTAACCTTTTGAAAGGTCTCATTCTCATTCCATTCACATGAAACCACCTGGAAATGCACTTGATTGCCCCTTGGTAACTTTTCCATTTTATTTTCTATTAGTTAGAAATGGTCACCTGCTTAAAGGCTCCAGAGTTGCTACTATTACAAAAATAACTACATCCAGAGCAAGTCCACCTTAGTTGTTATAATGTGTAGGTTCTAACTTTATACTTTATATAAAAATGTTTGTTTGTTACTTCTATTTGCTGGAAATGTGCTTAGTAGAATATTGAAGAGTTAACGGTTTACAACTTTGCAGCAAGACTTGCTGTAGTTACTTTGTGTCACACTTGAAAATATATCCCTGATATAGTAACTGTAAAAACAAAATCTAGGTGAACAAGACAGCATAAGAAAAAGAAAAAAAAATTGAATCAGGCTTTGATAGAGTCACTATTTCTACAGAACATTGTATGAAAAAGACCTACATATAGCTTTGACACCTTTTATTTTTCTTAAAATCGTTGATTTGTGTTTTAAAATGGTAGTACAGATTGCTTAACATTCATTTATTATTATTTATCCAATGACCAAGTGTGCACTGAGCACTTTAAAACAAGACAAGGCAGTTCATGGTCAAAGGGCCTGATCCTGTACACTCTTAGGTGTATTGTTCCTTTGACCTCAATATCAGAGTCATAGGCCCGAGCCAAATCCCATTCAAGTCAATGAGAGTCTTTTTTTTTTATTATTATTATTATTATTATTATTATTGTAATGCCTGAGGGCCTCCAGAAAAATCAGAGACCCATTGTGCTAGACACTGTAGAACGTAAATAGTAAGAGAGTCCCTGCCCCAAAGAGCTTACAAACGAAGTAGGCAACAGAGACAAAGGAAGTGTTGTTATCCTGATTTTTGTTAGTTGGGGAAACTGAGATTAAGTGATTTGCTCAAGTTCATAGAGGAGGCTTTTAGCAGGGGTGGGAATCAATCCCAGAATTCCCCATCGGTGCCTTAACCACAAAACCACCCTAACACTTTTTCTCTGTATAGGAGTTGGACCAGGACCTACATGAGTTAAGGATATGCAGATGTGGGACCTAAGCATCCACCTACAGGCAAACATTTGGAGGAAAGGATACAGCACACATCTAAATATCCTAGTCTATTTTTTCTTTATTTTTTTTAACCTTTGCCTATTTTTTCTTAGATATAAATAAATTTATATTTTAAAATAATTCTTCTTTGACTTAAATGATGGTTGAGAGGAGAGGTTAAACATTATTATCTAGTCATTAAGCTTCATTCACCAGAGTGTGGTTGCAGTTTTACAGCTGTGGAATGTTACTGACGGGAGTAACACAGTGATCTTTCAGACATGTTGTTTGTAAATCTCTCCTACAATTAAACTGCTATTTGTTTAGGCTGAGATTTTCAAAGCCAGCCAAAGGATTTGGATGTCCATCTCCTATTAATTTTAGCACTAGATATGATAAAAATATTCAACTTTGATGGAACTGGCAATAAATTCATATTTTGTCGAGGTATGCGAAAAGATAAACATTTGGTACACAGAATGACAATGATGACAGCTTAATAATGTGCTCTTAGTAGACCTGAGTTGACTTTCCCACTTCTAGTATGTACAGGTGTCATTGGATTTCTTTGCAGTTTTAATATTGCATGGTTTTCCCCTATACAGTCTTGCTGCGAGAGTCAAATTCTTTCAAGCCCTGCATAAAAAAATCAAGACAAAACTGAGTTTATATAAGCTCTATGCACAGTATGGGTTTGTGAGCTTTTACAGTTGATTGTGTGGGTTAAATCTAACCTGGATGACATGTTGCATAACCAGTTTTCATATACTTCATTATGAAATGAAAATGAACCCACACAACTCCATTAACAATTTAAACCATAACATTTATCATGGGGCAGCAATACGTTTTGTATGTGCTTTGAAGAAAGACTTCAGGGCTGCCATGTAGATTTTCACAACATTCAGTTAGTCTGGTTTCCATAGCTGAACCTCACACTAGCTAAAGTTTGCATGGTTTCATTGTGAAAGAGTGACTTAGCTTAAGAGAAGCTTATATCTGAACACCATTTCCACCTGCGTTCTGGCATTGTGCGAGGAGATAGTTCCACAGGCGAGCCTTTCTAGGACACTTCTTTAGCTGAGAATGGGTAGGACCTTTTCTTAAACTAGTCACATTGAAATCTAATGATCAGGAAATAATAAAAAAAATTAACACCCCCCCCCCCAATGCTTGCCTGTTTGCTGATTTGGAACATTATTTGCCCTGTGAAGGAGCAGAGAAACTGCCACCTGACACAGCAGGGGTTAAAGAAAACCTGTGGGTTCAGCTAGCGCCACCCTGCAACACCTACAGCCCATGCCAGGCCTGGAGTGGGGAGAAAAGGGAGCCTGACTTAGTTGGGGGCTGACTGGCAAGGAGGCAGGAATTCTCTATTTGCATTCCAGAAAGGACAGATCTGCGACCTGCCAGCCAATGCAGCCACTGGAGGCAAATAAGCCTGCCCCTGCCAAGGGGAGCCTGCAGACAAACCCCAACTGTGGGGTAACTAGACTAGTGGGGCTACGTCCTAAACTAAAGAGACTTTTGTAGGAAGTACTCCAGGAAAATTTGTCATGGACCTCCCCCCCACACACCCGGTCTGGAGGGAGACCAATCTCCCCTGTTTAGGGGTTAAACTACACAGCGTCTTGGGATGGGACCTGGTGAAAGGGGAGATCCCAGGTCCCCCATACCCACTCTGACCAATGATCTAGCCACTAGGTTGCCCAGCCTAGAAAGCTCTATCACATAGCTTTTACTTAATACCCTAATACCCTAACTGAAGCTTTAAACAAAAGAAAAGTCTAACACAAAGTAATGAAAAAAAATCCTATTTCAAATGATTGTGTGTGTGTGCATCTTGGGAAATCATTGTGGTCATAAAATTTGTACTTCCATTCCTATGAAGCTGCTGCTTTTCTCTCTGTGTATTTCTATTTTATTTTTTTCCCCTCTAAGTTTGGGACTAGCTGGCCTCTTTTCAGACTACAAACTTTGTTTTGCTTCTGCCTTCAAGTGCTATGCCACCTCAGGCCTGACACAAAGCTTATTATAGTCAGTGGGAGTCTTTTCATTGATTTCAGTGGGCTTTGGACTGAGCCCCAACTGAACATCTCCATCTCTTTCTGTTTCCCTAAAGTATTAGAGTCTTGCAAAACTATAGCAAGAAAAAGAAAACAGTCTGGCAATCTCCTGGGAACCAGCCGTTTTGCAAGATTTTAAATATGTACCAGGTTATAAATTATGTAACGGATCATCTGCGTGCAGAGCCATGAATGGTTTAACTAAAAAGTGTGATATTTAATAGATTTAGTTAAACTGGTGCAGAAGGCTGCGAAGACACTAATATTTTGGTATAAACCAGGCTTATTTCAGTTCAACTTAGGGTATGTCTACTCTACGAAATTAGGTCGAATTTATAGAAGTCGGTTTTATAGAAATTGTTTTTATACAGTCGATTGTGTGTGTCCCCACACAAAATGCTCTAAGTTCATTAAGTCGCCGGACTGCGTCCACAGTACCAAGGCTAGCGTCGACTTCCGGAGCGTTGCACTGTGGGTAGCTGGGGGTAGCTATCCCACAGTTCCCGCAGTCTCCGCCGCCCATTGGAATTCTGGGTTGAGATCCCAATGCCTGATGGGGCAAAAACAGTGTCGCGGGTGATTCTGGGTACCTGTCGTCAGGCCCCCACTCTCTCCCTCCCTCCGTGAAAGCACGGCAGACAATCATTTCATGCCTTTTTTCAGCCCAGACGCCATAGCACTGGGATCATGGAGCCCGCTCAGATCACCGCTGCAATTATGAGCATCATAACCAGCACGCGCAGTATCCTGGAGTATATTCAGAGCCAGAACCTGCCAAAGCAAAACCAGGCGAGGAGGCGATGGCAGTGCGGTGACGAGAGTGATGAAGAAATAGACATGGACATAGACTTCACACAAAGTACGGGCCCCAGCAATGTGCAAATCATGGTGTTAATGGGGCAGATTCATGCAGTGGAACGCTGATTCTGGGCCCGGGAAACAAGCACAGACTGGTGGGACCGCATAGTGTTGCAGGTGTGGGACGATTTCCAGTGGCTGCGAAACTTTTGTATGTGTAAGGGCACTTTCATGGAACTTTGTGACTTGCTTTCCCCTGCCCTGAAGCGCCAGAATACCAAGATGAGAGCAGCCCTCACAGTTGAGAAGCGAGTGGCGATAGCCCTGTGGAAGCTTGCAACGCCAGACAGCTACCGGTCAGTCGGTAATCAGTTCGGAGTGGGAAAATCTACTGTGGGGGCTGCTGTGATGCAAGTAGCCAGAGCAATCGCTGAGCTGCTGCTACCAAAGGTAGTGACTCTGGGAAATGTGCAGGTCATAGTGGATGGCTTTGCTGCAATGGGATTCCCTAACTGTGGTGGGGCGATAGATGGAACCCATATCCCTATCTTGGCACCGGAGCACCAGGCCAGCGAGTACATAAACCGAAAGGGGTACTTTTCAATGCTGCTGCAAGCACTGGTGGATCACAAGGGACGTTTCACCAACATCAACGTGGGATGGCCAGGAAAGGTACATGACGCTCGCGTCTTCAGGAACTCTGGTCTGTTTCAAAAGCTGCAGGAAGGGACTTTCTTCCCAGACCAGAAAATAACCGTTGGGGATGTTGAAATGCCTATAGTTATCCTTGGGGACCCAGCCTACCCCTTAATGCCATGGCTCATGAAGCCATACACAGGCAGCCTGGACAGGAGTCAGGACCTGTTCAACTATAGGCTGAGCAAGTGAAGAATGGTGGTAGAATGTGCATTTGGATGTTTAAAAGCACGCTGGCGCAGTTTACTGACTCGGATAGACCTCAGCGAAACCAATATTCCCATTGTTATTACTGCTTGCTGTGCGCTCCACAATATCTGTGAGAGTAAGGGGGAGACATTTATGGCGGGGTGGAACTTTGTGACTTGCTTTCCCCTGCCCTGACGCGCCAGAACACCAAGATGAGAGCAGCCCTCACAGTTGAGAAGCGAGTGGCGATAGCCCTGTGGAAGCTTGCAACACCGGACAGCTACCGGTCAGTCGGTAATCAGTTCGGAGTGGGAAAATCTACCGTGGGGGCTGCTGTCATGCAAGTAGCCAAAGCAATCGTTGAGCTGCTGCTAAAAAAGGTAGTGACGCTGGGAAATGTGCAGCTCATTGTGGATGGCTTTGCTGCAATGGGATTCCCTAACTGTGGTGGGGCGATAGATGGAACCCATATCCCGATCTTGGCACCGGAGCACCAGGGCAGCCAGTACATAAACCGCAAGGGGTACTTTTCTATGGTGCTGCAAGCAATGGTGGATCACAAGGGACGTTTCACCAACATCAACGTGGGATGGCCGGGAAGGGTTCATGACGCCCGCGTCTTCAGGAACACTAGTCTGTTTAAACGGCTGCAACAAGGGATTTACTTTCCAGACCGGAAAATTACCATTGGGGATGTTGAGATGCCCATCGTTATCCTTGGGGACCCAGCCTACCCCTTAATGCCGTGGCTCATGAAGCCATACACAGGCAGCCTGGACAGTACTCAGGAGCGGTTCAACTACAGGCTGAGCAAGTGCAGGATGGTGGTAGAGTGTGCCTTTGGACGTTTAAAAGGTCGCTGGCGCTCGTTACTGACTCGCTCGGACCTCAGCCAAACCAACATCCCCATTGCTATTGCAGCTTGCTGTGTGCTCCACAATCTCTGTGAGAGCAAGGGGGAGACCTTTATGGCGGGGTGGGAGGCTGAGGCAAACCGCCTGGCCGCTGATTACGCGCAGCCAGACACCAGGGCGATTAGAAGAGCACACCAGGAAGCGGTGCGCATCAGAGAAGCTCTGAAAACAAGTTTCAGTGCTGCCCAGGCTCCTGTGTGAAAGTTATGTTTGTTTGTCCCTGTTGAAAACCCGCCCACTTGATTCACTCATTCCCTGTAAGCAACCCACCCTTCCCCCTTCCCCCTTCGATCCCAGTTTTNGATGGATGTTGCCTGAATGCCATCAAACACCGGGACCATACGCTGCCATGCTTTGTTATGCAATGATTCCAGACTACATGCTACTGGCCGGGCATGGTACAGTGTCCTACCATGGCGGACGGAATAAGGCAGCCCTCCCCAGAAACCTTTTGCAAAGGCTTTGGGAGTACATTCAGGAGAGCTTTCTGGAGATGTCCCTGGAGGATTTCCGCTCCATCCCCATACACGTTAACAGACTTTTCCAGTAGCTGTACTGGCCGCGAATGCCAGGGAAAATTAATCATTAAACACGCTTGCTTTTAAACCATGTCCAATATTTACAAAGGTACACTCACCAGAGGTCACTTGTCCACCGCCCTCAGGGTCCGGGAGCACGCCTTGGGTGGGTTCAGGGGTTACTGGCTCCAGGTCCAGGGTGAAAAATGTATCCTGGCTGTTGGGGAAAACGGTTTCTCCGCTTCCTTGCTGTGAGCTATCTTCACTCTCTTCATCATCATCTTCCTCGTCCCCAAAACCCGCTTCCGTGTTGCGTGATTCTCCATTGACGGAGTCAAAGAACAGGGTTGGGGTAGTGGTGGCTGCACCCCCTAGCATGGCATGCAGCTTGGTGTAGAAGCGGCATGTCTGCGGCTCTTCCCCGGACCTTCCGTTTCCCTCTCTGGCTTTGTGATAGGCTTGCCTTAGCTCCTTAATTTTCATGTGGCACTGCTGTGCATCCCTGTTATGGCCTCTGTCCTTCATGCCCTTTGAGACTTTTTCTATTGTTTTGGCATCTCGTTTACTGCAACAGAGTTCAGCTACCACGGATTCGTCTTCCCATACGGCGAGCAGATCCCATACCTCCCGTTCGGTCCATGCTGGTGCTCTTTTGCGCTCCTGGGACTCCATCATGGTTACCTGTGCTGATGAGCTCTGCGTGGTCACCTGTGCTCTCCACACTGGGCAAGCAGGAAATGAAATTCAAAAGTTTGCAGGCCTTTTCCTGTCTACCTGGCCATTGCATCCGAGTTGAGAGCACTGTCCAGAGCAGTCACAATGGAGCACTCTGGGATTCCCGGAGGCCAATACCGTCGAATTGCATCCACATTACCCCAAATTCGACCTGGCAAGGCCGATTTCAGCGCTAATCCCCTCGTCGGAGGTGGAGTAAAGAAATCGATTTAAAGAGCCCTTTAAGTCGAAAAAAAGGGCTTCGTGGTGTGGACGGGTCCAGGCTTAAATTGAAGTAACTATGCTAAATTCGACCTAAAATTGTAGTGTAGACCAGGCCTTAAACTGATTAGGAACAGGCTTAAATGCAAAGAAAATAAGTGTAAGTGCATCCACACAGGAGTTGACACCAGTTTAACTAAACCAATTTAACAAAACGAACACAAATGTATATAGACAACAGTGAATACTGCCTTTCTGTGTATTTAATATGTCTGTTGTCTATCCTGGCTGAAATCAGGAAGTACAGGAATACATGAAAAACTTTAAGAAAACTATCCATGTTTCTTCACAACTCAAAAGAGATCTGAGTTTGTTTTGGTTTCAAAGGACATACGAAGGTTTGAGTCAGTTTTTATTTTATCCGGATAAATGTTTCCATTCATAATAAAGTGCCAGATTCAAATATTGGGGCACAGTGAGGTGATGGGTACTTGATTCAGCAGGTGGAATCATAGAAGCTTTTTGAAACAAAATCCATTAGTCAGCAAAATCAAAATGTAGAATTCTTTTCCCTATATTAGAATGTCCTTCTGCTGTGTTGTTCTATTTTCATTTTTATTCCCTTCCTCTCCTCTGATTCTCTTCATGGTCTCATGCATTTGCTGAGGATTCTTGTTCCTCATCTTTCACCTGAACACTGTATATACTCTCCCCCCCCCCCATTTTTTTTCACAATTATAAAATAATTTTCATTGTAATTCTTTCTTGTTTCAGTCTAATGAAGCTATTCTCTATTTATACTTTTTCTTTGTTTTATGTCTGCTGAAAAAAATGCAGAATATCAGGCTAACATATTCATCCCTTTTATGGTGTTGCAAATAATTTTTTTTGCCAAATTATACTCTCAGTCATAGCTATGCAATCTCACTAGATTCAATTGAATGGACATAGCTGAGAGCAGAATTTGACCCAAGGCTTAGATGTATGTGACTCTTCTGTAGGCTCAACAGGAGTATCTGGCAGAAGCCTTCAAGCTTCCCTAGTAAGAGCTAAGCCATGGAGTAGTAGTCCGGGTTCACTTAGGGAAAGCTATGCATATCCTGCCACCCTCACACAAGAAAACGTGACACAGCACTGTAGCAAAGGAAGTCATTTACTTATTAGGTGAGCAAGTCAGCTCCAGAATGAAGGAATAAGAAAGAGCCCGCAATGAGATGTCATAGAAATAGCCATCACAACTGTATATTTTAAATTGTTCATATCCTTTATAGCTTGAAATGGTGGCTCTTGGGAGGATCAATGCATTAAGTTAATCACACATTCCTCCTTTACAATAAAGTTAATCACAGGTTCCTGCTTTCATTAGAAAGGTCATAAACTGCTTTGCAACCATGCTGTCATCACCCATTGGTGGTAGCTGGGGGCGGAGGTGCTGACCAAGGGTGGAAGTACAATACATGACTCTAATGAATTAATACCTTCATGACAATTAGGAAATTGAAGACTTTGTCCTTTGGTGATACCATATATTTTATGTTCTTCTCCTTGCTGTTTCAGGTGTATATTTTTGTGCTACTTCATATGAGGACTTTAAAGGGATAGCCATCTCTCCCTCTATATGATGAAACGACCGATATGTCAGGGGAAGACACCTGCTTTCAAGAAGTGATGATTATTTTGAAGCCCTGAGAAATATTGTTTATTATAGCATCAGTTTAATGCATGAGAGACAGAACCAGCAGGAGCAATACAAAACTTTACCCCATGCTGGACTCAATGGACATTACAGGCACTAACTATTCAGAAGTGGGTCCATAAACCTATGTGCAGTTTGATGTTTTCAGTCTATTATCATTATAATTCCCCTTCCTTTGCCAGTCTTTTGTTCTTGTAGGTTCACATCAGTTTAATGCCAAAGTGCAACTCAGGTGAAATCATCACATTTTACTCGGTTTTAGTTTTGCATTAAACTTGGTAGGTGCAGGTGGTTGTATCAGGAAAAAAATAACAAAGCTATAGTCTCTTAAGCATAAAAGAGTGATCTTTGGAGATATGACTCATTAGACAAAACTAGACAGTGGTAAAGAGTGTTGCAGATGTATGCAAGAAAATATGAAGATTTAAATATATAGTGAGTGAAGGGACAGTGGAATCATGGTCTGAACCTATTTCCATAAATAAAAGAGTGATATGTCTAGGATTACAAGATTGAAGAAGTAAAGATAAATCTCATCACACACTTTAGGCCTGTGATAAAACATGTGTTTTGTTCTCTTTGCCAGGTGGTTCATAAAAGAAAAGGCTGTATAATTTCTAGTTAGAGACTCACTGTTTCCATTGCATTAGTTGCTTATACATCTCTTTGTTACATTTCCTTTCTTCCCTCACTGTTATTAGGAATAAACAGATATGCAGTCTATAGAGGAAAAAATGTGGCTGGAATTTGAAGAGCTTGATGATGATAGGGATTTCAAATTAGAACAGAAGGAATACCTTAAAGTCTTCAAACTTGGAGAAATACAAGCAGATTTGGGGGAAAATAAAGCAGCAATAGATGGAAGACCTTTAGGAGGTGTAGTTGGGCGGCTGCCCCACTCCTGGGAAAAGGAGTGAAAGCAGCCAAGCTAGGCTGATTGGGGAAGCAGCCACAGTTCTGGCCAGCTCAATTAGGGCCCAGCTGGCCCTGATAAGAGGGCTGTGGGCCAGAAGCTGGAGAAATCTCACTCTAGCCCTGGAGTGGGAAGGGCTAGCTGCCTGGGAGCAAGGTACCTGAGGTGGAGCAGTGCTGGGGAAGGGCAAAGGGAGCTGGGGAACTCCCACCCGGTAAACCCCCATGCTGAAGGCTTTGTTGAAGGCCTATGAAAGGTACTGGGGCTGCAGAGGGGCAGCCTGGGGATAAGCAAAGGCAGCAGGTCCTACCCCCTTGCCAGTGATGAGTGGCCATTATAGACTGCAGTCTGCCCCAGGGAAAGGGGGCTAGATGATGACTGGCAATAGCCACTGAGGCAAGGTGGGGAGTTCCCCTGGGAGGGGAGACCCAGATTGTGGGTTACTGTTGGGGGCAGAACCCTGATATAAAGGGGCACTGGGGTCTGGGAGGGATATGGAGCTAGCGGCAGGCGAGACACCGGCCTGCAGAGGGTGCTCTAGTCTGGAATTGAGCTAATTCCCAGGACAACTAGCAGGAGGTGCTGCACCAGTGAGTCTTGCTTCGCTACAGGAGGCCATAGAAGTTGAATATACTAGCTACTGTAGTATCAGCAGGGAAACAACCCCACCACACAGAGTTTGGTGGTTACTCATTGCCTAAGTGAGAGCTGCCCAGAATGCACTGCAAAGGTAGCACACAGGAATGTCCACAGAGTTGTGCTTTAAAAGAGACAGAGTGCCTAATCTTCTACTGCCTTGCAAATCATGTAGTCCTTTACCATTGCAAAGTGAGTGAAAATGGGTGGAGAACTGAATTATGACTTTTGCAGCAGCCTTCTCACTGGATATGAATGGGGCAAAATTGCATTTGTTGAGGTCAGAGAAATGGATGTTAAGTAATTGAGGCATGAGATGAGGAGAGCCTGGACAAGAGTTTTAGCTCTGTGGTTGGACAAGAAAGGTTGTATCATAGAGATGTTATGTAGAAAGAATCAGCAAGATTTAGACATCCTGATTGTGAGGGCCTAGAGACAGGTAGGAATCAAAGAAGATGCCAGTTTACAGGCCAGAGTAACAGGCAGAATGGTGGCATCATCTATGTTGATTTGAGAAAGAAGATAGCAATATGTGTTGAGGAGGGGGGGCAAGGAAAATTAAGAGCTTTGTTTTAGCCATGTTGAGCTTGCGCTGATGGCTAGACATCCATGAGGAGTTGTCAGAAAGACAGACCAAGATTTTATTTTGGACAAAAGCTGACATGTCTTCAACAGAGAGATAGATCTGTGAGTCATCAGCAGAAATGGTGTGTGATGGATGTATGATTGTGTTTGAGGATGAGATTACCCAGAGATAAGGTGTTTAAAGAGAGGAGAAGAGGACCAAGCACACAGCCCTGTGGAATGCACGGAGAAAGTTGGAGGAAGGATGAGGAGGATTTTCTGAAGGACAAGCTCAAGGACCATTTATAGAGATAGGAGGAGAACCTGGAGAGGAGAGAGTCACTGAAGCCAAGAGTGGACAAAATTTCAACAAGAAGAGCATGACTGACTGTGACAAAGGAGACCTGAAGAAGAGCTCTGTGTAAACTTGAAACTTGTCTCTCTCACCAACAGAAGTTGGTCCAATAAAAGATATTACCTCACCCACCCATGTCTTCATGTCAAAGGTGGCTAACAGGCTAAGGGAGATGAGGATGGAGAATTATGTGTGTTTTACAGAGTATAAAAGGGAGAGCAGAAACAAAAAAAGAGAGAGAAGCAGCAAAACAGGGCAAATTCAAGAAAGTAATTTTAAATAATGTAATTCTTCAATATTTTTAGCAGTGTAAGGTGGGGATTCTAAAATCAGTCTGCACTAGGAATTAATCTCTCTGCCCTTCAACCAACCCAGACTTCAGAGCGGTTCCAAACATGGCGGCCTTAATGTATGGCACTGTTACTAGGCATGACTTCAGATTTCCCCATACTCCTGACATGACAACCATGAAACAATTACATATGCGCTAAATAAATGTTCAACATCATTTTTCTCCAAAGCACAGCTTTAAAATGACAAATTTACAAGTTTTTTTTAATTCAACAAATAATGTAATGTCAGTGAATATTTTAAATATTTTATCATATTTTGAAACAAATATAATTTCACTAGAGACCAGTGCAACACTGAGGAAGGCATTTGATGCTCATCATTGCATGAGAAAATGCTAGCTTTTGCTGGATGGCACTGAAAGGGTTTGCTGCATATTTATCAAGATAATTTATCAATATTTATTTCAGTCTTTCTACTTACCCTTTGCGGGAAAGCTTATATTTATACATTTACACATTAGAAAACATCTCTCCAGGGTAGAGAAAAAAGTGAAAATAAATAGCATGTGAAGATTATGCTGGCAGAAAATATTCTGTTGCTGCAACCAGGGGTGTTACTTCCCACCCTGTTTCACTTCCATCTCCCACGTACTCCTGGATTTAAGGATTTAGTTCTTATTCTCTACATCTGCTGAGAGACAGTATACTGTATTTATTCTTCCAGCAATTATGATATTTGGCAAGAGAAGAGGGGGGGGAGGAAGGATGTGTGATAAAAATGTTTGAATACACTCCATTATACTCATTATGAATCTGATCTTGCACAGGTGCTGAGTGCAACCAGCTTTCAGTGAATTCACTGGTCCAAGGCCAACTATACATGTCTGCACCATGTACTGGTGCAATTAGGTGGAGGAGAGGAAGAAAAAATCCACTTTCAGGGTGAAAGAATTACATTTTTTCTAGCAGGTTGATTTATTATTGTTTTTAATGACAGCAATTTGAAGTTGCAGGGTGATAGTTTAGAGGTCAGAATTCAGGTGTGACAGTTAAAGGTCCCTGATACAACAATTCAATTTATCCAGTCACATATATAGTGCATATAACCCTGTCTCCTCATATCTCCTACGCAATCTCTCTTGTCTCAATCCTTCAAAGTGCATTAGTAGGTAGCTTGTTTATTGATTGTAATTACTGCTAGTGATGAAGTTGTAGGTGTGTTGAATGTTCACTTTAACATGGTCAAGTATTCAATTGAAAAGGGTCAGGAATTCTCATTATCATGTCTAGTATTTGTGTTTTTGTAAAAGACTGTGGTCAATTGATTGAAAAATGATCAATAAAGGCCTGTGGGAATGAAAGGATTTTGCAAGGAAGGAACCAAATTGTATAGAATTGCTATTATATAAAGACTATCACAGAGTAATAGCATAAACCTCTTTTGCACCAAGAGCTCGCCAGTAAAAGGAATTCCTATTATTTAGCTAAGAAAGAGACAGAGAAAATGTAAATTTTTATTGTACAGCATATTAAAAAGATTATTTTTTTTATTTTTAAATATACCTTTTTATGTTTGTATTTTTAAGCCTCTTTACATATCCTTAGAAGATATAAATTAAAAGAATGAGAAAGGTTGTATTCAAAATCTGATTCATGATGGTATAGTAGAATATAGCCTGGAACTGGATCTGTCTGAACTTTGCTACCATTAGTATTTAATAGCTGTATTACCGTGTTACCTAGAAGCCTCATGAAGTTTGGGGCATCGTTGTGCTGGTCACTGTACACACATAGTACAATACAATAACTTCATATTCCGAAGAGCTTATAATCTACATAGAGAAGACAAAGGGTGTGGGGAAAGACAAATTATCTCCATTTTACAGCTGACAATTTGAGTCACAGAGATCTAAATGGCTGGATTCTGACATGTTTACTCATCCCAAGTAATATCTTTTTTTCTGCAAGTAGCCCCACTGAAATTAATGGAAGTATTTGTAGAGGATGTCACTACTCAACATGACAAAAGGTCCTAATTGAATTACCCAAAGTCACACAAGAAGTGTGTTTCTAAATTGAAGTCTCCTAAAACCATTCTTATGCTGCTGGTAGTAATTTAGTCCTTTTTTGTTAACGGATCACACATGAACGATTACTGTTTTCTGTAAGTATTTGCATGTATTAACAAAATAGTTTCACTTAATAATTTTCAGCCTATTTGCTGTTTGCATCAATATTGGAAATTGTTTTCCTAATAAGTCTATATTATTAGTATGACTCAGCTTCCACACATGCATTACTTTATTAGTATAAAGGCCTATTGGTTGGTTACATCAAAAATACCAGTATAAGAATATACATCCTTATACTCTGTATTCTAGCAACAATACAGTTATAAGCATTGGTCAAAAAGATCAGGCCTGGGAGATATCTTCTCATCATGGTGTGACTCCACAGGGGTAAAGTAAAGCTCTGGGAGAGAACCCCTTAGAAACCGTTACTTTTTATACACTATAATAAATAAGTGATATCGTTACTGATTATTGTACCTAAGCTAAAACCAGGTGAGGGAATTTTTGGGTTGTGCCCTGCTCTCTTTTAGGTTTAATTCCTATCTTGTTTTGGTATGTTTCTCCCTAACTTCTAGACTAAGCATTTCTTTTTAAACAAACTTATATAAATAATTATTTAATTCACTTCATGCCCAATTAACCATATTTTCTTTATATCTATTACAGCAACCCAAACTTGAAGTAAGATAACACTGGTATTTTAAAGGTCACTACAAGTGTAAAAGAAACAACCCTTCTTTCCCATGATCTCATTTTTTCTGGACCATTCTTTGGGTCTATCCCTTATGTTAATATCCAAATTCAATTTTAAACCATAGTTTACTCAGGCCCAATGCAAGCCTATATTCCTACAATGAAGCATTATTGGAATGCTGAAAGATTTGAAAAGAAGAAGAAAGAATAATGAACTTTTGTATCAAATTTTCCATTTCATGAATCGGTTACTGAATATTCATAAATAACATATAATATAACCCCACAAACCAGAATAAAGCCTAATTGGCACTTGTATTCACAACACCGTTCTTCAATCAATTATTTATATAACTTTGACCAGAATTAACCATGAGTTTGTGTATGTACTTTATGCTACAATGTAGTTCTCAAAATATCTCACAGTAGCCATTTGGAATCAAAGAAAATAAGTGCAATCAAATGCATATAGTCTTGATGTATTTCATCTTATTGATAATGGTGGAAGTATATTCACTTGTGAAAACACTGTATTGCTAATTTTACAAACTAATGTTGTTGTTTATATTAAATAGTACATTTATGGTGGAGATAAAACTTAATTGAAAAAAATCTATTCATTCTGATGGGGATTTTAAAAAACATATAAGTGTCTCAGGAACACAAGTCCTATTGGCTTTTAGTAGGACTAGTAGTCCTAAAACATTTTGTTACTTTATGAATATTCTACTCCTAAGCTCTGTCTTCTTTCTGACATTTACTAGCTCATTAAAGGGGGTATACAGCACCACGGCTAATATTTTTACATTACATAAAGGACTATTATTTTAATGTATGTACTTTATTTTTAATATAATATCATCAAGAAACTATGTTGGAGCAAAAGAAGGCTTCTATTGTCTTGGACACTGCAAGAAGAAAGACAAGACAATAAGATTATGGTTTACTAGGCCACAAATTTAACAACACATCTGGGAAATATCTGGTAATAATTCATTCCAATACAGGTCATCTTCCTTCTATAATCGATACCACCACAGCCATCCCATCACCCTTCCTTCCTTCCTTCCCCTCCAGCTATCCATCCACACATCCCTTCAACCAGCACCATTGCTGGGACCCCATCTCCCTCCCGTTATGCTCATGCGGACCTAGACAAAACCTTCCCACGTCTTAGGTTGTAGGGGGTGGAGAGAAAAGGAATGTTTATTATAATTCATAGCAAATAGAAAGAAAAGATGGTCTTGTGATTAAGGCACTGACTTCAGACTCAGGAAATATGGATTCAGTTCCTCGCTCCACTGCAGAATTCCTGTGTGAGCTTGGGAAACCACTTAATTTTCAGGGTTGGTTGGGAAATATTTTTCATCTCTACAAAGTAATTAAAAAAAAAAGAGACAATTTTGTGTATGTAAAAAAAAAAAAATCTGAAGTTTAGGGGCTTTCACTGAAAATCACAACATTAAAAAAATACTGTTTTCTGACAAAATTTGTTTATTTTTTAATTGAATTGCCGGAACCCAAAGTTTTCATTTGTTTGAGGGTTTGTCCTGTTGTTTTTTATCAAAACCCATACAATTCCATTGAAAATGGCCACTTCCCACAGAAATATCCATTTTGAGTAAAATTAGTCAAAAATATTTCAAATAAATTTTTGACTAACCCTACTAATTGTTCTGCGCCTAAGTTCTCCATCTGTAAAATAAATATAATAATTCTTCCCTACATTGTAGGGGTGTAATGAGAAAAACACAGCATAGTGTAAAGTACTCGGGCATTATGGTCATGGAAACCTACAGCAGCCTAGTTACATAGACAAATAATTGATTGATCACATTGTACCCTTTTTTCTGTTCAGGAATTATCCAAGAGATTTTTATAAATGTGATTGTTATTAAAAATCGTTCAAACAACATTTTATCCAGGTGTATTTCAGCCAGGGCATTGTTTGCAAACTTTTCTTTTTGAACAGCCCCCCAACCTGAAGCAAATACTCACTGCTGGTATTACCACACACCATACAACAAAAACACTAACCCAGGAACCTACCCTTGCAACAAACCCCGCTGCCAACTCTGTCCACATATCTATTCAAGTGACACCATCACAGGACCTAATCACATCAGCCATGCCATCAGGGGCTCGTTCACCTGCACATCTACCAATGTGATATATGCCATGTGCCAGCAATGCCCCTCTGCCATGTACATTGGCCAAACCGGACAGTCTCTTCGCAAAAGAATAAACGGACACAAATCTGACATCAGGAATCATAACATTCAAAAACCAGTGGGAGAACACTTCAACCTCTCTAATCACTCAGTGACAGACGTTAAGGTGGCAATTTTGCAACAGAAAAGCTTCAAAAACAGACTCCAACGAGAAGCTGCTGAACTTGAATTAATATGCAAACTAGATACCATTAACTTAGGTTTGAACAGAGACTGGGAATGGCTCGGTCATTACACTAATTGAATCTATTTCCCCATGTTGAAGTAGCCTCACACTTTCGTGTCAACTGTCCGAAATGGGCCATCTTGATTATCACTTCAAAAGTTTTTCTCCCCTGCTGTTAATAGCTTCTCTTAATTAATTAGCCTCTTACAGTTGGTATGGCTACTTCCACCTTCTCATGTTCTCTGTATGTATAAATATCTTCTTACTGTATGTTCCATTCTATGCATCCGAAGAAGTGGACTGTAGCCCACAAAAGCTTATGCTCAAATAAATTTGTTAGTCTCTAAGGTGCCACAAGTACTCCTGTTCTAAAACTATTGTTATTTGTCATATGTGACTAATCACCTGTCATATGTTGTTGTTTCAGATCCCTAGTTCCCTGACAATCTCCTTTAAAAAAAAAAATAATGTGAGGAGGAAAACAGAACAAATTTCAAGACAGCCTCACAAACACTTTTCAAATGAACCTCTGCCCAACTGCAAAGCCAAACAAATATTGAGAATATATTTGCTTTCTATGAACATGCTTGTGAACAAAAAGAGAAAAAATATCTTGCCTAAGACTCATTCCAAGAAACTGAATAAAAAGAGTTGCAAATAGTCAAATAAATGTGAATATTTTACGGTATTCTCCAAGCTCTGTTCATAACTATATTTTCACTGATAACATTATTTGTGCTGAAAATCCATTGTGTATTTAAGTTTACCCTTCAGATCATATAATGTAGTATGAAATTGTGTATTTATTGTGCATATCACATCAGAAGATAGGAACATAATAATGGCCATATTGGGTCAGACCAAAGGTCTATCTAGCCTAGTATCCTGTCTTCGTACAGTGGCCAATGCCAGGTGCTTCAGAGGGAATGAACAAAACAGGTAATAATCATTAAGTGATCCATCCCCTGTCACCTATTTCCAACTTCTGGCAAACAGCAGCTAGGGACACCATCCTTGCCCATCCTGGCTAATAGCCATTGATGGACCTATCCTTCATGAATGTATCTAGTTCTGTTTTTGAACCCTGATTAGTTTTGACTTTTACAACATCCTCTGGCAAAGAGTTCCACAGGTTGACTGTGCATTGTCTGAAGAAATATTTCCTTCTGTTTGTTTTAAACCTGCTACCTATTAATTTCATTTGGTGACCCCTAGTTCTTGTGTTATGAGGCATAAATAACATTTCCTTATTTACTTTCTCCACACCAGTCATGATTTTATAGACATCTCTCATATCCCCTCTTAGTTGTCTTTTTTTTCAAGCTGAAAAATCCTGTTTTATTAATTCCTCCTCATATGGAAGCTGTTCCATGCCCCTAATCATTTTTGTTGTCCTTTTCTGAACCTTTTCCAATTCCAATATATCTTTTTTGAGATATTGCTGTGCAGTGTTTTATTTTAAAATCTGTTTACAATACTTAAGTATAGCACCATATCAGATAGTTTAATTGATGGACTCAGATTAGGATTTGCATAAAATATACTTAGTTGAACAGGCCAGTAATTAAATCATGTAATGTCTCTTTTGAGTGATTTTATTCTGGCTTGCTTTAAGAGCAGCTGACTTTCAAAAACATTCTGTGTACAAGCCATTCTGTTTATATATTATATATTTTTCTATATTTCTTTTCCACTGTTCTTTATTACTAAGAGCATTTGCATGAAAACCGAATCTTTGTTTCTCAAGAGTCCATCTGCTGCTACTGCTTATTCTCAGCCTAAAGTCATAATCTGATGTTTATGACATCATCATAATTTTCAGAGCGACTAAATGAACTGTCATAAATCAGATTCTGTCTTCAGATGTGGTAAAAGCAGCAGAAACCAATGGAGGCCCAACCACAGATCCTATTTTTATACAAATGCACATAGTAAACAGCTAGGAAAGAGGAATGAAAAATCAGAAGCTCTTTAACAAGGTATCCACATAATTTCACTTTTGAGCTATGTCTACAGCAGTGGTTCTCAAAGCCGGTTCGCCGCTTGTTCAGGGAAAGCCCCTGGCAGGCTGGGTATCAAGAAAAGTTGACCAGATATGTTTCCTGTTTCTTTTTCATTGACATTTCAATTTTTGAAAATGCCTTTTATTTCAGAGAAACTGCTACCTTTGAAACTATGCAAACACTAAATTTCTGCAAGGTAAGACAATGAGATGTCTCTTCTATAAATTCCACAATTAATAGCAAGCTTATCATAAAATAAGCACACAGTCAATAATTTTTACAGCTGGGCAAATAGTTTGCACCAAGATAGTCCAGAATATAATATGCCTCATTGGCCACCTTGCTCACATTGACTTGTACTTTGTACTTCAAGTAGTCAGTGGTACTTTTCACAGATTAAGCTGTTACTCTAAGTGAGAAACAGCAGCAGAATCAAGTCAATATCGTATCCTCTAGATCATCAAAGAAAACAAAACAGTACCAGAAGGTTGGCAGGTTCTTTTCCAGTCAGACAAATTGGGACTCATCTCCAGAGAATCATTTTCATTAGGACTGGTCAATTTTTTTTTGTCAAAATTGTTTTTCACCAGAAAATTGGGTTGTTGGTTAAACACAATTTTTCATGAGAAGCATTTGCTTTCCATTGACATTTTTCATTTTTATTGAATAACCAAACATGCAAAACTGAAATATTTAGTCTGAACCCCAAAATATTTAGATTTGAATACTCTGCTTACTGTGCCTCTTGGGAATTGTACTTTCTTACCTCATGTCCCCATTATCCCTGGGCTGGGCTCCCCAGCTGACCTACATTTCCCATGCTGACCTATAGTCAGGGATTCCCATACTGTATTACCTCCTCTCTTCAAAAAGGGCAATAATTATGCATCATGGAAGATGTAACCTGATCAGGGAGTCTTGCCTGTAGATGAGAAAGGGAGCATGAGATACCTAAACTCCAACGCCCATGAAACACCATGGTAGCATTTCCAAACCAAAATAGTTCAGCTTTTGACCAAAAGTTTTGGGTTTTGTCTAATATTTCAGTATTCATGTTTTCACTGAAAAATCAAAACTTTCAATGGGGGGGGAGGTAAATTATTTCCCAACCTGTTCTTTTAATATTTTTCATATTTTTTTCCATACCAGAAGGAGATTTAAGCTCCATTTCAGACAGGTACTTAGAGAATAAATACCTAGTTGTACTGATGTCAGTCTGAATCAGGGCCTTAATGAGCAAAGAGCGCTTCTTAGTTTTGGTTAAACCATTATTTCATCTCCTTATTTAAGAGATTTATGGTGTGAGCTGGGTAGATTTAGCAACTTGAGTTGGTTTTATGATGATTAAGAAATAGAAAAACAATGAAATAGTGTCCTGGACTTGATCTATTCAAACAAGTCAAGCCTGTCTCCTATATTTGTAAAGAATGTATGAAACAGCATATACAGAAGTTTAGATAGCAGAGAATAGGGAACTAGGATGACACTATTTAGGAAAAAGATATCTTAACACAAGAGCCCCTTCTTACTGAAAAAGAAGTTAAATTAAAAAATATGGTTAGAACTCTTACACCACATACATGACTGTGTTTTCATCCATGCAAGGTTGTTTATAAGAGCACAATAAATAAAACAGTGTGAAAATAATGCAGTGGTCCATTTAAAATTTCTTTGAAAGTGTAGTAAAGAGAAACTTAAAATGGTTTATCCCAGAATAACAGTATATTCTTACGGGATCTGATCTTGCACCATTGAAATCCATGGGAGCTTTGTCATTGATGTGATGAGTATAGACTCAGACTCATGGTCTGTGTAAATAGAACTAAGACTATACAGATATTTCCGTATGGCAAATTTTTTTTTTCCTGTTGACATAGGATATGTTAATAAACTAGCACATTATTCATTCTACTTTACACAACATCAAAAAAGTTATAGCACTTTTATTTGTGCCCCTATCATGCAAACTGGTATATAGTTCACCAATATTGTATCCTTCACAACTTTTCAGTTAAAATGGGTTAACAGGTCTAAGGATACAGCTAACAAACAATTATGATGCATCAGAGTTATTTCTACACATTTAAATGTTGTCATGCATCAGCTTGTTAAATGTAATTATACATTCCTCTAAATTTTCTCCTTTTCTCTATGGTACCTCTATCAGCATTTTTGCTCTCAACTAGAGGCAGGACTCTATAAATATGGTTAACTGCTTGACTAGGACAAATAAATGAAACTCTAAAGCTGGTAATTTAAACTTCAGTTTATTTGATAGGGAAAACTAATAAGGAAATGAATCAGGACTCAGCAGTTACCGTCCTTATGTATGCTGACTCAAATTCATTTGGCTTCACATGCTAACTTGGCCCAGGCATTCCTTCTCTTTGTCCTGCCCTTTTTCCGATATGTGTGGGTATGATTTTACACACACATCTTGTTCTTTCATAACTGGAAGAACAAATCACAAGGAAAAATACATTAAACTTTAAAACATTAATTATGCTGGATGAAAACATTCACTGAAGGACTTCTCAATATTTATCCAGGCATCATAATGCAAATGATTGGCAAATGCTGGTCTGAGAACTAAAGAACATAAGACTCCTTGTGGGAGCAAGATTGGATTTTGCTTTTGGAGTACATGTAATAGAATAAGCTGATGGTTTTATCTTCTGGGCAATGAGAAACAGTAGGATCGTGACTGCAACTGTGACATAAAGAGAAGGCTTAAAGAAGCAGGAGTTTTTCCTAAAAGTAGAAAGTTACAATCAAAGCCAAAATTTAAAATATAAATCAGGGAATCTAGGAAGTCAAGTGAAGTGGAAAATAAAACCATAACTTATGGGGGAGGCAGAGATGGCTCATGGAGATTGCTGACAGATGTCATATAGATTAGGAAGCACTAATAGACAGGCCAATAGTTTGGATGGAGTAAGAGAGGCTGACAAGTCAGGTAATGAAAAGTGACCTGAAATACATCAGTGATATAAAGAATGTAAAAGAACAGATGGAGAGACTCAGTGTTGAAGGAACTAAAGGGGATGAAGAAAATACACTTCCCTGGAAGATCCTCTAAGATATCCTGATGCTGATAAGTGGATGGCACCCCAGATCTGCATACTGAGATGACCCTCCATGTGTGGAACTAACCTTTGTCCCATGTGGAGAAGTTGCCCTAGTAGCACCTGGACATATGGTGTGGGGGCATGAACTATGTGGGCAAGGGAGGACTGAATGGAGTGTGGGAAATGGAGGGAAAGGGACATGCCAGGGGGGAGTACAGCATTCCCTCCTCCAGCCTTGTGGAACTGACTAAGAAAAATAATACAGCCTATGACTGGATTGTCTTTTCCACCTCTACAAGGGTCTTCGGCACCCAGATGATCCTTGGTAACATGATTCCCTTAGACTGCTGCCAGGAAGTGGAGAAGGGATGTGGAACTCCAATGGCCAGAATTGATGCACAGAGGACCTTAGAGTCCCACAGATTTCCTAACGACCAGGGGCTTTGAGGGTATGTCTGGTATGGTTTCCATTGGGATAACCCTGATGCAGATTTCCTCAGCTATTACTTTGTAATGATCTTAACTGTGATTTTATTATTTAATGTATACTTTTGTTTGCTGATACATATAGCAGCACCGTGGCTGTTCTCTGACTTGACAATTTTGAAACTAGATCAGTTTTCAATATAATTCACAAGTACAGACTCTTACACTGAGGTGTTTCTTTCACACAGTTTGCAGCACACCTAATGAGCTCTTAATAAGCTGCCAATTCCATATGCATCCTATGACAGAAGCATAGTCGTTGAAGACATGCTTTACATAATTTGAAAGAGCTCTGCCTGGAAATAGTATGACAAATTGTTTCTGACTGAAAATTCGTCAAAATGTCTCATGTCATGTCTAGGCCACTCCTTACTTCTTGATGTATGACTTTTATTGTGTAAACAATATTTAAAAAACTGATTCTAGTTAAAAAGTGAAAAAGAATATTTAGTGTGTGTATCTATATACTGTATTTTCATTACTTATATGCATAAATTACATTTAAATATGATGAAGTGTTTTCATTATAGAACAATTATATGATACTTGTGACAGGTACCTATTTGAGACAAAAGCAAATTAACAGCCTGTCTCCTACCAAGTTTACTAAAACCTTTTCTTGAAAAACCTAAAGCCTCAAACACAAGTATTATCCTTGACCATACACAGATCTTGAGTAAACCAGGGTAATCTCTCCTCTCTAAATAAGAAGTTCAGGATTAAATGCAGGACTCTGTGCTTTACAGACTCTACCCTATTGTTTAGTCTTTAGGGATTGATTTTTACGTTAATTCTATCCCACTTGAAAATATGCTTTGGTGTGTATTCTAGAAAACAAAGAAAAAGCAATTACCTAGATTCCCAATTTATTATTGTCTGTTTCTTTTCCTCCTCCCATATGCAAACTCCTTGAGCACATTGCTTTAGCTCAGATATTTGTCTTTCCTTCAGGCACATGATCTAATCCAGTTCACTCTGGGTTTAGAACTGATGACTCTATTGAATAGCAGTTCTAAAAGGGATTAATGACTCTGAAGAAGCCAAACGTAAGGCTTAAGTTGCTGTAGTAGGTTGACTTTTTCCTGATCTACAGAACACATTTTTTTTAAATAAAATATTGAGTATACAATAAATGCTTCACCAACTGAGCTCTCTAGATTTCTAGAGTTCTGGGTATGGCATGGATCTTACTTTTCTGCTTGCCTTATTTATGTTATTCCTGAGCCTAGTTTATTATTACCTGACATCAACATTTTGATTTTGACTTTTTATTTAATATAGTAATTGATAAGAAAAAAGTCATTTTGAAATGAAAAATCACACCATTTCATTACAAAAATGTTGAAATGGAACATTTTGACATTTTCAAAATGCTTCAATTTTATTTATCTACTTATTGTAAACAGAATTTTATCAAATTGATACACTTCCACAGAAAGGTTTGATTTAATGGGAAAACATTCCACTGAAAAAATTTTGAGCAGCTTTAGTTCCAGTAGATTTCCCTAGGAACTCTCTTTTGGTGCATCTCTGCTGCAGCCAGTCTCTGTGCCTCTCCCTCCCCTCCCAGCATGTATAGTTTGGGTGTGTGCTGTGCTCTGCTTCACAAACAGGCCATTGACATATGGTCCATTGAGGATCCTGCAGTAGTGCACAACTAGGGCTGACTAGCTGCTTCTGTCTTGAGGATTAAGGAGCTATAGCTGGCTCACTGATAACCCTCTTAGTTTCCCCTAGCCCTATCATTGGCTAGCAAAGTCATCTGCATTCCTCCATACCTAGAGTACTTGAATAATCTCCTACGTCTCTTTTCAATATTGAAACTTGGATCCTCCTCTCATCTAATCTCAAATTTATATGAAATCACTTGGACTATTTCCTTCAACATGTGCATTTCAATCTCCTAAATAGATAGGGGTATGGAAGTTAAATATATGATTATTGATTAGAGTTAAATATATGACATTGATAGAGGGTTGCACACGTTATTACTTCTACAAGCTCACTGTATATATCAGGGACTTCTTGCATTCCTCCATTCTCCCCCATAAGCACACCAAATGTCCCCCATTTCTCCTTTCCAGTTTTCCAAATTTCTCCAGAAGCAACAAGGTTCTGCCCATTGATGCTTAGCACATTCCCTGAAATTCTGGAATTGATCAGATGTGGTGCTCAAAAGTTATTGCATTACAGACAGGCAGACAAACACCATCAAGTTGAGCATAGGCTTTGCAAGCTCAGCCAATGATTTGACAGGAGACGGTGGTCAAATATGTTTGGCATTACAAGAAGCTGTGGTAGTGAAGCTACAATGAAATTACAATGTAAAATCATGCAAAGATTTGATTTGACTCCTGCACACTTGTTCAAATGTGGATGGCTGCATAATGATATGTGCTGGCAGTGTGGGAATCAAAGTGGTAATTTAACACACATTAGCTGGCAATGCCATTCTATTTATATGTTAGAAATGGTATGGTATTATAAGTTACTAGATGACTCAGAACTATTTTTTGCTACATTATTTTACTAAATACATATAGGTATGAAGTCTTTTATTAAATGCATTTCAATAGCCCTTGGCTATGCAAGGACCTTGATCCTTAGAAGATGGAAAATCTGGGTCTGTATGTCCTGTTGAAAGAATGGGTATGTTGGCATTGCAAAAATTGCTTCACATGAACATCTTAGTTACAAAATTAACGATAAAAATGAAGAAATGCATGTGATATGGGTAGAAGAATATCAAGGGCTCCTTGACCTGGCTTTGCACGTAAGTGCATTGGCAAGGAACTGCTTTGTAGAAGAATGTGCAAGTGAGCAGTACATGAGATCACTAATAAAGTATTTTTGGGAATAAGCATTCGGTTGATTTTTTTATTGCTTGTCTGTATTTTACAGCATTATGTATATCTTCATATAGCTGTCTAAGATAGTTTATCAAAGACCTTTTAAAGGAAGTTTGTGGCCAAGCTCGTGATACACTTACTCATGTAGACTGGTAGCTTACGCCCAGATTCACAAAGGTACTTAGCCACCTAAGTCTGTGTTTATAGGCCTAAGTCCCAGTTTTAGACTCCACTGCAATTCTACAAAATTTCTGCTGAATACTGTAAGCGCCTAAGGTTCTGCATATGTACTACAGCCTCACTCTAGGTGTTGGATGCCTATCTCCTGCCCAAGACCCAGAGTGATTCGCAAATCAGGGAACATAGGCATTGTCTACCTAGCTTGCGTGCCGAGTCTGATCCAGTAGGCATGCTCAGAGGCCACCTACCTGAGCAAGTCCCATTCAAAATCTGGCCAGAAGAAGAGGAGATGGTGCCGGTGCCCAACTTTTACCCCAGTGGCCAAAGCGCGCACTAGGGATGTGGGAGACTTGGGTTCAATTCCCCCTTCTGCTTGATACAGAGAAAAGATTTGAAGAGGTGTCTCCCACTTATTTGAAGAAGAGGTCTAACCACAGAGCTATGGGATATTCTAATCTGGGGCTCTCTGAGTCTCTGCTATTGAAGTTGTTCCAGCTTGGATAAATAATTAAAGACTGACTAGAACAGGAGGTCTAGACCCTCGTCTCACACCTCTCAGGTGGGTTCCCTAAACACCAGACTACAGAATCATTCTGTGTCTCTGGTTCAAGACTATTTAAGTATTACCACTGTGTATAAATACTTAGAGTTATAACGGATGTCCTCCTCCCTCCCCTCGCTTCTTGCAAAAATGGCATGGTACTTAATGCCAAGAGAGGGTTTGCATCTGAGAATGCTATGCAGACAGATGTGCCTCCCTGCAGCCTGGATTAGGCGCTGAACTCTCTGTGGGGAGCAGGTCTTATGACACACTCCTCACTTTGGCACCTCTCATTGGCTAGTTTAGGTGAGACGGCATTTAGCATGCTGGTTTTTGTGAATCCCATTCTAGGGCATCTCTCTCTCTCCAATCTTTGTAAAGGAAACCGAAATGCCTAACTTAGGTTTTGTGAATCACGGTGATTTTCTAGGCACCTAAAATTAGGCATGGTAATGCTCAGCATCATCACAATTACATTCCTTTGTGATTCTGGCCCTGAGTATTTGAATGTTTATCTACTTTCCCTTAAGTCATCATTAGCAATCATAACAGCCAGGTCCTGTAGTGTCTAGAGTCCCTTTTAAAATAAATAAAATGATTGGCTTGAGGAGACACAGGGTTTCAATTGACAAAACTATCTCCACTACCTACAGCCTCAGTCATGAATCCAGTTAGACTCATTGGTGCTTATGTGGCTATCAGAACACATCTCTTCTCACTCTGTTTGGTCAAGTCTTAGTCACCATCAGGTCCTACTCCATTTTATAGCTATCTGCCCACCAACCCTACTCCTACAGCTGGTCAGTGTTCATGGTCAGAGTTCCATGCACTCTGCTCCACCACCTTTACAATTTTTGCCCCATTCACAAACACATTGATATGCATCATTTAATATCATTTGCAAAAGAGAACACAAAGCAAACTCAAAGCAATACCACAAAAAACATGGTGCAAAGATCCACTTGGGCAAATTTATAATGTATGTAAATTTAGTCTGACAGAGCTTCTATTCTTTTCTCCTATGGGGGAGGAGAAATTTTCTTTTTCCCGTTAAGCCTTCTAGCTCTGCTGCTTATACATATATACTAATAAACTTGTCTTTATAGTAAGAATAACTAATCTGGTTAACTTTAAATTCCATTTGTTTAAGTTGTCATCTTGAGGAGTTTTAATTACATGGCAAGGCTTCAGCTATTAATAGTAGTTCTTCAGCTTTATACCTATGATTCAAATGTTTTTTGTTCTTTTCTGATGAGATCGGCTACTGCATTCCTTGATGTCTGAGAAAGGTTTCATCTTGGTATTAAATATGGTCGAAACTGAAACTTTGCTGCTTAGAGCTGATGATTGATGGGTCTGATGTATTATGCTCCTGAGACTCATTGTGTGGATGATAGTTTTTCTTAATTGAGCTGGATACTTCCAGATAGGAATCTGGTCAGAATTTTTTGGGATTCCAGTTTATCCTTTGCTGTCCATAAAAATATCATGTCATTATCAATTTGTGAATCTTTCCAAAAAACTGAAGATATTTTACCATGCCAGCTGGACAAATCCTTACCTATGTACTTGTCATCTCACATCTGGCCTACTGTAACCATCTCTTGGCTGGCTTTCCTATTTCATCTATTTCCCATTTATAGTCCATTTGGAAAACATCAGCATGCTTGATATTTTAAACACCACACGACTCCCATGTTGCTCTGTTATTCAGTCAATTACACTGGTAGCCTCAGGATAAAATTTAAACTTTTATTATTTGTATTCAACATTATTCATTCTTTGGTTCCATCTTATTTTCATAATTTGATTCATGTTTATGTTAGCTACTTGAGCCCTAAGTTCTAGGTTGGATATTTTGCTTGTTATACCCTGTGTGCCGTGTGTAATTTTCAGGTACAGGGCTTTTTCACAACTGGTTCCAAGATGATGAAATGCTCTTGCACTTAATTTCCAGTCCATTGATTATCTTAGTATTTTTATTAAGACTTTTCTCTTTTCTAGTTGTTTTTGGTTTGATGTTATGTGTATTATTGTAGTTGACGTTTACCTTGGTCAGCACCAAGATGTAATAAGCAGCATGTGTGATAGCTACTTTTTATGTCTATAAATAAAAGCAATAATGACTAGAACCATTAGGATATTATGAGTTATAAACAAAGGAGGTTAATTAATTAACTGATAACCTGTTTAGCTAATTACATTATATTATTCAGTATATACTTACTTACATAATCGATTCCATACTCTGTGTGTCTATACGCAGAGTATGGGATGATTTATGTACTTAAATATGAATTTTATAGAATATGCATACTGAACATGCCTTAACCTGCTCTTGGCTGATGTAAGATCTCTATCAGTCTTGCAATAGTTGGAGAACGTTTGAGATGGAGACACACCATTAGACAATTACTTAGACAAGTTAGATGTTTCAAGACACCAGGGCCTGATGAAATACATCCTAAAATTCTAAAGACGCTGACTGAGGAGATATCTGAGCCATTAGTGATTATCTTCAAAAAGTCATGGAAGATGGGAGAGATTCCAGAGGACTGGAAAAGGCAAATCTAGTGCCAATCTATAAAAAGGGAAATAAGGACAACCTGGGGAATTACTGACCAGTCAGCTTAGCTTCAGTACCCAGAATGATAATGGAGTAAATAATTAAGCAATCAATCTGCAAACACCTAGAAGATAATAAGGTGATAAGTAACATTCAACATAGATTTGTCAACAACAAAGCATGTCACACCAATGTAATAGCTCTATTTGACAGGGTAACAAGCCTTGTGAATAGGGGGAAATGGCAGATGTGGTATATCTTGATATCTTTAATAATGCTAAAAAATAGGGAAATACAACCTAGATGGAGCTACTGTAAGGAGGGTGCATAACTGGTTGGGAAAAAAAAAAACATTCCCAGAGAGTAGTTATCAGGGGTTCACAGTCAAGCTGGAAGGGCATATCAAGTCAGGTCGCAGAAGTTCTGAGTCTGGTTCTATTCAATATCTTCATCAATTATTTAGAAAATGGCATAGAGAGTACACTTATAAAGGTTGTGGACGATACTAAGTTGGGAGGGGTTGCAAGTGTTTTGGAAGACAGGGTTAAAATTCAAAATGATCTGGAGACATGATTTGAAGTAAATAGGATGAAATTCAATAAGGACAAATGCAAAGTACTCCACATAGGAAGGAACAATCAATTGTACACATACAAAAGGGGAAAAGACTGTCTAGGAAGGAGAACTGCAGAAAGGGATCTGGGGTTCATAGTGTATCACAAGCTAAATGTGAGCCAACAGTGTAACACTGGGGTACAAAAAAAGAAAACATAATTCTGGGATGCATTAACAGGAGTGTTGTAAGCAAGACACAAGAAGTAATATTCTTCCACTCTGCTCTGTGCTGATTAGGCCTCAACAGGAGTATTGTGTCCAGTTCTGGGTGCCATATTTCAAAAAAAAATGTGGACAAATTGGAGAAAGTCTAGAGAAGAGAAATAAACAAGATTAAAGGTCTAGAAAATATGATCTGTGAGGGAAGACTGAAAAAATTGAGTTTGTTTAGTCTGGTGAAGAGAAGACTGAGAGGGACATGATAACAGTTTTCGAGCACATAAAAGGTTGTTACAAGGAGGAGGGAAAAAATTGTCCTCATTAACCTCTAAGGATAGGACAAGAAGCTTAAATTGCAGGAAGGGTGATTTAGGCTGGACATTAGGAAAAACTTCCTAACTGTCATGGTTGCTAAGCTCTGGAATAAATTGCCTGGGGAGGTTTTGGAATCTCCGTCATCGAAGATTTTTAAGAGCCAGTTAGACAAACACCTGTCAGGGATGGTCTAGATCAGGGGTAGGCAACCTATGGCACGTGTGCCGAAGGCGGCACATGAGCTGATTTTCAGTGGCACTCACACTGCCAAGGTCCTGGCCACTGGTCCGGGTGGCTCTGCATTTTAATTTAATTTTAAATGAAGCTTCTTAAACATTTTAAAAACCTTATTTACTTTACATACAACAATAGTTTAGTTATATATTATAGACTTATAGAAAGAGACCTTCTAAAAACGTTAAAATGTATTACCAGCACGCGAAGCCTTAAATTAGAGTGAATAAATGAAGACTCGGCACGCCACTTCTGAAAGGTTGCCGACCCCTGGTCTAGATAATATTTTGTCCTGCCATGAGTGCAAGGGATGGACTAGATGACCTCTCGAGGTCCCTTCCAGTCCTATGATTCTATGACTCTGGACACATCTACTGCCACACCATCCCCTGCATCGCCCCATGACATTCTCCCCAACTGTCTCAGAAAAGGAGTCTTATGCATACATTTGGGGTGAGGTGTTCAATTCTAGTCTTCTGCAGAGCACCTCTGTGCTGGGGGATCCAGCCAGCTGCTCTTTATGCTGTCCCAGCCAGTTCAAAGAGGCCTCAGGTCACTCACGAATTGTGCCCCAGAGTCTTTTCCTTTGCATAATTTGCATCTCATAGATCAATAGACTTTAAGGCCAGAATAGACCATCATGATCATCTTGTCTAACCTCCTGCACAATTCAGGCCAAAGAATCTCACCGACCCACTCCTGTAATAGACCCAGAACCTCTGCCTGAGTTTCTGAAATTTTTGTACAGCTGTGTGGAGTACATTCCTGCCACATGTTTTGGATGAGATGTAAAATGAAGGCAATTGGTTATGATCATCAGAGTTCTTGTTGCAGTCTACATAGCAAGATATGTTAATGCTGGTGTCTTAACCATATTCCAGATGGTGAAAGTGTGAGCTGACAGACAACTGCTGTGTTTACCCACAATGCAGGTGAATTTCAGTGGTGGATGCAGTGATTCACAGTGTTATAGTCTGAATAAAATTAAGTCTTAAAAATGTTTTGGGATCACTTGGAATAATAGGCACGTACCACAGTGTAAGACTATTATTGTGTATAATATTCAAATTCACACAAGAAGTATAAAATCACTAACACCCCAGTATATTCAAATGCATGAGTTGTTTACATATTATCAAATGTCCCACATACAGTGAATTGCTGAGTCCTGATGTCTTGCACTGACCCTTGAATTGTCCCCATTTTTTTTAAATAAAAAATGTCTAGAAAAGTATCCAGAAATCTTGTAGTAAGCTGAAAAGTTACAGCTGTCATTTGTAGGTGAACTGCTGGAAGTGGTTGTAAAGGCAATGAGACACATGATAGATGATGGGTCCACAGAGGTTGTACTGGAGCTGTCCTTGTCATTGGAATCAATAGAACATATATATTATAGCAGAAATACACAATCATATAGAAGCGGTATATATATTTGCATATGTGTAGCTAAATATTATAGTGTTTACTTGTTATTGAATGTGACAGTGAAAGTTTATTTTAAAATTTCCAAGATGATTACCTGCTTTCCATAAGGGTATAACTCTGAAAAATTCTCCTTTTCATATAAATATTTGGAAGGTGAATATAAAATGTTTTGATCTTATGTAGGTCTAAAAAACTATACAAAGAAAACAGTAGAATCAAACCCTTTCTCATAAAATACCTTACACATTAGTTAGGCATATGTTGTGCTGAGATCACTGTATCACACTGACCAATATCATCTCATTCTTTCTTTGTACTCCCCTATCAGCCTGTATACATTTGTCATTTCTTGTCTTATACACCAGACTTAGGTGTCTAACTCCCTATGAGGGGCAGGGATTAGACTACTAGACAAGCAACTGTATGTGAGCTCCCAGTACCATGCTGTGGCAAAAAGGACCAGTGATCATTGTGGGTATAAAGAGGGAAGTAGTAAGCAGTAGTATAGAGATGATTTTATCTCTGTATATTGCACTGGTGAAACCAATACTGGACTACTGCATACAGTTCTGCTCTCCTCATTTTAAAAATTATGTTGAAAAATCAGAGGGTTCAGAAAAAGAGCCATAAAGTGATTTGAGGGCTGGCAAAAGATTTCTCACTGTGAGACTTAAAAAGATCAATCTGTTTAGTTTATCAAAAAAAGGATCAAGAGATTACTTGATTACAATGCATACGTACCTTCACAGGAGGGAAATAGGGGGTATTAAAGGGATCTTTAACCTAAAATAAAAAGACTTAAGAATCGAGAGCTGGGAACTGAATCCAGACAAATTTGAATGATAAATAAGGCACACATGTTTAACAGGGAGAATGAGTCACTATTAGAACAAATTAGCAAGGGAAGTCGTAGTTTTTCCAAATCAAGACTGGATGCCTTTCTATAAGATAAGCATTCACAAAACAAGAGTAATATTTTAGTCAAACTCAAGTTATGAACTCAATACAGGGGTAAGTGAGTGAAACGTAGTGGCCTGTGTTAGACAAGAGATCAGATTAGATAATCGAATGGTGCATTCTGGCCTTAATCTCTATGAATGAATCTATGATACAGGGATATAGCCACTGACTTCAATGAACACAGGATCAGGCCCTATAATACTTATTTTGATTAAGCAAGGAACAGAAACAATACCATGCATCTTATGTATGTGAACCTCAAGAATCAAAACTCATAGCATTTTTTTTCCACAATGAATCCTTAGGGTAAAAATAAAATTCACACCAAATATTTTAAAAAATGATACATCCAAGGAAATTGTAATATTCTTGCAGATATTCTACCATCAGAAAAAGGAGCTAAATTATTTCTTGTGAAATATTACTCAGCTGTATTAGCCGTAGTGCTTCTTGAAATACTTGCGGTATGTATATCTAGAGAAGTAATCCACTTACCAGTTTGAATAGCCCAGAGAAGAAAAAGCCAACACAATGGTTAAAAGGAAACTTCTTGCAGCCAAACTGTAATGAATGGGAGGTTAAACAATGTGTATAATAAAATATAAGTGATACCACAATATCAAGGTGCAGAACTGTAGTATATAAGCAGACAAACTGTTCCTATTATGTATCACACTGTGATACAGAACAGGACTTTAAAGTGCTAGCTCAAATTTACTTGCAATAATGGCAGCTGCTAGGGACAACTTGTGTAATTTCCCAGTAGAAAGAAACATAATGTCCCATACCTTTATCACTTCAGTAAATAGCTCTTATGGAGAAGATTTTATTTTGCATGACTTTTCCCACCTAACAGTATTAGATTTTAACATCCATATCTGACTATTAAAACAAGGTCAACATACATACAGAACCACTGAGTTCAGATAAGATTACAGAGACAATGACTGCACCACACCTTTAAGTGGGGGATTATTTGTCTGGCTGGCCGAATGAAGGGAACAGTGCTTTATGGCTGGGGGCGGGGAGAGGAAAACTGCTACGAAAGGGAAAGAGGGGTCAGCTTGGTCGCTGACTCATCCCCTGAGAATGAAGGGTTTAAAAGGGACAGCCCTGTGTCTGAAGTCCCGTTTTACATGGAGCAGCATTCTTAATGGCAATTTTGGTGCTTTCGGAATCAGCGAGCTAGTTCCCGGGCTCTGTAAGGGCACTGCGGAAGGGGGCTTGAAACTATGTGATATACATTAGCTGGGACAAGCACGGACATAAACTTGTGATGGTCAACTATTGATCAAGGAGGCCAAGGAGCATCTGTTATCCTCTGGGAAGGCAGTGAGTTTGGTTCTGCCCCATGAAATTTGGTTCCCACTCATTTTGAATTGGGGCCACAACAGCAGCAGTACAGCTGGGTACAGGGGCAGTTCAGTTTTTTTGCCTTCCCCACAACAGGCTCAGGAAGGGCTTTGTTCATCCATGGCGAGAAGTGCGGTAGGCTGTATGTTGCAACTCATTATATAAATGTAGGGTGGATGTCCAGTGCAGGTACTCCAAAGGGAAGGTATACAGAGACAGGTCGTTAAAGGACTGAACAGGGGTGGGGGTTGGGACTCCTCTGACTGATATGGCAGGGAGAAAACCCCCCTTTCTTATAGCCCACCTTAACCCTCCTACAATGAGCAGTGGATGGTAAGATCCCAGCAATGGATTGGCACAGGGGGACCTGGATGGAAAAAGAGAGGGAGCTGGTGGAAGCCCCCCAGGCAATATGGGAAAAAATGTGGGGTTATCTGCACTGTACACTTTTTTCTGCCAGGTAGTCCCAGACATCCTGATAAAATCCATAAAGTTGGAGCCTGATAAAATCCATGTCAAATGTCTTTTGTCCTTCTTTCAGTATAGCTGGACAATATATCTGTGACAGAAAAGGTGAGGCAGTAATTAAAAGAGGAGGTACTGTTCTGGCTGCTTATAGTTCTGCAGATCCCTCAGGGGGAAAAAGACAACAAAGAAAACTAAAGAGTGTGAGAGTCAGAGTTAAACTGTTTCATTAGTGATCACTATACTGGCCCAATAACTGTGTACATAAGTTTAAGAGAAAGAGTTAACAAAGACCAGCATCATTAGCTTAAGAAATTAAATTGGAACCAAAGTCACTATGTAACACCAACAGACACTGGTTGTTGGTAGGCAGGATTGAACCTGGGACTTCTAGAGTTAAATACATGAGCTGTTACTGCATGAGCTAAAGTCCATATAGCACTCATTAATCTCTAAGTGGGCTCCTTGCCACTAGATAGGACAAAATACCACACCCAGGAGGTGTTTGGGTTACATACTTCCCCTAGCTGAGGAAGTGTGTCCTGAGTTTCAGAGACTTCCCAGCAGGGCTTTGGAGTGGAGCCTGGAGCTGGAGCACGGAGCAGCTCTGGAGCTGCATGTTTTTGCCTGGAGCCGGAGCACAGCTCCAAAGCCCTGCTTCCCAGTTGAAATCCTGGATGAGCCAGTAGGTGTGTGGGTTACAACTAGTCACCATTTCCCCCCCCCCCATTCTTAGCACCTACATATTGCCTTCTGAAGACACAGACTGAAAGTACAATATTGATTAGAGAAAATAAAAGTTGTTTGCCTAATGTTACGACCAGCCATATGAGCTTTAAAAAGGACTGCTAAAACAAAGCAAGATACAATACCAAGACATAAGATGGTTCTGTGGTAATGGAAATAAATTCATGATTTGTGTTTGGTAAGTTCTTTATGAATTTGCTGCCTCAATTTGCTAGACCCAATTCAGTAAGTCTTCTGCTCACAGAGGTCTTGCAGGATTAGGCCCAAAGTTTACAAAATGGAACTTTAAAGACTTTTCATTTAGACCCGTGGTTTTCAAACTTCTTTCATCAAAAAATTTCAAATGGAGATGCAGACCACTTTGTAAATTTAACCTGTGGTCCGTGGACCCTTACCCTAGAAGTCTTCAATTGAAAACTGAGTGAACAGAATTCAACTATAAATGTTGCATGTGCTCAGCATGGCATTTGACTCAGTGTGAGAAATATTGCTAAACTGTGCTAGTAAAAGTAAAATACAATTCAGATATTACACTGCCCAAGTAAGAGTTCCCTGGCCCTATGTTACATGTATACAACAGCCATTTAGAAACATTAAGCTTGTTTCTGCCCTCTCTCATAACTCACTCTATAATGGTTCGCAGAAATGAATTCTAGAGAGTTGCTATCTGATTTCTAGCTATCTACAAAAAGTCAGTGGGTTTGATTCAACATAGCATTACAGAATCTTATCTAAATATTTGTCTCCACCTTTAGGATCTAAAAAATGAGGCATAAGAACAGGTTTTCCCTTGAGACTTTCAGTATCTTACCACTTCTCATCAGGTCAGAAATGTCATGATATAAAAAGCATTCTCTTAGTATTTTGGAAATTCTGTTTACAATCCACATTGGAACCTAGAAATGCAAAGACAAAAGCAAAAAGTTAAATAAATATTTATGACACCCGCCTGCATAAAAGGACTTGATATAGATTCAGCTCAAGTATTTACAAAAAAAGTGACATTCTTTGTTCTCATTTCAGATGTTTCACAAACCAAAATCAGATTTTGCAGTACAAAAACTCAGACTCTGTTGGAACCAGAACTCAGACTCTGACAACCAGTAATACCAAGTCAGATATTTCTTGAATGGGAGGAGCAAATTTTTCAGATTTTCAAATGTTTTGCTTGCTAGTCACAGCACATCCTCACTACCCAATTTGAGGATATGGGGAGATACCCAACAGACCCCTGCCACAGCAGTGACTGGCATAGACACCCCTGCTGTGAGTGTCTGGGTGAGGGTCAGGCAAGAGTAAACCCCGAGCAGGGAGGGATGCTTCATACATCTGCCAATCCCAGGTGGGGCCCATGGTGTTTTAAAGTCTCTCCCACAATGTCAATGCCCAGGCCTGTTAGTATGAACCCCCTAGCACAGAGAGAGGGCTCTCTGCACCATTGCCTTCCTGGGAAGGAGGCACTGCCAGTGTTGGAGGTGGGATTACACTCCCTCTGCTGCTCTCTGGGTGGAAAGGTGAAGGGCCGGGGTGGGGGGAGAAATAACATGGTGATTGGGCAGAGTTGCTGGGTCATGTGACTGAGGTCTGCCGTACAGGCCCTCCCATTCAAGAGCATTCACACAGACTCAGATTGGGTGGGCCTGCGTGCTGATTAGGTTGGCCATGAAGGAGACTCTATGACCTATTCTACACCAGTAAGTGACACTCTTCTGGTGCTTACTTGGTATTTTTTCACTTCAGATTGCATGAAGTGACACTGAAACAGTTTCAGAACTGCTTGCCCCATATTAGGATGCAGAACTAGAGAAGCATCAGAATGACCCTAAATTTGATGAGAGCTCCTAGTGCAGTTTCCATCTGAAAAGCTACTGGGTTCTGCCACTCAGTTGCTGCAACTGTAAAGATGGTTGCCGCTTGAAAAGTTCCTGTCACTAGGGACCTCTTCTCAGTGACAGCTGATCATCCATTCCCACTAGTCTGAAGCTTTTATTTTTATTGTCTTATTTATGAAAATGCAAGGAGAGCTAATGAAAACACTATACAATATTTTTGAACTGTGAGATAGTAAAATCTTATGCAACAAGAACAAAGCTTTTTTCTCATGAGAAACCAATGAATTACCACAAATTAGAGTTTAAAAGAAATCCAGGGGACAATGATGAGGAGTTACATTTATATTGTGGTAAGTCTTGACTCGACTGGGGCCCCATAGTGCTAGTCACTGTACAAACATATAATAAATGAAAGTCCTTGCTAAAAGAGTTTATACCTGTAATCCTTCTGCCCATCTGAGTTGGCAGCAACAAAGGCTGGGTTCAGTATCTAGGGATTCCGTTTCAATAACACAATGCAAAACTGGCTCGAGCCCCCACCCAGTGACAATTACATAACACCCCCCAGGCGCCTCTAAGAGGCAATACTTCCCTTACATGGTCCAAGGCCGACTGCCCCACCTCTCTGTGGGGTTCTGCTGCAGCCTTCACCACCAACTGCTCTGCTCCGCCAGCCACTCCGCAAACTGCTCCACAATATATCTTCAGGTCCCCCCACTACTTAACACAGCTCTTTAGTGATTTCAGCTTGCAGTAGGGGAGCCTCAGTGCTGGTGCACCATTGGCCCAAAGTGAATTCAGCTCAGCAGTCTGTAACTAGACTCCTAATAGAATCAAAATTAGGTCTGATATTCCACAGTGGAGAAAGAAGGGGGAGCAATTGGTGTTTCAGGTACTCAAAAGGGGAACCCCATACCATCAGATACAAATATCTATCTATCTATCTATCTATCTATCTATCTCTCTCTCTCCCCCCCCACCCCCCACCTCTCTCAATTCACTGGGTTGTGGAACCCGTGTCCCTTGTCTAGCGAGTGCTACTTAGTTGAGGGCGAGTCCCTCTGTCATAAAACAGTTCCACTGTACTTGATTCACATAATAAGGGTAACAACACTTTATTCTTCCTGCCCCAATAACAGAGAAACTGGGGATCCCACAGCAGCCCAAGTGACCATTTGGGCTGCCGTGGGCTCATGCTAGGCAGGGTGGGTGTGCCTATGCAAACAAGATCATCCCCTGAAGTTCTTTTCCACAACTCACCACAATTCACCACCAGATGTCAGGGTAGAGTTCATCCTGACTCTGCTTACATCCCCTAAGAAACAAGATGGGACAGATGAATAAACATACAGGTGGATCAGGGTCAGTTTGAGGCAACACAGTAACAAATAAATATTACAGGATTCGTATCATTTTTGGCTAGGATTAACAAACTCTTACACTGCTCTATTATAGATTTAGAGAACCATATGGTTAGAAGGGACTGCAAGGGTTATCTAGTCTAACCCCCTACCAAGATGCAGGATTTGTTGTGTTTAAACCATCCAAGATAGAATCATAGAAAAAGCACCTATTCATCCCAGATGAGACTCAAACCCACCACTGCCTGGTTTAGGAAGCTACTGCCTTATCCATTAGGCACTTTTATTGGGGAACGCTCATAATCATTTAAGAGTACATGAGGTTTTCTTAGGTAGATGTCATGAAACAGAATGTAGTAGTTTTGCACACGTCTAATCAACATCAAAATTAAAGTGCCAGATTTTCACAAGTGCTTACCACCCATGATCGAGGCCATATTTTCAAGAGAGTTTGGCTCCAGTTAAAGGGCCAGATTACCTCAAGAGCTCAGCATCTGAAAATCTGGCTTTAGGTGTTACAGTTGGAGCTTCTGGGTCTGTGGACTCCTTTGAAAATCAGTTCCTTATATAGTTGCCCATACTGCAGCCAAGTTTTTCTGAAATTCTGATCCCAATTGTGGAAGCTAAACACTTGGATCTATGCAAAGTGCAGCCAGGCCTGCAGGTAGAGAAGGTAATATGCTACTTTTCAAATGATGGGATATTTCCCACACTGTTGTAGTGAGACTAATGTGCATCCATCCTTGAATCCATAGTACTACATATGGACAAGGGATGGGATTAAGGGTGATACAAATGGTATATACTAAAAACAAACAAACAACTGGTGATGTATTGCCCGTCATTTGAAATTATCTTTTTTTAAGGTTTACAAAACTTCATTTGACTTTTTTATGCTACTTTCCAATTTGTGGTTCTGCCTGGGATTAGACTCAGAAAATTGCAAATGGATTATTTAACTCTGATGTCTCAATCCTACTACTGGGAGAGGGGAGAGAGAGAGAAGGAGATGAGGGAAAGGCAGAAAAGATGTAAAGAGAAGGGTGAGACAAGAATGGAAACTCCAACTTCACCAACCTATGAAATTTTTCATGAGTACAAACTAACTCTTTCATACTTCCAGGAGGTAAATTCATATATAGGCATGGGAAGCAGATTTAGAGAAAGCAAAATCTAAACAATGAGGGTGGGAGAAAGAGAAATATAGCTTCTATTAAAAGGAAGAGAGCAGGCATATTTAAAACTTGGCTAATGAGAATACTCCATGGAGCACGTACAAGTAGTTCCACTGCTACCCCTTCCATGGAGGGTGGGCTCTCCCCTGCTGACAGAGCTAGCTGCTAGCTGATATCTGCCAGGAGAGCTGTTAAGTTCTGAGTACAGCCTCCTCAGTGGGGCTGTGATTTTAAAGTTACTGTGTAATGGAGTGTATTTCCATTTACCATATGATGAGATGGCCTTGTCTGTCAGCCAGGGAGCCATTTGATGTTATATATGGTTCAAATGAGCCAAAAAGAGAGAGAAAAAAGAAGATTCAAGAGCCTTGAGCCCTCTAGCAATCGGAGATGGTTCCCCTATGGCAAGAGGCCAGGTCATTTTTTAAAGATCTATTTGGTTCTGAAAATTGATTGAGCCACGTTAAAGAACTTAAGGAAACGGAATTCAAAGGGCATGGTGATTTTCTGCTGAATCAGCCATCAAGGAGCTGAGCCAATTTCTATGAGCTATTTTTATTTATTTATTTACCACTTTACTAATGAACGGACCCTGTGCTTGTAATATCTTGGATCTAAATGCCTTCCTGTGCTGCACAGATATTGCTGCCTCTTCCAATCCCCAAAACAGAATTTGCTTACTATTTAATTAGTCAACGTGCTAAATAAATCATATATTTAAAATGATTAACATAAAAAACTTTTAATAGATTGTGCAATTTCAACTTCCCTGAAACTACAGTTAGTGGACTAAATTCAAGTCTTTACCCTCAGACTTTCTGGGACCAAATTCTGTTCTCACATATTCTCATGGATGTAACTGTTAGCAGAATGTACTCCCACTCTGAGCTACTCACACTCACTCTAATGGTGTGTGAAACATTGTAAGCTGGTGAAACCTTAAAATATTGCAACCTCTCATATGATGAAATAAAATAATAATAATAATAATTAATAATTAATGTAAATTTAGGTTGGATAATATATACCCTGAGGAGCTGGAAAATGTATATCCACTTTTCATTAATAGGCTTGTATGTTACACTAGTTCAAAGTCCTTAGATATCTATTAATTATTATTATATTACAGAATCAAAGATACTGAGTGGGTTTAAATAGGTAAAAGTGTCTAATGTTAATGAAAGGAGACCAAGTATAAGATATCTCTGCATTCAGCGCAATATCAATATAAATAAACATTGGAGAAAGCCTTGCTGAGACTGAAATACCCAGCCAACAAGAAGTGCACTAAGGAATTTAATAGGGATGAAATCGGTAGGGTCTTCTAGAAATATAGTAGGAATCTATAGAAACTTTTTCTAAAAAAATATAGAATATAATAAACAATGATATTGCTTGGATATACAATTTTTATTTTGTAGGTTGGTTGCCTACTGTTGACTATTTGCTATTCATAATGAGAGATTGGTCACGTTATTGTTTTCTGTTCACTAACTGGATAACTGAAACCTTTAAAAAGAAGAACAGAGGATTGCAAATGCTCATGTTTCTGCACACGTATCCATGAATATTTGCAAATACTGAAATACAGAAGGGACATTCTCCAAACATTTTTGCAAGCAAAAATCTTTTCACATGAATCTTTGTGCATAGCAAATAAAAGGGGACACTAACATAATCAAATCAAACAGTTGTTTAACATTTGATTGCATATTCCCAAACTATGCTTTGCAATGGGATACTGGCTCTGTTTGACACTGTGAGATCATTCCCATTTTTTACCTGCCAGATCAGATGTAAGATAGAGAGGGTAAATGACCAATATAATTGCAGACACAGCTTAAGTAGTACAGTAGTTCAATGAACTAGTTTATCTCACCCCCGGCTTCAGGGAGGTAATTCTATTCATAGAGTATTTGGTAACTTTGATCTGAAATGCACCAAAAGTAAAACAGCCAGCAAAGTGTGATTCCTCTGAGAGAACAGTATGGTAAACTCAAACTGTACCAGATAGGCAAAACTGCATACATGGGCTAAGGACTAAGTTAATAAAGGCACTTAACTGTCTCTTTAGGCCTTAAGATCAATATTTAGGCACCAGTGACATTCACAAAACCACTATTTAGCTGCTGCCTAACCCTGTAGGTAACTAAAATCCCTAGGCACCCAAGTTTCTAACAGTGAGCATGCACAAAAATGCTTAAATTCTGATACTGCTGAGCTGCTTGGTGCCCAAAGCCCAAGCGGTATTCTCAAAGTAGGTGTTCCCCCACCTAGCTCCCTTACGGGCCCGAACATGCTTAGAGTGTGACTCACCCACACAAAAGACAACTGGGAGCAAGGATTTTGGGGCTGCCAGGTGTGTGCATAATTGTTCTCAGTAGTCCAAGGGTAAGGGCACTCATGTGGCATGTGAAAGAACCCAGCTTGAATTCCCACTTTGCCTGATTGGAAACAGTTACTTCAACCCAGATCTCCCACATGACAGATGAGTGCCCTCACCACCAGGGAATAGGTGTGTCTCAATCTCTCTTGTAGAAGCTGTTCAATTTTGTGTAAATAATCAAATAGTTTTTAGAACAGGAACTAGAACCTGACTCTCCACTGGACTATGACTATAATGGGGAAAGAATCTCTCCCTCTCTTTTTCTCCCCCTCTCCCTGAGAGAAAGACCTGACTTGGCTTAGGCACCTAACACCAGGAGAAGGTTTACAGCTGGGAAGCCCAAGCACCTCTCTCTGGCCCAGACTTACATGTCTAATTACCTTTGAGGGACAAAGCTTAGACTACTACTGCTTAGCACTCACAGTTTCCCACTCAGCTTGCTGGCTTCTGTGAATCCTTTCTTAGGAACCTAACTCTCCCCATGCATTGTAGAGGGAGCCCGGGTGCTTAACTCGGAGTTGTGAATTCCACTGGGTGGCAGGGCGACTAGGAGTTAGGCATTGCAACACCTAAATCCCATTTGGGAATCTAGTTCTAAGTATGCAAGCCTTTACTCTGACAAATACTCAGGGAAATCACTGGGAGTTTGCCTGTGTAAAAACTTCGTAAGGACTTCAGGAATTGACCCACTATTTACAAGGGTTAAAATAGTCTATCTGCAGTGTCAGAATACTTTTTGTACCTCTATGGATTCTATTCATAGCCTTTTTCAAATATCACACTATATGCAGGATTCATCCAGAAGAAAACTATCCTTGTGAGTCAGGTCAGTAGCTCCCTCTTACTGAACATTGGAATTGCAGCATAGACCAAATCTATCTGTTACTTTATTTAAACTAATACAGTTGCACCAGTGATGAATTTGACCCCTAGCTCTAATGTATTTTGCTTTCTATACAGGGTTTTAAAATAGATGCAGGGTTGTATGAAGTATCTACAGTGACAAGTTCAATAATGCTATGCATATGTTGTTCTAAGCGGGCTCTCTATATGGTGAGATCTGCATTGTGTCTTATACATAATCCTGGTAGCTTTATCTCACGCACACTTCTACTTCAAGTATAAAGAAGCCTCTAAAATTATGTTCTGAGCAGATCTAAAAATAACTTAAAACAATAAACAGGCCCTGGAGAAATCTGAAATAGATATGAAATGGAAACAAAACAAGCTGTACTTGCTAATTTCCCATGGATGTTTGCCAAAAGGACAACACACCTGCTTTCATCCAAACCTGATTCAGTCAGTGTGGTGCCTTCCATAGTAAAATCCAATCATATTTCTCTTAATCCACCAGCCAACCTGGCAATTCTCACTAAGACCAGAACTGCACCCTGAGTGAAAAATTGTGTGAGATGACTCTCCCAATGGTTTGGGTTTGTCAATACCAGGTGAAAAGTAGACTACAGACCCCAAATCCACTGTGCCCCTCAGATTCATTGGAGGCCCAGGGCCATGCACACAAAGATCCTATGGATTCTGCAATCCCTGTCCTTCCCCCGTCCATCTGTTTTCCTGGGACAATGGCTCCTATTGTTAGGCACGGAACTAGCTGTGCAAGTTCTACATCTCCTGAAGCTGCAAGAATACTACCTTGCTCACTTAGGGCAGCTCAAAGAGAGTGGTGCTGATTAACTGAAACCAAAACTTTTGATGGGAAATGGTCTGTTTCAATCAAATTTTTGAGACAAAATATTTTTGAACAAAAGGCTTTGAAAGTGTCAAAATGAAATATTTTGACATTTCTATATGAAAAAAAAAACATTTTGAAATTTAAGTGAATTATGGTAAGACAATTAAAAATGGTCAAAACCGAAACAACACATTTTGAAATTGTCAAAACAAAATGTTTCAATTCACCCAAACTTAATATTTTCTTTAGATTTTCTGTTAACGAAAATTTTAGAGGTTTGAACTTTTTGTCCCCATTCAAGATGGAAAAAGTCAGTATCTTGAAAATGTTCATGGGATGGGAAAACCATTTCCTGCCCAGATCTAGGTAAAACAATTCTTGTTTTCCTTTCTTTGTGTTTCACTCTTTAAACAAAATTTATGGAATGCTGGATTGGTTCACCAAGAAGTCTGTATAACTGTGTAAAATGCATAATCACAGGAATGGCTATTATTTGGAAGCCCATATTAATGGAGAGTGGCGGGGAGAATAAATACGTCTATCCATACACTACACAATACAATATAAACACTCTGTCATTTTAATTACTGATTTTATTATTCTGAATATAACAAATGATGGCAAGTTAAGAAAGTTGTCTGATCTGATAAAAACACAAGTTTTGGATGTGTTATCATACACCTGAGATACACTGTTCCTGTTTAATATTTTACAAGCCATCTTTATTATCCTCTCTCACAACATTAGAGCAAATCTGCATCTGTTAAAGTGAATTTTATTTGTCATTCTTGGGTTTAACTGTTCCCTTGTTCTGTTCCTGTATTGAAAAAACGATCCATTACACAACACATGGTAAATACTTATTAAGATTTATTTTATTTTTATTGCCTTTGCAACATTTGCTTTTTAGCTCCGGTTATAAAATCTCAAATCTTCTTCAGTTGGGAACTTGACATCTTCCAATAAAAGGGCAAAATGAAATACTAGCTAGCAGAGAATAAGATTTTATGGTAGGCATATGTTTTCTGAAAAAATAAAACAAAAGAAGATATCCTAGTGGCTTTAGAATTTCTAAATTGGACCACCCAATTACAATTATTCTCATATAATATACAGGGACCAGTGTCTCTTTAGAGCCAGATACCATATTATGTTTAGCCATATAGCTTTTCAAAGAAAATAAACTACACAGCAATAAGCATTCTTGTATCCAATTATAATCAGGCCCCAAGCATGGGACAAGAATAGTGTAAGGCCCAAATTTTCATAAGTGGCCTCTAATTTTGATTGCCTCAAATCTGGTGGGACTGATTTTCAAAACCTACTACTCCAACTGTAGTTGTTGGCAGCTGTGGAAGCTCAGTGCCTCTGAAAATCATTGGCTCTATCTGTCTAAAGTTGGGAACCCAAAAATTGAGCCCCAAAATTGGAAGCCCCTTTTGAACAGTTGGACTTAAATTTATTTTTTCTTATAATATTCAATCAATATTACCACTTTTTTTGTCCCAGGATCTGCTGCCAGGTTTTTCTAACCTTATTTTAAAAGAGATCTTAACTTGGGTTTCCATTTTGCACCCACATCTTTTGAAGGCCATTTGTTGTCATGTAGACCTCTAACTATCTTGTTTGTACTGCAGTCAGCAAGTTAGATATGAAACTGACATTAATTGTGCCTGCAAGTCATGGTGAGGGGAAAATTGAGTTTGCTTCTCAAAATCACGCCTTTAATGTCTTTTGTGGTTTGAAAACCAATATGATGTGCACAATTTTAATATAGCTTTTCAATGTTCTGTGTTTTAGTAGAGCAGCTAATCACTGGAATCTTAGCAAGCTAGCTATGAGAAGTAAAATAGCCACTCAAAATGCAGAACACTGAAAGAGCAAACATCCTATAGTATTCCACCAGAATCTACAGAATATATTAAGCACTAAAAATGGCAAGACATTAAAATTCTTTTGCCTCATTTTTTGACAAAGAACAGAAAATAGCACAATATGAATCCATTCTGGTGATAACGCTTATAACATAAATGGGAACTGGTACAAATTTTATCCATTCTTGCTCATATCTTCAGATTGTAATGTCATGATCCTCTGCAGTTACCTGAGTGCAAAGTCATATGAACTACTAGCTTTCAAGTCAATTTTTACTGTTGGCAGTGGGTCCAGTTAACTGAAACTGCAGTTTCTACTTTACTAAAAATAGGCAAATACAATAAGATACAATGTGCTGAGCAATTTGAATTCAGCAAACAGTAATGGATATTTCATAGTTATATAAGCGTCTCAGTTTAACTATTGCATGGCTTGTGATTTGAAGCTTTATTTCCCTCCCAGAAGTTCTGTATATGTCACTGAATATCTGCAAGCTCTGGGTTAATTATATCCTTTTGTAGTTAAGTACAAAGAAGTGCTGTATGACACCACTTATGCTAATTCAGTGATGTGGGATGTAGTGAACATTTAAAAATAGACTGTGTAGCTATATGTCACAGGCTTGGTGGATTCAAGGTTATTCCAATACATAGCAAGTAACGTTCTGCTTAAATCCTGCAGTATTACAGGTCAAGCTGATCAGCCCACAGCATTCCTCTAAAGCATTCCAGTTGATTAGATCTGCCCAGCTTTGCTCCCTCACCTACAGTCATTTCTAATGCTTTTCTGACATTAAAAGAAAACCTAACTATTAATCTACTCTGAATCCCCTCCTACTCTATAGCAAACGAAATCCCATTTCATAAACTATTCTTATTTTTAAAAAAGAACATACAGCATTTAGCATTTTAATTCTGCGCTTCACAAGAAGAAATATTCCAAATATGCAATTTTTAATATTTTCACAGCAGTTCAGAAGAGCATGAAGCAGATGTAAGTTAGGATACCGAGTGGGGTTAAGAAAAAGAAATATACCTGCCTATTTGAAATATCAGGATTCCTTCAAACTCCTGAATTCATGGGCTGTAATAAAGAAAAAGGAACCCTGGTGCATATGCTATGGCACTGTCCAACAGTGAGGTGGCTGTGGAAAGAGGACACAAGAGTGAAAATAGTGCTTGGTTTCACCAACAAACCTCACCTGATAATTATATCCTAGGTTTTATACCTACTATGCTGGGTTTAAATCCACCACAGAAACTTTGATTCTTGAGGGATGCAAGGATTTCCAAGCACATAATTTTAAAAAATATGAAAAGTAGGCTTATGTTCATAATAGTGGTATTCGGACCTCTCTGGAGTTAGCAGCAAAAGGAAGAATAGCTTATTGATGCAGAGAGAAATTATATGAATTTGAAGAAATGTGGACACTGTTTCTTGATACATTTGGATAAAGGATGCTGAAATAGCTTTAATAATGCCAGACTTCCATTCCATCTGACCTCTCCACTTTTCCCTTCTCTCCTCTCACCCCCTACCACGCATCTCCTCCTTCCCATCTTTGCCTATTTGTGCAATTTTTTTTCCATTATTAGTATTGTTACCCCCACCCTAACTTGTTATGTTTGTGTAATATCTGATTTTGTATTGTCTGGTCTTGCAGCTTTGACAAGTTGTCAAGTTGAGTAACTGCATAATTTTATTGGCTACCTGTGAAATGTGTGGTGTATGTTAACATACACAAGCTGTAAGTTGTATACCTTTTCGTATTTTTATTGTTTCTTTATGAACATTAATTTAAAAAATCACATACAAACAGACAAGGCTCCTGAATTCATGAATCCCAGATGCTATTGAGAAGGTTTTCAAAAGTGACTAGTGCTTTTGGATGCCCTCATTTGAAACACCTTCAAGGGCCCTGATTTTCAGAAGATGGCGCGCATCTACAGTTCCTCCCACAAAATAAGGACTGTTTTAAGATGTCTTAGACACTGAGGGCTGGTCCACACTAGGGGCGGGATCGAACTAAGGTACTTCGACTTCAGCTACGCTATTCGCGTAGCTGAAGTCGAAGTACCTTAGTTCGAATTTGGCGCGCTTACCTCGCGTCCGCGCGGCGCCGCGATCGAAGTTCGCGGCTCCCACGTCGACTCCGGTAACTCCGCTCGCCCTGCAGGAGTACCGGAGTTCGAAGTAGCGCGTTCGGGGATCGATTTATCGCGTCCAGACAAGACGCGATAATTCGATCCCCGATACTTCGATGGCTACCCGCCGATTTTTTTTGAGACACCAAAAATCCTAGTCACTTTTGAAAATCTTGGTCTTTGCTCATTGAAGTAGTATAAATACCGATGAGATGAGAGATAGAATACCTGCATGTCTAAAAGAATAGCATAAGAATGATTGGGAGAACATATAATGAAATAGTATGAACTAATCCAAAAAAGCCCTATTTGAATTCTGGGGACCAAAGTAAGTTGAGTTTCTAAAGGTTCTCATCCAAGGAAAGCTCAGTTTCTAGGGTTCTTGTCCAGTAAGTTGAAATATACTTGCAACAATATATCACCAATCTGTGCTCATAGTGTTACCACAACTTAGCCACATTTTAACTAGTCAAGTTCAATGCTTTTTGACTGTGGTTGTTAACATTTCAAAGACAAAAAAACAATTGGCCAGTTTAAATTAATTAAAATCAGGAAGTTCAGTGCATCTGCTTATACACCCTTCTGCTCTTTCTCTGGTGTCCATTTGTTCCCTTATTGATTGCTGAACTCCAGCTTCCTGGAGACATTAGTGGTAGCTTAAGCACAAGAGATCATGATTTGATTACACATTTGTTATGTGCAATCAGAATAAAATACAAATTGGTAATTTAATTTTATCTGTGTGTATATGTGTTTGTGTGTGTGTGTGTGTGTGTGTGCCTAACTTCCGGTGCAGACTCCTAAGTCCAACATTTAAGCATCACTGGCATTCACAAAACCACTGCTCAGATGCCACCTAACCCTGGAGATGCCTAAATTCCCTAGGCACCCAAGTTTTGCTGGTGGCATCCTACCTAAGCACTGACGCTGTGGAGATGATCAGCATCTAACTTACGCCAAAGCTGCAGTGGAGTTCATAAACTAGGCATTCCCCACCTGTTCACCTCTGGGGTCTGAGCCAGTAGGGATGCTCAAAGCATGCCTAACCAGTACAAACTATGAAAAAGGAGGTGCTCCTCTTATACTCCATATCCCAGTAGCTAGCGCACTTGGCCAGAATGTGGGAGACATAATTTTAAATCCCTGGCCAGCCTGATTTGGAACAGGAACTTGAACCTAGGTCCCCTATCTACCAGGTGAACAGACAGGCCAGTGGATGTCAGAGGTGGGGCTGTTTCAATCTGTCCTGTTGAAGTAGGCCCACTTTTTATAAATAATTAACTCTTCAGTTGGCCTGGCCAAAGAGACAGGAAGAATGACTCTATAGACTAGTGATTAGGACACTCACCTCAGAGACAGAAGACCTAGGTTTTTTGCTCCAAATCAGGCGGAGTGGGAAAGTGCTCTAACCACTGGGACATTGACTATAAGGGCAGTGGTGGTAGCAGCACCACTACTGTAATTTTTCATGACACAAGGATAACCTGGTTTAGGCAATAACTCCTGGAGAGTATTCACAACTGGGAATCCCAAGCAGAGGATGGTGCCTAACTCCATTGGGGTGGGGCTCAGACTACACCCATTTTCTCAGCATTTCCTATGGGCTCCCTGCTCAGTCTGACTTCTGTACATCCTTTGATTAGGTGCCTAACTCTCCCCAGGCACTGTATTGGGAAACTGGTTGCTTATTATTAATGTCATGAGATCTTTTTATGAAGGTATAACAAGTTTGGTTGATAAAGGTAACTGTAATATACTTAGACTTCTGTAAGCCATACTTCTGTAAGCCAACTATAACAATACAAAGCTGACATACCACACATTAAATGGATTGAAAAACTGGCTTACTGACACATCTCAACATGGAATTGTAAATGAGGAATCATCATTGAACTAGTGTATCTCTAGTGGGGTCCTGCAGGGATTGGCTATTAAAACTACACTATTTAATAATTTGATTAACAACCTGAAAGAAGATATAAAGTCATCACTGATAAAGTTTGCAGATGACACAAAAATTGGGGGAGTGGTTAAAAAATGAAGAGTACAGTTCATTGACAAAGAGCGAACTGGATCATTTGGTAAGCTGGGCTCAACCAAACAGTATGCATTTTAATTCAGCCAAATGTAGTCATACATCAAGGAACAAAGAATGCAGACCATACTTAAGTGAGGAGGAATTCTTTCCTGGGAAGCATTGACTCTGATAAAGATTTTGGGGTTGCAGTGGATAATCAGCTGAACATGACCTCCCACTGTAACATTGTGGCCAGAAGGACTAATGTGATCCTTGGTTGCTCAAACAGGGAATCTTGAGTAGAAGTAGAGCCATATTACCTTTGTATTTGGCACTATATGACCACTACTGGAATTCTGTGTCCAGTTCTTATGTTCACAGTTCAAGAAGGATGTTGATAAATTGGAGAGGGTGCAGAGAAGAGCCACAAGAATGATTAAAGTATTGGAAAACATGCCCTATAGTGAAATATTCAAGGAGCACAATATGTTTAGCTTAACAAAGAGACAGTTAAGGAGTTACTTGATTACAGTCTGTACCTGCATAGGAATTAGAAATTTAATATCAGAAGGCTCTTAAAGGTGGAAAATAAAGGTATAAAAAGAGCCAATGGAAATTGAAGCTAGACAAATTCAGACGAGAATAAGGTGCATATTTTTAACAGTGAGGATAATTAAACATTGGAAGAATTTATCAGTATTGGTTCCATCTAGAACTTTTTATAGCAAGATTGGATTTTTTTTTCTAAAAAAAATATGCTCTGGTTCACACAGGAATTAATTCAGGAATGTTCTATGGCCTGTTTTATACAGGAAATCAGATGAGATGATCACTGTGCCCCCTTCTACCCTTATAATCTATGAATCCATGGTCACTGGTCCCTCAGAGCAAGAAAAAAGAGGAGTCCAATATTTTCAAAAGTGATTATTGATTTTTGGTTGCTCAATTTTGGAGTATTTAACTTGAACATGTTAGTGATTTTCAGAGGGTAGGTATTCGGTTCTTTTGAAAATCAAACTCCTTTATGATGGCTGAAACTGGGTACCCAAAAATTGACTCACTGAAAATGACTAGTCACTTTTGAAAACTCTGGCCACAGGCCATATACCAGATAGATTAGGCATTCTAAGATGCCTGGACCAAGCATAGCTATTAATGGACTTAATATTTTCTTAAAGAGGTAACCCTTTAAATTTTCACCACTTTCCTACAATCTATAGAAACTTTTGGATGCCTGCTATTTTAACAGCCCCAGAATCCTCTGTTAAATTTAAAAAGTGCCATATTTAATCCACTTTTGGCTCCTATATTCTTAGTCCAATCTAACAAAGTGATGGTCATTTAATTGGTGACTGTGCATAACAGAAGGTTTTTACTGACTCACGTAGGCTCGTTTCTCGAATTATAGCTTGACATTCCATTCCATTTATATATGTTGCATGTGACTAGGCCAAAGACTCTATTTCCAGCTTTTAAGATGAGTTTTGGCTTTATAATTTGCAATTCCCTTCAAACCATACTTCAAATACACCCCTGACCTAAGATATAAATAAAATGTACTATACTTTTCCTGAAGTGACACATCAATCCTACTGTACCAGCTCAATGTGCATTTGTAATAAAGTATTAATGAAAATAGTTCGGCACAACTGAGGTTAAAATTAACATATACAAATCCAAAGATAATAGAATTGAAATGGGAATGAAGCATGGCCATGGTTTGTTTGATGCCATGGAAGAGAGTAGGATTTCCTTTTCTTATCAGTGGTAAGCAGTGACAGAGCATATGTGTAAGTGTAGAAAATTTGCAAAACATGCATGCAAATTTGGACTACTCTTGCAGGTTTCTAAGGCTTACATTATAAATCATCACCCGTGGAAAAGCTATTTTGTAGGCTACCATTTGCTTTCCTCCTTTTCATGTCAGATTTCTTTTTTGTTGATGTTTTTGGCATCTGACCACAGAGCTCACCACCCACAATACATCACAGAAGGCCAATCAGTGTGAGGACGGGAATGGGCTGCTTTCCTCTTTTTGAAGCCCCATATAAAATTCATCAGCTCCTAGATAACAAGATGAGGCAGGTATGAAATCAATATTATTAAAGATTAGTTTGGGGTTTTATTTATTTTTTTGTTTGTTGGTTGGTTGGTTGGTTGCCTGTTTGTTTCACTGAGTTTGGTTTCACAAATGTGCTTTTTAAAGTATTTCACCCTCACAAGGAAGTGATTGGGCTACAGCATCAGTTTATTCTTACAAATTATATAAGCAATATAATAAATACTAGAAATAATTATGCTCATGTGACCCTGTCAAGGTTCCTTCCCCACTCTGAACTCTGGGGTACAGATGTGGGGACCCGCATGAAAGACCCCCTAAGCTTATTTTTACCAGCATAGGTTAAAAACTTTCCCAAGGCACAAATTGCACCTTGCCTTGAACAGTATGCTGCCACCACCAAGTGATTTAGACAAAGAATCAGGGAAAGGACCACTTGGAGTCCTATTCCCCCAAAATCTTCCCCCAAGCCCTGTACCCCCTCTCCTGGGGAAGGCTTGAGAATAATATCCTTACCAATTGGTACAGGTGAACACAGACCCAAACCCTTGGATCTTAAGAACAATGAAAAAATCAATCCGGTTCTTAAAAGAAGAATTATAATTAAAGAAAAGATAAAATAATCACCTCTGTAAAATCAGGATGGTAAGTACTTTACAGATAAACAAAAGATTCAAAAACACAGAGGATTTCCCCTCTAGGCAAAACTTTAAAGTTACAAAAACAGGGATAAACCTCCCTCTTAGCACAGGGAAAATTCACAAGCTAAAACAAAAGATAACCTAACACAATTCTTTGTTATTACTTACTATTTCTGCAATATTAGATGCTTATCTTAGATATGGCTTAGGGAGATGTATTTTCCCTGTCCTGGTTCCTTGTTGACTCTGGGAGACACAGACAAAAAACCTTCCCCCACAGATTTAAAAGTATCTTCTCCCCTTATCTGAGCTTCTTAACCCTTTACAGGTAAAAGAGGAATTAACTCTTTACAGGGTAAAGAGGGATTTTATGCTACCTTTAGCTGTATGTTTATGACAGACCTACTAAAATTAACTTCATGCTATCGGTCCAGCCTACTCTCTAGTTTTTGTTTCTTCCTTTGTCTTCCCTCCCTGTACACCCTTAATATTTCCTTGTCTGCTTACAGGTTTGTGTGGATAAAATAAAAGCCTGCTTTTCTTTTTCTGTTCCTGTTTTACTCTATTACTATCCTTTATTGAGCTGTGGTAGCTTTGGAAAAGCCACCAGCAGGAAAAATATTTTAAAGCGTGCAGGGCCTGCTTTTTCCTTAACAGCTATGCATATTACAATAGCCTTAACTGATTTTCTACCCTATCAGAGCATTAAGCAACTTGTTTCCTAGGGCAATGACACTTTCACTCCCTATTGCTGCCCTTTTCCACAACCTTCATGCTTAATTGTGTGCAATCTTTATCTTCCACCTACGCTAATTCTACAGAACTTTCCGGTGCATGGCTTGCTGCAGGACCACATGCGTCAAACAGTGAGCGGGGATAGTGGGGGGTGGGGGGGAACCCCTTCCCCATTTCAGGACATAAAAAACATGCAGGAATTGGACACGGTGGCAGGGGGGAGGGGGCACAGGTTCCCTGCTCCATAGAACCCCACGTGGAAGCAGTCCGGATGACCAGCAGGGGATTGGGGGGGACAACACCTTCCCCCATTGCAGGGCATAAAAGCAGGCAGTAGTTTGGGACACGTCAGCAGGGGGGAGCAGGCACTGGTTCCCTGCTCCATAGAACTCCCCACGTAGACCCAGTCCGGATGGTGAACAGGAACAGCAAGGGGGGAGCAGCCCCTTCCCCAATTCAGGCCATAGAAACAGGGTGGAGTTGGGACACAGGGGCAAGGGGGAGCAGAAACCCCCTGTGTTCAGCTCAGAGGTCTGTTTAAAAAAACAAAAACTTCCCTGCTCAACTGCAAGGCGGGGGGGGGGGGGGGGGGGGGGGGGGGGGGGAAATAGTGCTCAATCCACTCCCACATAGAGCCAAGACAGTGTCAGGTAGGGGAAGGCAGGAACCACCCCCACCCCGCAAAACGCTACAGGAGGGAGAAAGAGGGCACTGGAACCAACACAATTTTGCATATAGCCCATACAGTGTGTTGGGGGGAAGAAACCTCCCATTCTCCTCCAGCAGGTAGAAGAGGGCTCTGGGCAGCTCATTTCAGCCCCAAAAGTCAGTCCAGACAGTTAAAGGGGGGATTATCTCAGACCCAAGTGGGGTCCCCATAGAGGGCCAGTAGAGAAAGAAAAAGGGGAAAAGAAACGGGGGCGGGGGGGCGCACTTTCCAGTCTGGGAAAGCAGTGGTTGGGCTGGACTGGGGGATAGGAAGTGGATAGGGGGCTACAAGCCATTCCCTGTTTCAGTCAAGGAGGGAGAAGGGGCAGGAGCTGGTAAGCGGTCTCAGCATGGCTCCAGGGGGACACAAAAGGGAAGGCTTAATTCTCCTTTTCCTCTGGCACCAGTGGAGCGGGGTAGCTATACGACAACAGATTCACAAAGGGGGGGTAGAGTTCTTTACGGCTTACAGGGGGTATAGGTACAAGAAGGAAAAGGAGGGGGGAGTGGGCCCCTCCCATAGCAGTTGCAGTGTACATGGATGTTTAGGGAATCATGGTGCAGTTTTTCCCTGCTGTAGCCAGAACACAACAGGATGGGAGGAATATGCATTACCCTCTCAGTTAGTTTCATTACCACAGGAACCCAGAAAGTAATCAAATCGCACACAGGGTGGACCCAGTGCAGTTGGTTGGCCCCAGGGCAAGCCAGGGACAGAGTCCATACAGCAGGGAAAGTGGCTGGGGGAGCCTGGGGTAGTGCACCGGAGTATCAAACTCAGTCTATCAGGCTTGGGGAAATGGGGGCACCAGGTGCAGCATTTGCTCACCTGAGTGCATTGGATTGTCACAGACGGCCTATCAGGCTTGGGGAAGTGGGGGCTCCAGGTGCAGGTCTCACTCACCCAACTGAGCTAGCGGCGTCCGATGGGGGGCCAGTTAGCACGGAGCTGATACGATTAATTAAATGTATTGCATATGAGGTTGTTTCCACAGCTCTACAGGCTGTACAAAGCGGAGCAGGTCACGCAGATCCAGGACATCCCGCTCAGGTGATTTCAGGAGCAACGGTAGACGCACAGGGCAGGGATTGCCATCCACGAACCCAGACAAATGGTGTTCACGGAGCAGGAATGCCAGTCGGCAATGTGGCCCATTACAGAGGAACAGGTGCTGTGATACAGGACAGCCGGCTATACACACAAGGGTGTGGATCTGTGGGCATAGTATTGTGTTTTGGATGCATAGGCACACATCCAGGTTGCCCGAGGGCTCCCAGCTGGGATTCGGTGGAGAAGCATTACTCAGTTGGCATACGCGGAGGGGCATGTTATGGGATCAACTAATATCGCTGTTGTATGCTGAGTGGGTGCGTCAGTGGCCACTGGATATATTGGTGATACACCTGGAAGAAAATGATCTGGGAACACTTAAAGTGGTGGAGTTAATGCTTCGAACTAGGAGGGACCTGATGCAGATCCTGGCAATTTTTCCAGGCGTTAACATTGTCTGATCGGATATGCTTCAGCGCAGGATCTGGTGGGAAGCCATGAACCCCACCAGGGTGGACAAAACCAAGAAGTATGTGAACAAGGAAGTGGCCAAATTTTTGTTGCCCTGGGGGGGACAGTAATTTCACATCCTGGCATATTCTATGGGGCACCGGAGTGATTTTGGGAGGATAGAGCGCATCTGTCAGACTCAGGTGCTGCCATATTTTTGGCTGATATAAAAGAGAGCGATGCCCCCCCCCCATCATTATAGTCCACCTTAACCCCCTCCTACAAGGGGTGATAGTTGGTAAGGTCCCGGCAAAGGAATTGCTGGAGGGACCTGCATGAAAAGCAGGGGAATTGGTAGAAGCCCACTTCTACCCCCCTCCCCCCCGCCCCAGAATTGGCTGGAATTGGAGGTGCCCGGCAGTGGATCTGCTGGAGGGACATGAACATAAAGTTGGGGGTGGGGTGGCTGAAAAAAGCACACACACCCCGGTGAATTGTGGGGGTTTTCACCTGCACTGCACATTTTATCCACCGGATTAGTCCCAGACATCTAATAATAAAGTTGTGGCCTGATTAAACCCATATCTAATGTCTCTTGTCATTCTTTCAGCATAGCCAGACAATCACCACCCTGCATTTTAAGGGGGAGAGGTCTACCCTATCAGAGCAGTAAGCAACTTGTTTCCTAGGGCAATGACACTTTCACTCCCTATTGCTGCCCTTTTCCACAACCTTCATGCTTAGTTGTGTGCAGTCTTTATCTTCCACCTACGCTAATTCTACAGAACTTTGCTGTTTTTCCTAGCTATAACTGAACTTTATCACACAAAGCAACTTGATCCTCCTGACTTCACATCACTTCTGTTTTGATGCTTTAACTCCTTTTCATGATCTTAACAGTAATACTGAGAGCTACGCCTGTTTTTTCACAATAGATCTAGCAGCTTGTTGGGACTGTATCTTTAGTGTACAACTCTCCACGGTTTCTGGGGGTTTCCCTTCAATTTGTTCACCTAATGTGATCTGTGTAATTCTGTTTCATAATTATATTTTAGCATGCGAACAGGAAGGCTAACAATGGGAGATAAAAGTCTCTTGAGACATTAGAGAAAACCTGCAAGAGATCTTGCTAAAATTTCCTGCCAATAATGATTTTGCTGATAAGTCTCATAATTACTAAGACAGTATGCCATTTAGCATCCTGTGTAGAAAATCATAACAACTTGATTAAGATATTGACAGTGTAGCAATTCATTACTGAGGCTGGACAAACCACCTCAGTAACACGTCTCACATGATTGACAAATAATGACATGACCTTTGTCAAGGGCAAGATCATGCATGGATCTTCTGTGGGAAGCACATACGGAGTCTTCCTGCCCTTCAGTGCCCGATACCAGAATCACTTATAGTTGTACAGGTCTGTCTCATCTTACGCTGGGGTTACGTTCCGCGGTCAGCGCGTAAAGTGAAAACCACGTATAGTCAAAATTACATTGAGTGTAATGGCGGGCAGAATCGCCCGCACTACAGAAACAGTATTTAAATTGTTATTTTTTCTCTTTTTTGTTTGTTTTTTTCTTGTTTTTGCCGACCGCATAAAGCTGAAATCGCACATGTTAAATGCACCTAAGATGCGACAGACCTGTAGTCCCTACATTAGGGGGACTGCTCACTCCATGCACCACGGAGGAAACATATTGTTTCACAAGGAGAGAGAGAGAAGCCCCTTCTCTATCAACCTGAAGATCAGACAGGCAACTTGAGGATTGTGCAGACTATTCAGTCTAGCCTCAGCACCAGAGTGCTCAGGTAGGGATTGGGTCTCTAAAAGCAGAGGTCATGGCTGCTTTACTGGTCAGCCACCTGAAGGACTTAAATAGTGAGGAGAGTCATGCATAAGAAACTTTGCCAAAGCCAAGGAGAAGCTGGTTACTGTATAAGAGAGTCCATTGTTTTAGTGAAGATTGAGAAAGACTATGCCAGCAGTGCTTAACATAGAGAGAACAGAAGTGTATAAAGTATTGTTCTACTTGAAAAGTGGCATGAAGCTGGAAGAAAATATCAAAAGGAGAGTGTATGTAAACATTAGTGAGCATCAGTGAGCATCGTTTATCCTTTGATCTATCTACCACACTTACAATGGGACAATACCTCAATAAGTTTGACTTCTGTATAGTTAATGATAAACGTCCAGATTTTAATGCTTGTTGCTATCTGAGAAAAAAGGGTAAATACAGGATATGTACAGTACCTTGATGAGGCAAGTCTCAAATGGTCTCCTTAGGAATGGAAGAATGAAGTAAGGCTAAAAAGGGTCAGAGTACAAGCTGGTAAGAGAGGTAAGATTTCATTGTAGAAACACAATTCTATGGTTAAAGTTGAGTTGCCATTTCCATTAAAAATAACACTTTTCAGTGACTATAGTGCCATTCTGAATCTGCTCTAGATTGAAATTTGACATACTGTCCAAGTTCTTGTCCAGGAAGCTGATTTTCCACCCTTAAATATAAATACAATGGCGTAAATCTTCTTCTTGGGTCAGGAGAGGGGGAGGAAAGAGTTTAATGGGCACATAGGATAGAATAGATTAGGATAGATAGCTTTATATGGTGCCTTATATTGAAGCTACCTAGTGGCAATAATATAGAGCCATTCAAAGGTCTTCATGTTTGCTTCACAATTATTTGAATGAGAAAACTGATTCTCCAGAGTTAAAGAATGTGCAGACACTATTTTCTAAATACAAAATGTTTCCATTTCTCCTTGCTTTCTGGAGCTTAAATTAGTGGAATTTGAATCCTTGGTATATTCAGCAGTGTCCTAACTGATAGTTCATGTTTTGTGACATGCAGTCCATAGTAAGGTATGATATGGAAGCATACAATCCTGGGAAGACAGGGCGCATCAAGAAATTCCCAGAGCGTCCCATCTGTGTGTGGGGAAGGATGGGGTACTATATTAATGTGCTCATTTACAGGGTGTAGCATATTCTCCCACATGTAACTAGGTGAAATGTAATGGCCTGTAATATACAAGAGGTCAGACTACATGATCTAATCATCACTTTTGACTTTAAACGATATGGCCAACATGTCAGGGAGTGGGGAATAGGACTGTGGGTGGGAGTGGGAGCCAGAGCTCCACCATTTCCTGTCCACTCTCCTCCCATTTGCTCTTGATGGAAAGAATCTGGCACACAGCCTCTGCACTAGTCCAAGCACCCTAGCTGCAAATGTGCTCTTCCTTGATGAAGGCTGGCAGGAGAAGACGGGGGAGGGGAGAGACAGGTTACAATCTAGTCCTACATTGGCAAACATGCAACAGGCAAAATGCCCTCAAATACCTAGTCAAAAAGCTACATGACAACTGTGATCTGCAGGGTTGCACTCATATTAAACATGCTAAAATACTTCTCAGCTTTGCACCCACAGAAACTTAGGGCCAGATTCTGCTCACAAAAGTTTACCTCTTTTGTTCCATAGTAAGTGAGTGAGATTTAGCCCTTAGTGTCCTCATGAAGATCGCTGAATTACTGGTGGACTTGCAGGGTGTCCTTTGGGACACAGTATGCTCAGGAGTCATCTTTCTGCATGTGTAGCTGATACATTTATTAGAGTGATCCTCTCCTCTGTAGTTAAGGTTCCAAAACATCTTCATTGTAAGGGCTTCCTCTCAGATGCTCATAACGTTAGGAAACATTTACCTTTACGGCTAACATTTTTTATGCCATGCTGTATTCCTTTTTTTATTTTTGTTTTCATTTGAGCAATATCCTTTTGACTAGTTTTGAATTATGTGAGAAGAAAAAAACAGATACTTTTCCTATTGCTAAAAAACAAAAATCTAAACACTTTTTTGACAGATCCATGGCACAAATGGCTGGCATTTGACATTTTCCCATAGACACTGTCCTCACTGAGGTCTGCAGCTATTTCGGGGATAGTGAAATTTTAAAAGTGAAACTATTGTAACCAATTAAAAGAGAGCAATCTTATTAAGCACCTGCTATAATTTTAGCAGTGTTTAATGACTCTGTCCCCGTTACAATGAATATTTTCCCAACTAACATGAGCTTGTTGGAGACTGTAAGTATCCCAATGAATGACACAGGAAATTGCTCTTTAAAAATGTAACATCTTAACATCTGGTATGGGGAGTGAGAGAGGCGGGAAGTAGATGGGGTTGGAAAATGTTTGCACAGGTTTAGTATCACTCTACGGTTTCTGCTGCATTCTTTGACGTTACACAAATGCCAGCTTTTTTGTTTGTTTAGAAAAGGTAAGTGTCTGTTTTGGATATTTTTCTCCTTTAGAATTATACAGTCATCACTGTGGGCTTGATTGTGGTAGGGCCTAAGGCAGGCATGGGCAGTGGGGAGTAAGCATGGCATGTGTGGCTGTATTTGATCTCCTCTGATTGTGGCTCTAGGATCACGGAGAAGAGTAGGGGCTGTGTATCCTAGCCACTAGCTAGGCATGAATGGGAGAGGGGCACTCTAGCAAAGGAGTCCCTCACAGAGCTAGAGTGGAGGAATTGTGCTTTTCAGAGCCATCTGCCCTTAGCCAAGGGTGGATTAAGACAATTTGGGGCCTTAAGGATACTCCCTGCATGGGAACTCTTCCCCAGATCTAGGTACTACCCCTGCTTGAAATGGTAGTGAGCCACACACAAGTCACCTGTTGGACTGGGAGAAAGGGATACCACCTCTCTTCTTTGGATAAGTTGGGTCCCCCCTCCCCATACCAAGCCGAGGACTCTGTGAGTATGGCACCCTCTGAGGTGCCTCTCACACAAAGTCCTCTGCTATGGTAGAGTTGGTGGAGACTCCCAAAGCAATAAAACAAATGGGACAGTTCACAACTTTTACAGCTATTGTTTCAGGGCACTGGCAAACATCACCTTATCTGCTACACTCAGGTTATGTTTTCAAGCTTTTCTTTGCAGCCATGATGGTTAGATTTTTTTTTTTTTTAACAAATGACAGCTAAGATTCTGATGTCATCATGTAAGAGTAGTTCCTATGCTTTAAAGTGCTTTTAACCTGTCAATTATGAAGGAAATTCAAGAAATAGGGGTCTCCACCTGCTCTTACAACAGGACCAGTTTCCTGAAAAATCACAAGATTGGAAACCAGGGACTTCTACACTGTACCCAGTACCTTAAAACATCGTTAATGTACTGAAAAGGGAGCATAAACATTTGAATCATTAAGGAGTTTATTCCCTAATTCTCAGTAGCATTTGCCAGGTAACCTTACTCTACTACAACTACAGTACCATCCTAACTTGTGTGCTTTTGTAACCCCATCAGCTAGCTCACTGGTACTTCACTGCTTGAGAGTTATGTGCTGCTGTACTACCAGTGTTTTAGGTACACTGGGTGTGGTTTTGCTCTGCTGTTTTGCTGTCATTTACAAAGTTGTGTAGGCTTTTGACTTTGTGCAATTGTGGAAATGCTTCTACTTCTTTAAGGTCTAAACAGCCTGCACTCACAGCCATCTGATCTCCTGATGGCCCTGAAAGAAAGGGATTCAATCAAGATCAGAACTGTCTAAAATAATGGTATATTTGATCTGACTTATATGAGCACTCAGTATGGAATTTTCTGTATGGAAAATATTATTGCAAACCTCCCTTGTAGTTTTTTAGCTGAAGCCAAAGTGCCAATGTTCAGGAGGCTTCCAGACTACAGACAGGAAAGCTTTGTAAAACAAAACAAAACAAATTAATCAAAACGTGGAATTGGGAACCCCTGCAGCTACAGGTTCTGTAAGTGCCTAAAGCTGTTTCTGTCTGAAAATGATATACCTTTTTATCAAACTTGGGGCAAAAAGTCTACTTTGTTCAGATTTAGGACATAGTGCTCACACTGAGATGTAGCCACAAGAACTAGATGCATTATTGATGAACAAAAACAGAATATTAATTCACAGAGGAGCATGGTTTTTTTTCTTTTGTTTTTAACTTGTTCAACCCCAAGTTGTTCTCTCCGTGGTGATAAAATATTCCATATCATTTTGGTATGAGGCCTCATTAAGTACCTGCATTCTGTGTCTTTCAAAACCTGTGCTTGAACGCTTTCTAGCTCCTATTTAGGCCCCAAAGCCCCCAGTGAACTAAAGATTCATGAATTTTTAAATACAAAGAATTTGCTCAAATGACTATGCCCCTCCACCTAGCACAGGCATGTTTTTCTGTTCATTCACTTTCTAACATTACAAAGATTATTACCAGGTATCAGTAACAATATTTGGAAGGTCTAGCTTCTGACTTGTGACATCACAGTCATGCAAGGAAACAAGAACCTCCACATGATGGCTTCACAGTTGTGGCTACTTGCCCACATACTCTCTCCATGTAGCAAGAGGGAGAGGAGTGGGCTGTGAATGGGCAGAATCTGTATTCCACCCCCTTGCTGGCCAGAGTAGTTAAACCAGAACAGGATGGAAAGGAAGTGCTGGTATAGATCAGCAATATATTAATCATCCCCATAAGAAAGAAGGAAATAGTGAAGAAACTGTAACTCAGAAGTGTGACTGAGTAATACTGTCTCTTGGGGCTACCCTGAAGGTAATGGAGTTTACCCACAATCCTTTTCTCATTGTTGTATTGAAAGTCATTATCTAGCCCTACATGACTATAATGCTCAATACAAACGTTGAATGTTTCCCTCCACAAAACCTTATGAATGAGTGAAAACAAGAGTTTATTTTAGTGCTGATGACAACAAGTTCTGTGCTTAAGGTTTAAACCACTCCCAATTCTTCTGCAAGTCTCCAGCCTACTACTAGATGACACCATGCCACTGCCCCATCCTTCCTTCTGTTTTAGCTATTTCTGTACCTTTCACATGACACCAATCATAACTCCTCTCAGGTCACACCTTTGGAGTCCCTGTAGTTTATTTGCCTACTAAGCCTTTCTCTTTAAATCTGACTTCTTCTCTGTGGGTCCTAGGGACATTGGCAACCTTCTCCAAGTTCCCATTAGCCTTGCAAAGGCCAGACAGGTCTTCATGCATTGAGGTTTGAGGGACACGGAGTGAAGTGAATGCTACAATACACTCCTGGGGGACAAGAACAAGTTTAAGTTAAATGTGGTCATGTTGTACATATTGGAGAGAGAGAGAGAGAGAGAGAGAGAGAGAGAGAGAGAGAGAGAGAAATCACCATAGTCTATCCTTTAGTGATTTATTAGCTGTTATATAAGACACTCCAAGCAAATGACTTGATTCTATTTTTTCAAGCTTTTGGACAAAATTCTGACCTTACTGTGTTAGAGAAAACCGTAGCCATTTGCAACGTTAATTTATTTTCCAAAAAGCTTTTTAATTTAAGTGGTATAATCTTTGGAAAGTATAAATATTGGACAGTGTAGAATTGTGATGAAAAAGAAGTATAAAATGTGTTCTTACTTAGAATCTGTTGCTGGTAAAGGATATAAGGTTTGGCTCTGAATTATTAAACAAAAAGTATGGAAGGAAGTGTGAAAGCGGAGAGGAAAAACAATTTATTTAGAACTGATTGCAGTGTTCATTGCCTGATAGAGCATGGCTGTGAATCACATTGACTCCTGTTTACAGCAAAACAAAAGGAGAAGATAAGATTCATAATTATTTTTCCAATAAAACATTTTAAATGACTAAATTCAAACATCTTCCTTGTCTGGTAACACAGGGCTAGATTTTGCCTTCAGGAATAACCCTAAAAAAGTGCAGTGCATACGTTGCTCCACCTCAGGTGTAGCCCTGGGAGACACTGGACCTCAGAGCCACCTCTCTGAAGTAAAATTATCTCCTTGCTTATCCTGGCCTCAGGGTGGTGAGAGGTAATAATTTGCTGCTGGCCTGTGCCAGCAGCTAAATACAACACTCTCTGAGATGGCTCAGCTGTTCTAGGTGCTGTGTAGCATGGGATAAAAGGGAAAAGCCTTAGTTCTCTTCATGCCTCAGCTGTTCTTCACTGATTCCTGCCCACCTGCTTTGGAATGTAGGACAGAGATAATCATGCACAGACTATTTGAATCCAAAGTCCAAGTAGCCCACAAAGTCTTGGTACCATACAGACAGTATCTTACTCCTTGTTTCTCCCTAGTGTGAACACATTGTTCAGAGCATGATGTAGCCCATAATTATCAAGTCAATTTGGTATATTTTTTGATGAGATTACAAATTCATTTGATAAAGCTAATAGTGTTGATGTAATATATTTAGACTTTTGTAAGATTTGATACCACATGACACTTTGATTAAAAAAAAACTAGAACAATATAAAATTAATAAAGCACACATTAAATGGATTAAAAGCTGGCTAACTGATAAGTCTCAAAATGTAATTGTAAACAGGGAATCATCATCAAACCGGTGTGTTTCTAGTAGGTCCCACAGGGATCGGTTCCTGGCCTAACGCTGTTTAACAATATAAGAAAACATAAAATCATCACTGATAAAGTTTGCAGATGACAGAAAAATTGGGGGAATGGTAAATAATGAAAAGGTCAATATATACAGTGATCTGGATCAGTTGGTAATCTGGGTGCAAGCAAACAATATGTGTTTTCATATGGCTAAATGTAAATATATACATCTAGGAACAAAGAATGTAGTCCACATTTACAGAATGGGGAACTCTATCCTGGGCAGGAGTGACTCTGAAAAAATCGGGGGGGCCTGGATAGTCAGCTGAATATGAACTCTCATTGTGATGCTATGGCCAAAAAAGGTTAAGTGATACTGGGATGTGTAAACAGGGGAATCTCGACTAGGAGTGAAGAGGTTATTTTACCTGTGTATTTGGCACTGATGCAACTATGGCTGGTATACTGTGTCCAGTTCTTGTGCCCACAACTCAAAAAAAGATGTTAATAACGTAACCCCCCTTTCCTCCCTGGGTTACTCGGGAGCAGGCAACATTCACCTGTGTGCCTGGGTGCCTGACGTTGTTGACATTAAAGAAGATCCTGAGTATCCCAGTGGTGATGTTGGATAGGTGGGAATCCTCTATTCACCCCTCTGCTGCAGTCCTTTACTCCTAAAGGAATTTAAAATTGGCGGTGCATCCACCTGGTAGGCCCCTGTACACACTCAATGGTGTGCCTTGGGAATCTCCAGGAATAAAACTATTCTAATAATAAATAATAATAATATAATCTGTGGCATGGGTGTAACTCAAAAATACCAATTATAAATAATATACATCCAATATACTTAAATAAGAGTTAACACACCTTTACTTAACTTAAAAAAATCAGGGTATAACAGTCTAAGATTATATGTCACTACTAATTTAAATCCACAGGGGGCATCTGAATAAAATCAATTAACAAATATAGTCTACAGTAATAAATGAAACTTATTTAACTGGCATTTACACTGCCACCATTTACCCCACCCTGTCCTGTACACACCTCCGGATTTCAAAGTCCTAGACACTTGCTTGCGTGGGCGCACTTGAAGATCTGCAGCTGGAGACAGCACTCTGTTGGTTCTGTGTATCAGTCCAGCCAAGGCAACAAGCTGCACAACCCCTCTGATGATTGGAGCTGGCCCCACCAAATGTCAGCAGCTCTGGTTCCTAGTTCAGTGGGAAGATCACTCTGCCTCTCCTCAGACTCAGTCTCTCTGCTGTGTCCGTTCCCTTGCAAGTACTTTCCCAAACAAGAGTGGGGGTTACTCACAGTTCCTTCACTGTAGGCCCCCTCAGTCACCTCTAGGCACAGCAACAGTCTCTGCCCTGGTTCCAGTGAAGCCACCAACAGTCTCTGAGGCTCCCTGATCGATCAAAGCCCCTGTAGGCTCCCAGCAGCAGCTTCTGGCTTCCTAGCAGCAGCTCCTCATATGGACAGAACTCCACACCAGCAAACTCCCTCCTCTTCCCAAAATGGAGTCCACCGCCTGCTCTCCCTGCACTGCCTGCAAGAGCAAGTCTCTCACCATTTCCCCAAGGAATCATAGGAGTTATAGTCTCTAAGGCTAGATTGCAGCACACAGGATCTTCCCAACTGGAACACTCCCAATAAAGTTCAGAGACCCCTCTAATAAAGGGTGCCTACAATAAATTAAAGAAAGTTCAGAAAAGGATTAGAAAACTTGCCTTATAGTGATTGATCTCTTTGAGTCTATCTATTTAGCTTAACAAACAGAAAGTTAAGGGGGTGACTGTACCTACTTGGGGAACAAAAATTTAATAATGAGCTCTTCAATCTAGCAAAGAAAAGTGTAACATGATCCACTAGCTGGAAAATAACATCTAATTTTTTAACAGTGAGAGTAATTAACCATTGAAACAACTTAACAAGTTTTATAGTGAATTCGCCATCACTGACAATTGTTTTAAATCAAGATGGGATTTTTTTCGCAAAGATATGCTCTGGGGAATGGGGTAGTTCTTTGGCATGTGTTATACAAGGCTAGATTATCACAGTGGTCCCTTTTGGTCTTTAAATATATGAATAATTTCTAGGCCCTGGATGCACATTATAGTACTACTTAAATACAACAATTTAATAAATAATATCAAACAAGTTTCAATGGCAAATGTACAAAATAATATAATATTTAAGAAAATAGTGTTTATAATTTTTGAAAAACAGAAAAAGGATAATTGAACTCCTTTTTGGTCATCTTAGCAACAAGATAAATATAGTTGAAAATCCAGTGGTGATGAACATATTGTTTTATGTTCGATGGCAAAATCATTGCCATACATATATCACATAAATTTATTTTAGTAAAAATGGGTGCACTAGAAAAAGTGTGCTGAAAAAGCACTGTAACACTAAGATTTTTATTTAAAATTGGGGCCTTGTATTGTAACCATTACTGACTAGATAGTCATTCATAGAAACCCCTTGGACTTCAATAGGTCAATAGACAGTCAATTCAACATGAACTGCATGTGTGAGGTTGTGGTCAAAAGAGCTAATGCAGTCATTGGGTGTATAAACAAGGGAATATCAAATGAGAATGGTGAGGTGTTATTATTACCATTGTGTACAGCATTGGTGTGACCACTACTGAAATACTGTATCCCATTCTAGAGTGAACATGCTAAAGAGAATGTTGAAAGATGGAAAAGATTCAGAAAAGAATAATGTCTTTTTTTCTAAAATTGGGGCCAGTATTGTAACCAAGGCATTTTGTAGAAAAATGTAGATGAAAACAAACATTATTTAAATCCATAGACTTTTTTGCAGGAAAAAAACACATTTCCCAACTGGCTCTAATATATGATAAGGAACTTTTTATGAGTTTACTGTAAGTATAAATAATATTTTAAACAAAAATAAAACATTTACAATATAGTCTGCCATGGATATTTATTGTGCTTTTAATTTGAAAAGACACACAAATATTTTCCAGAATATTTCATTTCCCTGGTGATATTGGCTGTTCTATTCTACAGTGATCACCATTGCAAATTCAACATTTTTCAAAAGTTACCACATAACAGTATGTGAAATAGCATGTTTTCCCCTGAGGCTAATATAGAAATGTAGTATTTCAGAGTCCTCTGTGTGGTAACAGAAAAAAAAGATATATATTTTTTTTAGCAACAGTTTTACTTTCATTCTACTTCCTTTTGTCCTACTATACACTTTAAAACAATATTATATTTTTCCCTATATTTAAATTTTTTTTTAAAACTAGCTGCTCTATCAAACTTCATAAGAACTCCTGGAAGTTTCTCACATTATCAAACATAAACATATCAATTTAGTATTTTGGTGGCTCATAAACAATGGATATCCTGAGTATTAAGGGTACTAGAAAGAAAACAATAAGTTAAATAGATTTTTCAAATTGATATAAGATTAGATCTTTGCAAGCACCTCTAGACTAGAATGAGCCAAGGCTCAATATAGTAGGACTATCAGCAAAACAGATGGATATTCCATCAGAGATAACAGTTCTTGGTTCAAAAAAGACCTTTCCCTTAAACGTTCTCTTTTTCTGTCATTTTTTAGATCACCGCCTGTTCTTTTCCTCTCTCCCTTCCTCCTCTACTATCCAATTACATGCCTCTCATGGGTATAAAGAAAGTTCATATTTGCTGGCTAATAATTTATGTTTTATCCAGTATGCTAAATGGAGATTGATATTTCAACTATATTTGGGGACATGTAATTTCAAGATATCCTTTATTGACTGCTATTTCTTTTCTTAGTGCATTCTTTTCCATAGAAAGTAACAAAATGTTCCTGAACACATTAATTCCTACTGATTTGCTCCTCATTGTACCAAGCCTTTGTATTTTCAGTCTGTAATTGGAAAATCAGCAGCATAGAATCGTAGAATCATAGGCCTGGAAGGGGCCTTGAGAGGTCATCTCCGTCCAGTCCCCTGCACTCAAGGCAGGACTAAGTATTATCTAGATCATCCCTGACAGGTGTTTGTCTAACCTGCTCTTAAAAATTTCCAATGATGGAGATTCTACCACCTCCCTAGTTAATTTATTCCAGTGATTAACCACTCTGACAATTAGGAAGTTTTTCCTAATGTCCAAACTAAACCACCCTTGCTGCATTTTAAGTTCATTGCTTTCTTCAGAGGTTAAAGAGAATATTTTTTCTCCTTCCTCCTTGTAACAACCTTTTATATACTTGAAAACTGTTATCATGTCCCCTCTCATCTCTTCTGCAGACTAAACAAACTCATTTTTTCAATCTACTCTCGAAGTACATGTTTTCTAGACCTTTAATCATTTTTGTTGCTTTCTCCAAATTTTCCACATCTAAATGTGGCACCAACAACTGGACACAATACTCCAGTTCAGGCCTAATCAGTGTGGAGTAGAACAGAAGAATTATTTCTTGTATCTTCCTTACAACATTCCTGCTAATACATCCCAGAATTATGTTTACATTTTTGCAACAGTGTTACAAAAATATGAGTTAACTCATATTTATCTTGTGATCCACTATGGCTCCCAGATCCCTTGTAAGGCAGTCATTTCCCATATTGTATGTGTGCAACTGATTATTTCTTCCTAAGTGGAGTACTTAGCATTTGTCCTTATTGAATTTCATCCTGTTTACTTCAAACCATTTCTCCAGTTTGTCCAGATCATTTTGAATTTTAATACTATCTGCAAAAGCACTTGCAACCCCTCCCAACTTGGTATCATCTGCAAACTTTGTAAGTGTACTCTCTAGGGCATTATCTAAATCATTGATGAATATATTGAGCAGAATCAGACCCAGAACTTATCCTTATGCGACCTGACTTGATATGCCCTTCCAGCTTGACTGTGAACTGCTGATAACTACTCTATGGGAATGGTTTTCCAACCAGTTATGCATCCTCCTTGCAGTAGCTCCATCTAAATTGTATTTCCCTAGTTTGTTCATGAGAAGGTCATGCGAGACAGTATCAAAAGCCTTACTAAAGTCAAGATATATCACATCTACCATTTCCCCCCATCCACAAGGCTTGTTACCTTGTCAAAGAAAGCTATTAGGTTGGTTTGACATGATTTGTTCTTGACAAATCCATGCTCATTGTTACTTATTACCTTTTTATCTTCTCTGTGTTTAAAATTAATTGTTTAATTATTTGCTCCCTTATCATTCCAGGTACTGAAGTCAAGCTGGCTGGTCAGTAATTCCCCAGGTTGTCCTTATTTCCTTTTTTATAGATTGGCACTATATTTGCCTTTTTCCAGTCATCTGGAATCTCTCCCATCTTCCACGACTTTTCAAAGTTAATCCCTAATGGCTCAGATTCCTCCTTGGTCAGCTTCTTGACTATTCTAGGATGTATTTAATCGGGCCCTGTTGACTTGAAGACATCTAACTTGTCTAACTTGAGTTAAGATGATTTATTTGGGGTACTAGATTTCATATTATTTCATTTTTTATCTTACTAAATAAATAAAAGTTTCAATTACAAAATGAAAGTATACTTGAAGTGTATCGATGACATAAATATGTATACTTCTCAATTGTACTTGAGTTTCATTCAAAATAAAGTCATTTTCATAGGGCCTATTTGTGAATGTCAAAATTCATCTAACTTATCTATAGTTTATATTTTAACTACCAAGTATGTAACATAATGTGTACTTACTAACATGTAAACAAGTTTTGTAAATAGTCGGCCACTATGTGTCTCCAGAACATATTGATCATGTACCTTAGAGCAGTGGTTCTCAAAGCCAGTCCACCAGCACATCCCTCGGCCCGCGCCGCTTCCCGCAGCCCCCATTGGCCTGGAGCAGCAAACCGCGGCCAGTGGGAGCCCCGATCGGCCGAACCTGTGGATGTGGCAGGTAAACAAACTGGCCTGGCCCACCAGGGGCTTTCCCTGAACAAGCGGCAGACCGACTTTGAGAACCACTGCCTTAGAGGAACATCTGTATTGTGTTAACGCAGACAGGAGAAATAATTTCAATGAACACAGTACCAAAGAATCTAAGGAATTAGACAATAAAATGTATATTTACTAGGCAATATCATTCTGAGAATTTTGCAGTGATGTTTTCCAAAGGAATGAATTGCCTATAGTAAGGTAAAAGGCAACCCATGACTTCTATTGTGTAGTCAGCATCAGCTTGTATTTAGCTGTGAGTGTTTTGATTTGTGCCAATAACTCTGTGGTGCAATAATTTTAGATATGTAGTGTCAAACAGGATTCAAGTACTAAGCTGGGGTACCATTCTTATATTCTAAATAATTCCCAGAAGAGGAAAAGGAGAAGGAGGATGGAATGTTGGCTAATGATTTATCAGAAGAAGGTTGACTATTTCAGAGCAATACTGCAGCCTCTTAGCAGAATGGTAACTCCCTAGACTCTTTGCAAATAAATCTAGAACTCTAAGCTAGAAATGGGAACAATTTGCTCATGTAAATGATGCTCATAGTGCAAGGAAAAGAAGGCACAGGCTGTGTTGTGATTCCAATTGGTATTAATTGGCATATGCCAGAACTTCTGTGATTGTGGAGTTTTAAGTATACCGATAATGCAAGTAAAGCAGTAAAAATTATTCACACTGTACAATACTGCACATGTTCTACATCCCGTAGCTTAATTAAATGTAAGTAGCTACTTGAGAATGTTGAAGCACTGACAAATTCAATTATTCCAAAAAAAGTCATGCAGTACAATGAAAACTCAAACTGCAGGTTTTCTCAGTTAAAAAAAAAAAAGACTTAATAAATCTCTATCAGCAAAAATTGTGTTTAATTATTCATACTTTGAGCTTGTCTGTTGCATAATGACACATCGTCTTGCACTGTGTCAGTCATGGCTGTATTTCATAATTATATCAGACTGATGGAACCTAAGGTGATCTGTTAAAGGGCCTGATCCCAAATCCCATTGATGTCAATGGAAAGTGTAACATGAATAGGCTTTGGATCAGACCTAGACTGCATGGGAGGTTTTTGGATTTTAAAAGGACACCTGACAGAAGTGTTGAAAAGTCAATATTTATTTAGCTGCTGCCCATAGATGGCTGACAGTAGCAGGTGTGTCCTTATTCCAGCCATCTGTACATATGAGAATGCATAATGGCATTAAATTGCAGTCATGCAACCTCTTCCATTGCTTTCTGTTAGTAGTCCTCAGGCTATTAGATACTCCAGCCTTCTCTTTAGACCAGGGGTAGGCAACCTATGGCACGCATGCCGAAGGCGGCACGCAAACTGATTTTCAGTGGCACTCACACTGCCCGGGTCCTGACCACCAGTCCGGGGGGCTCTGCATTTTAATTTAATTTTAAATGAAGCTTCTTAAACATTTTAAAAACCTTATTTATTTTACATACAACAATAGTTTAGTTATATATTATAGACTTATAGAAAGAGACCTTCTAAAAACATTAAAATGTATTACTGGCACGCGAAACCTTAAATTAGAGTGAATAAATGAAGACTTAGCACACCGCTCCTGAAAGGTTGCCGACCCCTGCTTTAGACCATTCTGAAGTCATGGTAAGTTATCAGTCCTCTTTCCCCCCCTCCCCCACTTTTTTTTTTTTTTTGCCTCGGTAGTTCTAATTCCAAGGAAACCATCATACTCATTGTAATTTCAATCTTTGTTTTTCAAAGAAAATGATGAAATTGTGTTAGCTGTTTTGCAGCAGATGCATTATTCAGAAAAGGTTGCTGTACTGCTTCCAGCTGAGCCCGAATACCCAGTCTTGTTCTACCTTGTAAAAACAAGAATACATAAAGATTTCCCCACTGTACTTCACAAGTATGCTGAACCCATACAGACTGCAGCACATCCTCAGGACCCTTCCTAATGATTCTCTTCATAGCCAAACCAGAAACTTAAGGTTCTTTAATATTCCAGTTTCATTATTCTCATTTTCTATAATTTAACAACTTCTCATATTATACTTAATGGAAAAGTCATGCAATATTGAGCAGTAACTGCTGTTAATTTCCTGCTGTATATCATTTGCATTTTTGTTGCTAGTGGAGAGTAATTAACATGCTCTAATTATCATTCTGATTGTCTTCTTTAGCTTATGAGAATATAGTCATCTCAACCCTCGTTGATCTTACAGTAGTACATTTTATCCTTTCAATAATAGTATCTAGGGATATTCGAGACTTAAATTTTTACTGAAAAATGGTGTGATCTAGCAGTAACAGGTTCCTTAAATGGTTCAATTTGGAACAGAGTAATGTAAGTTTTTATAGTGCCTATCAAAAAATATGGAGTCTTATTTCTGCAGTAGTACAATGCTACCCTTTTTAGTGAAGAGAATTGCGGTGATATATTATTATCACAAGAAAAATGTTTTCTTGTATTCCATTCTGATTGTCTTTTATTCCTTTGTCTCCACAAACACTTCAGTGAGAAAATACATTCAGCTGTGGCTGTGCTTACAATCAGTAATGAGTGTTTTTTCTTGCAAGAGTATTTTTAGGGGAATAGACTTTTTTTTCCCAGAGAACAAAAGTTGTTTATTTTAATCTAAAAGTTCTACCTAATCAAAGCCCTTAGTCAATTTTATATTAATCTACAACTGATTTGCAAAATATAATCTGGAGAGGAAAAGCTGAATGAAATCTTGTAGGCTTTTGAAATGTCCTACAGTAAAACACTAAGGCTTGATTTTTTGTAAGATTACACTTTAAATACAGTGAGTTGCAGTTACACATGAAAATAGGTAGTAATGTTTTCACAAGATCAAGTTCAAACAACTGGTGCAACTGAAAATAGGGAGATTTTGTATGGGTCTAAGCAAACATTCAGTTATATGCAATTCTTTATGTTCTTTGAGTCAAACTTTACACTCCTTACACTATTAAAACTCTCATAGTGAAACTCTAGGTCCATTGAAATCAGTTGGCACTCATGGTCTTGACCCACTCCAGACAGTGTGACGGGGAAGTATTGCGTCCTGTGGATCTCCCCTTTCTTCTGTGGATCTCCCCTCCGCAGCACCAATCCTGCCTCCAGCCATTTCAGGTTCAATAGGTCCAGAGTATGTGCAGGCAGGAGGTGAGAACGGAGCAGGCCAGGGTAGGTTTGGCGCTATGTATATTATTTATTCTTTAGAGCTGGCAAAGCCAACTTTGCAGCAGGGATCCCTGTATATGCTATCACAGGACAGCCATGATCAAGCAGAGTGGCTCTAACAGCGCTACTGGCAGCACATGGGGGACAGGTGTTAGGAATACAAAGCTGGTGTGAAGAAAAATAAAAGAAATCCCAAACCCTCACATATAGGCACCTTCTGTGAGCCTGCTACATTCATGATATGGAATATGCTCCAGAGAGAAGCAATACAGTGCCATGTACAGCCCAAGGAGCTCTCAGCTCAAAGGCCTCAGACATGCTTCATGCAATAGCAGCAGTTACAGAAGTTGAAGTACCAGGGAAGCAGTGCTGAATAAATACTGAAGCCCTACACAGAGAAAACCTGAGCATGTTCCAAATTCAAGACTAAAGAGGGAGGCAGACACAGCTATGGAGGGATGGGGCAGTCTCTTAGCAGTTGTCACTCTGTTTATTCTTACTACTAGTAGTATTATATAGTAGAATCATAGGACTGTAAGGGACCTCAAGAGGTCATCTAGTCCAGTTCCTGTATTCATGGCAGGACTAAATATTATCTAGACTATCCCTGACAGTTATTTGTCTAACCTGCTCTTAAAAATCTCCTGTGATGGAGATTCCACCTCCCTAGGCAATTTATTCAGGTGCTTAACCACCCTGACAGTTAGGAAGTTTGTCCTAATGTCCAACCTAAACCTTCCATGCTGCAATTTAAGCCCATTGCTTCCTGTCCTATCCTGAGAGGTTAAGGAGAATATTTCCCCCCCTCCTCCTTGTAACGATCCCCCTCAGTCTTTTCTTCCCCAGATTAAACAAACCCTTTTTTTTTTCAATCTTCCCCCATTGTGCATGTTTTCTAGACCCCTAATCATTTTTGTTGCTCTTCTCTGGACGTTCTCCAGTTTGGCCACGTCTTTCCTGAAATGTTGTGCCCAGAACTGGACACAATACTCCAGCCAAGGCCTAATCAGCATGTAGCAGAGTGGAAGAATTACTTCTCGTGTCTTGCTCACAACACTCCTGCTAATACATACTAGAATGATGATTACTTTTTTTTTGCAACAATGCCACACCATTGACTCATATATTTAGCTTGTAATCCACTATGACCCTCCAATCCTTTCTGCAGTACTCCTTCCTAGGCAGTCATTTCCCATTTTATATGTGTGCAACTGATTGTTCCTTCCTAAGTGGAGAACTTTGCATTTATCCTTACTGAATTTCATCCTATTTACTTCAGACCATTTCTCCAGTTTGTCCAGATCATTTTGAATTTGAATTCTATCCTCCAAAGCACTTGCAACCCCTCTCATCTTGGTATTGTCCTCAGACTTTATAAGTGTACTCTATGCCATTATCTAAATCATTGATGAAGATATTGAACAAAACTGGACCCAGAACTGATCCCTGCAGAACACAACTTGATATGCCCTCGAAGCTTGACTGTGAACCACTAATAACTAATCTCTGGGAATTAATTATGCACTATACTTGTAGTAGCTCCTTCTAGGTTGTATTTCCCTGTTTGTTTGTTTTTTATGAGAATGTCATGTGAGCATTGTGGCATCCCCTAGAGCAGTGGTCCCCAACCTTTTTCTTCTGGCGGGCGCCAAAAAAAACCCAAAAAACCCCGAGCGCTGCCGGCGGAGCAAAACAAAAAACAAAAAAAAACACCCCGAGCGCTGCCGGCGGGCGCCAAGCGCTGCTGGCGTAGCAAAAAACAAACAAACACCCCAAGTGGGGCCGGCGGAGCAAAAAAAAACAACCAACCCCGAGGGCTCCGCGGGCGCACTTACACCCCCCCGCATTGGGGACCCCTGCCCTAGAGGCCTCAGTCATCACTGGCACACCATTGTGCGAGATGCTCTCAAACACATAGGAAGACATGGTCCTCAGTGACAATCTGGGAAGTAAGAGAGTGGGGCTGGAAGGCCTTAACTTAACTTTTGCACTCTCCGGAAAAACTGTTTCTGGCTGCGGTGAGCCGTAGGGGATTTCCATAGTTAACTCTTGGAAGCATCTCCTGCATGCTTTTGTTCCCCATGTGAACTGAAGAAGCCTTTAACCTTCATGCTCCAGGCTTCTGGGGCCAGTAGTGAGAACAGCATAGGCTAGAAGGTCTACAAGGTCCTGACATAAGAGAATGTTATCTGTGAAGTCTCTGTGTCATTCTGTCAGCCTGTGACCTACCTGATCTGTCAAGAGCTGATTTAATTACATAAGCTGAGCCTGTTAATATTTAGGCACAATGTCACTCTGGTAGCTGTTGCCCTCAAACTCTTTTGCCAATAATAATATCATTCTCGTTCCTGGACAATATAAAAATTTTACCCAATTGCTTTTGTATATACAAATCTGTGTCATTGGCAAAGGATGATTTACAGTTAATATCCTTTTAGGTTGTGGAATAGTTCCCTAATACGGGATTGTGGCCAAATTCATTTCACAGAGGAGTAGAGGTTAAATACAAATCATGGTTTCAGATGTGAAAGGCCATGTTGTTCAACCACAAAACCTCAACTGAAACTGTGACTTTATGACATCTAAATCTTATTTCCATTCTGAATTATTCATCAAAATAATGTTTTATTATCTGAAGTTTTCTTGCCCTTTATAAGCAAAAAGCAAAGTTTGGATGGTTATATTTATAAAGAGTAATCTATTGGAGTGAAGTATCACAAACCTAACCTGCTTATGGCAGAATGGAAAGAAAAAACCCACACTAGTTTTGAAGTAGAGTGCTATACAAATTCTATTCAATCAAAAATATTATGGTAGATGAAACAGCAGCAAATCACTGTTTCAGATATTTTAGCAGTAATTGCTTAATACTAGGATACATACTTTTATAATGTTACTTTATAAAATAATCTGCTTAGTGATTCCAGAACATTTTTGCATCATATTATCTATAAGTCAGCAGAAAAGGTTTTTATTCTGGGTGCCTATAACATATGCTCATTTTATAGATGAGGAAGATGAACAGAAAATATTATGCGGAGCCCCAGATTGAACAAATAGTCATTTTTGTAGCACATCTCATATCTTTCTTTGGAATATGATTCTGTGAACTGGTGGAATATCACCAGCCCCAGGGAGTTTGACAGATAGTGACTAAGGTTATGTGGCCTCTGGCTAAGCCACAAATCACACAGCAACAAATGTCACCAAGTCATTGCCTGGTGCGCCAGGATGATCTGACCACTACAGAAAGGACTGGGGGAGAAAGGACACTAGAGAGAATGTAGGAGAACTTATAAAAGGGATGTATCAGTGTTTAGTTCAGGGGTCGGCAACCTCTGGCATGCGGCTCGCCAGGGTAAGCACCCTGGCAGGCCGGGCCAGTTTGTTTACCTGCCGCGTCGGCAGGTTCAGCCGATCGCGGCTCCCACTGGCCGCGGTTCGCCGTCCCAGGCCAATGGGGGCAGCGGGAAGCGGCGCGGGCGAGGGATGTGCTGGCCGCGGCNCTTCCCATAGTTTGGCCCCTCCTTCCAGATGATGTTGGGGCATCCTCTCACACTGAGGTTACCTCTCCAGGGGAGGGAACTCCAGTCATTAGGAAAAGGCAGGTGTTAGTAATGGGAGATTCGATCATTAGAAACATAGATAGCTGGGTTTGTGATGACCAGAAGAACTGTATGCTGACTTGCCTGCCTGGTGCAAAGGTTGCGGATCTCTCGAGGCATCTAGATAGACTTATGTGTAGTTCTGGGGTGGAGCCGGTGGTCATGGTACATGTAGGCACCAATGGCATAGGGAAGGGTAGGAGAGATGTCCTGGAGGCCAAATTTAGGCTGCTATGAAAGACTGAAATCCAGGATCTCTATGGTAGCATTCTCAGAAATGCTTCCAGTTCCACGTGCAGTGCCAGATAGGCAGTCAGAGCTTCAGAGTCTCAATGCGTGGATGAGACGATGGTGTACAGAGGAGGGGTTTAGATTTATTAGAACCTGGGGAAACCTTTGGGATAGGAGGAACCTATACAGGAAGGATGGGCTCCACCTAAACCAAAGTGGATCCAGACTGTTGGCACTTAACATTAAAAAGGTTGCAGAGCAGTTTTTAAATGAAGAGATGGGGGAAAGCCGATTGCTGTAGCGGAGCACATGGATTGGACAGAGACTTCTCTTAGAGGAGAGTTTATTGATAGAGATTCTCTAGGTTCTAGTCAGGAGGAGAGGATGGAAGAGGATAAAGTATGGGCCAGATCAGACGAGAAACATTCACTTAAAAAAGAATCTGACACATCACAAAAGGGCAGACAAATAAAAAGGGACAAGTTTTTAAACTCCTTGTACACAAATGCTAGAAGTCTAAATAATAAGATGGGTGAACTAGAGTGCCTCGTGTTAAAGTAGGATAGTGATATAATAGGCATCACAGAAACCTGGTGGAGTGGGGACAATCAATGGGACACAATCATTCCGGGGTACAAAATATATCGGAAGGACAGAACAGGTCGTGCGGGGAGGAGGGGGGGTGTACTATATGTGAAAGAAAATGTAGAATCAAATGAAGTAAAAATCTTAAATGAATCTACATGTTCCATAGAATCTCTATGGATAGTAATTCCATGCTCTAATAAGAATATAACAGAAGGGATCTATTATCGACCACCTAACCAGGACAGTGATCGTGACGATGAAATGCTAAGGGAGATTAGAGAGGCTATCAAAATAAANATCTAATAAGAATATAACAGAAGGGATCTATTATCGACCACCTAACCAGGACAGTGATAGTGACGATGAAATGCTAAGGGAGATTAGAGAGGCTATCAAAATAAAGAACTCAATAATAGTGGGGGATTTCGCACTAGCGCTGTTTGAGCAAGTGCCTAAGTATAGCAGTGTGGCAGTATGTACTTGTCATCTCAGGCGAAATGCAGAGACAAAATTTCTCGATACTTTAAATGACTGCTTCTTGGAGTGGCTGGTACAGGAACCCACAAGGGGAGAGGCAATTCTCGATTTAGTCCTGAGTGGAGCGCAGGATCTGATCCAAGAAGTAACTATAACAGGACCTCTTGGAAATAGTGACCATAATATAATAACATTTAACATCCCTGTGGTGGGAAGAACATCTCAACAGCCCAACACTGTGGCATTTAATTTCAGAAAGGGGAACTATGAAAAAAAAAGGAGGAGGTTAGTTAAACAGAAATTAAAAGGTACAGTGACTAGAGTGAAATCCCTGCAAGCTGCATGGACACTTTTAAAAGACACCATAATAGAGGCCCAACTTCAATGTATACCCCAAATTAAAAAACACGGCAAAAGAACTAAAAAAGAGCCAATGTGGCTTAACAACCATGTAAAAGAAGCAGTGAAAGATAAAAAGGCATCTTTTAAAAAGTGGAAGTCAAATCCTAGTGAGGTAAATAGAAAGGAGCATAAACACTGCCAAATTAAGTGTAAAAATGTAATAAGAAAAGCCAAAAAGGAGATTGAAGAACAGCTAGCCAAAAACTCAAAAGGTAATAACAAAATGTTTTTTAAGTACATCAGAAGCAGGAAGCCTCTAAACAACCAGTGGGGCCCCTGGATGATTGAGATACAAAAGGAGCACTTAAAGATGATAAAGTCATTGGGGAGAAACAAAATGAATTCTTTGCTTCAGTCTTCATGGCTGAGGATGTTAGGGAGATTCCCAAACCTGAGCCATTCTTTGTTGGTGACCAATCTGAGGAATTGTCACAGATTGCAGTGTCACTAGAGGAGGTTTTGGAATTAATTGATAACCTTAACAGTAACAGGTCACCGGGACAAGATGGCATTCACCCAAGAGTTCTGAAAGAACTCAAATGTGAAATTGTGGAACTATTAACTATGGTTTGTAACCTGTCCTTTAAATCGGCTTCTGTACCCAATGACTGGAAGATAGCTAATGTAATGCCAATATTTAAAAAGGGCTCTCAGGTGATCCTGGCAATTACAGACTGGTAAGTCTAATGTCAGTACTGGGCAAATTAGTTGAAACAATAGTAAAGAATAAAATGGTCAGACACATAGAAGAACTTAACTTGTTGGGCAAAAGTCAACATGTTTTCTGTAAAGGGAAATCATGTCTTACTAATCTATTAGAGTTCTTGGAAGGGGTCAACAAACATGTGGACAAGGGGGATCCAGTGGACATAGTGTACTTAGATTTCCAGAAAGCCTTTGACAAGGTCCCTCACAAAAGGCTCTTACGTAAGTTAAGTTGTAATGGGATAAGAGGGAAGATCCTTTCATGGAGTGAGAGCTGGTTAAAAGACAGGGAACAAAGGGTAGGAATAAATGGTAAATTCTCAGAATGAAGAGGGGTAACTAGTGGTGTTTGCCAAGGGTCAGTCCTAGGACCAATCCTATTCAACTTATTCATCAATGATCTGGAGAAACGGGTAAACAGTGAGGTGGCAAAGTTTGCAGATGATACTAAACTGCTCAAGATAGTTAAGACCAAAGCAGACTGTGAAGAACTTCAAAAAGATATCACAAAACTAAGTGATTGGGCAACAAAATGGCAAATGAAATTTAATGTGGATAAATGTAAAGTAATGCACATTGGAAAAAATAACCCCAACTATACATACAACATGATGGGGGCTAATTTAGCTACAACTAATCAGGAAAGAGATCTTGGAGTCATCATGGATAGTTCTCTGAAGATGTCCACGCAGTGTGCAGCGGCAGTCAAAAAAGCAAACAGGATGTTAGGAATCATTAAAAAAGGGATAGAGAATAAGATGGAGAATATCTTATTGCCCTTATATAAATCCATGCTACGCTCACATCTTGAATACTGTGAGCAGATGTGGTCTCCTCATCTCAAAAAAGATATACTGGCATTAGAAAAAGTTCAGAAAAGGGCAACTAAAATGATTAGGGGTTTGGAACGGGTCCCACATGAGGAGAGATTAAAGAGGCTAGGACTTTTCGGCTTGGAAAAGAGGAGACTAAGAAGGGATATGATAGAGGTATATAAAATCATGGGTGGTGTGGAGAAAGTGAATAAGGAAAAGTTATTTTCTTATTCCCATAATATAAGAACTAGGGGCCACCAAATGAAATTAACGGGCAGCATGTTTAAAACAAATAAAAGGAAGTTCTTCTTCACAAAGCGCACCGTCAACCTGTGGAACTCCTTGCCTGAGGGAGTTGTGAAGGCTAGAACTATAACAGGGTTTAAAAGAGAACTAGATAAATTCATGGAGGTTAAGCCCATTAATGGCTATTAGCCAGGATGGGTAAGGAATGATGTACCTAGCCTGTGTTTGTCAGAGGGTGGAGATTGATGGCAGGAGAGAGATCACTTGATCATTACCTGTTAGGTTCACTCCGTCTGGGGCACCTGGCATTGGCCACTGTTGGTAGACAGGATACTGGGCTGGATGGACCTTTGGTGTGACCCAGTATGGCCATTCTTATGTTCTTACTCCCCAAAATCAATACAGTAAAAGCTGTGTTATCAGCTTCATCAAGCGGAAAGCTCTATTAACAGGTATTTCTGATATCTCCCAATACAAATCTTCAGTCTAATAAATGGGACTAGTATACAGCCCAGGAGGTTATGCAATTGCATATTCTGCAATCTACTTTTATGCAAAAGAGGGAGAAGACAAGTAGGATGTGCCAGCAAGTAAGCAAGCTACTATCAGGGATTTATTCAAAAAAGCAGCTTCCAAGGTCTGTCATAGGGTCATTACAGATTCAGCCCAATCTCCTACACCTTCTACATATACAATGATAATTGATGTTGATAATGATGATCCTGATGCACTGCAAGATCCTGAAGTGCCTTCTGAATCATCAAAGAAAGATTAAATTATGTTCAGTATAATTTTACTGTTAAGTGTATTTTTAATGACCTGCGTGTACGTCATGCACTGCCCATAGTGATATGTAGTGTGATAAGATAACCTACTGTATAGAAAACTTTACCTGAATACACCTAAGTGCCTCAAGAAATGAACCACTCTGCAGTGCAGTACTACTACTGGATTGGTGAGTATACTATTTTATACTTTATTCATTTTATTGTATTCTAATTCTTTGAAAATTAGTATTCTATTGGTAGTATAACTCATAGTTAACCAGAATTTTTGACTATCTGGCACTCCCCATTCCCACAACATGTTGGATAACAAAGCTTTTTCTGTACCTTCCCCCACTCCCTGAGGTGATTGTCTGTCTGCCTGCCCATTACTGGACCTGTTTTCCCCACTGGCTTTCATTCAGTTTTCAGAGTTACCTCTTCTCCTTTCAGAAATGAGCTGGGTCTGGCTTATATAGACCTCACACCCCTTCTACTTCCAGCAGCCTCTGAGAGGAATGGTTAATTGGAGTCAGCTGTTTTTTCTTTTTTCTTTTCTCCCACATGTGATAGTTCACTCTGTCACAGGTTCCCCAATAAGCTATAGACAAATATTTTTTCTAATGGCTTATTCTTATGATGGATGAGAAACAAGAGAATGGTAGTTCTGAATTAAAAAAAAACTATCTCCTTTAAATATGCAATTATGTCATTGTTAATAATTTTCCACTCTTTACTAAACTGACACATGATAATTTCGTAGACAGTCTACCAAACATATATTGACACAAAACAAGCAAATAAATACTTGGAAAAATTGAATACACTCAGCTGAATATAAATCAACAGATTCAGATGAGATTAAACACTAGGATCTTAAGAGAATTAGATAATTAACTTACTGAACCACTAGCAATTAATTTTTGTTTTAAATAAATGCATATGTTCAATGTGCCAGTGTTAAAGTTTCTGCAGGAACCTTAAGTGAAATCATGACAACATTGAAGTCACTGGTTAAAGTTTCCACTCATTTCAATAGCCATTCCTGGGGGAATTCTGTGCCAAAAAATTAAAAATTCTGTGCACAATATTTTAAATTTTTATTTGTCAAAATAACACAATATAATCATGCCAGTTTCAATTATGTTGGCAATTTATTTCAAAATGTGCCAGCAAGTATGTCTGAAACAATACAGACTAAAACAAAGATTCAGAAATTTTTTTCACAAATAAATAGGCATATTAATTTGAGCAATAATTCATTTAAACTACAATACAGAAACATACTTCCTGCACCCCTAAGAAGCAATGCAAAGGTTTGGGAGAGTCAGGGGTAATGGGGGAGCTGAGGGAGAGGGAAGTCATTGCTGGGAAGGAGCCTGGGAGTGAACCTGAAGGGCTGTTGGGTGTGAGTGGGAGAAGTATGGAACAGGTGGTATTTTTTGAGGGGGAGGGATTGTTAGGGAGTTGGGGAGCCTCCCCCATGCAGACCCTGGTTGTCCCCTAGCCTCTCCCAATCAGTCAGGCACATCTGCCCCTGTCCCCATGTGTTCCTGCAACCCCCACCCCCTCTCCCCATGTGGCCCTGAAGCCCCTCTCCCCTACCCCCATGTGGCCCTGCAGCCCCCTCCCATTCAGCCCCGGATGAATGCTGTCACACCACTAGCTTCTGAGGCCATGCCCCAGCCTGTCACTCCCACTAGCCCCTCTAAAACCCAGTCTATGACCCCCCCCCCAGCAGCTCAGTGTGCCCCGCTCTGTCAGTCCCATGCCTCCTCACCTGGCCCTGCTGTGAGGAATGCAGTTTCTCCCTCTCCACCCACTGGCTGCCCTCTCAGTTTACCTAGTGGGCAAAAGGAGTAACTGCAGTGCCTCTCCAGCAGAATCTATATTCTGTGGAGAAAAAAATAAATCTGCAGGGGACATGAATTCTTCATATGTGCACTGGTGCAGAATTCCCCCAGGTGTAAATAGGGCTGGATTTCTTCCCTGATTTTTCTGATGTGATTATAAATGAGCAACTTATTGTTCTATGATTGGATAACTATACATATTAAAATATCAGAGCTGGGCGAGAAATGGTTTTCATCTCCCAGGAAAATTTTTGACATTTCTTTCCCATTCAAGTGAGGATGAAAAACTGTATTCTCTAAAATGTCCTTAAACTAATAATCAGAAATAAAAAAAGTTTCAAATATGTTGACATATTTTGTTTCAATATTTTCAGTTTACTATAAATTACATTTCAAAACAAACAGTAGTTTTGAATTGAAAAAAAAACACTAGAAATTTTCATTTTGAAAATATCAAAACAGGACATTTCAATAGTGTTGAAACTTGCTTTTCCAAAATGTTTTCAAAAGAGGCAGTTGGTGAAAACTCCCTTTCTTGCAAAAAGTTTTGGTGTCAATGAATCACCTTTTTTGCTGTTGTTTTTAACAGAAAAAAAAACATTTGAAAAAAATTCCTAACCAGTTCTAGAAAATAGCTTTAAACATTTTAAAACTGATTTGGGATGATCTTCAAAGCTCACTTGAGACATACTCAACCCTGAATCTTGAACTCCGCCTCAACTCCTGCTGATAGATATTTTATACTTTTCCATGTCTTCCATATATATATAGTATGAACTATGGAAAGGATCCATGGAGGCAACCCAGCCAGATGGCACTGCAGTCCACCTGGGAGATTGGGGAGCAGGAGTGCCATAAGTACTTTGATTTGTTTTGGGGTGGGACCTTTGATTGCATTGGAGCCAAGCTTCATTTAGGTTTAATCCACCACGATCCTTACTCCACACCCTTTTTGCTCTGTCTTCTTTATTTCACTCCACTCTGTCTTCCTAAACCAGGGGCGGGCAAACTTTTTGGCCTGAGGGCTGCATTGGGTTTCATAAATTGTATGGAGGGCTGGTTAGGGGAGGGGATCATGGGCCCATCCCCCACCTCCTATCTGCTCCCCTCCCCCGGACTCCTGCCCCATCCAACCCCCCTCTTCCCTGACGGCCCCTCTGGGACTCCTGCCCCATCCACACACCACCGCTCCCTGTCCCCTGACCGCCCCCGGCACCCGCCGCCCCATCCAACCCCTCCTCTCATTCCTGACAGCCCCCCCGGGATGCCTGCCCCATCCAACCACCCCTTCTCCCTGTCCCCTGACTGCCCCCAGAACCCCTGCCCCTGACTGCCCCCTGCCCCATCCAACCCCCCTCCTTCCTGACTGTCCCACCGGGACCCCCGCCCCCATTCAACCCCCTGTTCCGCCCCGACCACCCTGACCCCTATCCATACCCCTGCCCCCTCACCACCACCCCGAACTCCCCTGCCTTCTAGCCAACCCCCCTTGCCCCCTTACTGCACTGCCTGGAGCACCGGTGGCTGGCGGCACTATAGCCATGCCGCCCAGCTGGAGCCGGGCCACGCCGCCACCACCACGCAGCACAGAGCACCGGATCAGGCCGGGCTCTGCAGCTGCGCTGCCCCAGGAGCTCACAGCACCGCCACCCAGAGCATTGCGCCAGTGGCGGAGCAAGAGAGCTGAGGCTGTGGGGGAGGAGGGACAGCAGGGGAGCGGCCAGGGGCTAGCCTCCCAGGCCAGGAGCTCAGGGGCCGGGCAGGACAGTCCCGTGGGCCAGAAGTGGCCGGTGGCCCGTAGTTTGCCCATCTCTGTCCTAAATGCATAGACATTTTGTTCAATGACTATTTTAGTGATTATTAAACAAAATTCCTAAAATACCATAAAATTATGTATTTAAAAAGATAAGAGGGGGAAAAAACCTAAAGAAAACAATAGGATGAGTTGAGGGAACAAACATCAATCACGTGATCTCAACTGTAAACCTTCGTATCTCCTCTCCAACCATTTCTGCATCTGCTATCATTTGCAGAGTCATGTCTTATTTTATACCATAAGTGCTTCAGGGTAGTGTTAAGTTGTACCTAGAACACCTTTGGTCACAATAAAAATAAATAGAATTAACTGATGAACAGTAATATAGGTCTTAACAAGCATTGACATAGCATTAAATGAGTTGAATAAAGGTGCATCTTTGTCTGTAGATAGATTGTGCCTGTGCATGGACATAACTGCCTATAGTTGCCACTCTAATATACAATTTAAAGTATAGGAGTAATGGGAAAGTCTTAAATGTCTGAATCTATACATCCATGTTTGATATTTAATGAAATTATGTCATCATTTTTTGTTTTAAACTGCAAGGTAATGTAATAGAACATGAATAATCACTTAACTGATGTGGTCTTGGTTATATAAACTGAAGCCTGACTTATCAGCAAGTTTGGTAATCATATTTCTGTATTTAGCCATTCACTTTGTCATAAATTCCTTATTTAGAAAATATTAACATATAGTGGAATAAGCAGCCAGCAAGTGTATATCCAGATGACTTTTCAGGGAGCAAAAGTTTCCAAAGCGTATAGATTTTTGTCAAAGTCAAAATTCCTTCCACCATATCTTGTTCTTCCCCAAGTCATTCTTGTTACCTTGGCAGAATACTTTTCCTGTTAGACAAGGAATGGGAAACAGTTGCAGCTTTATAAAACATATTAGAGGACATCACTATTTCATAGAATCATAAAATTGCAGGACTGGAAGGGACCTCAAGAGATCATCTGGTCCAGTCCCCTACACTCATGGAAGGACTAAACTAAGTATTATCTAAACTATCCCTGACAGGTGTTTGTCTAACCTGCTCTTAAAAATCTCCAATGATGGAGATTCTACAACCTCCTTTGGCAATTTATTCCAGAGCTTAACCACCATGACAGTTAGGAAGTTTTTCCTAATGTCCAACCTAAACCTCCCTTGCTGCAATTTAAGCCCATTGCTTCTTGTCCTATCCTCAGAGGTTAAGGAGAATATTTCCCCTCCTCCTTGTAACAACCTTTTATATACTTGAAAACTGTTATCATGTCCCCTCTCAGTCTTCTCTTCTCCAGACTAAACAAACCCAATTATTTTCAATCTTCCCTGATAGGTCATGTTTTCTAGACCTTTAATCTTTTTTTTTTTGCTCTTTTTTTTGCAAATGTCTCATATTTTTGACCCATTAGCCAGAGGAAAGAATGTGTCTGTATCCACAGATGCCAGATATATTACAAAGGTGAGAAGATATAGCCTACAAGACAGAAATACATGATTAGAGCTTGGCAAAATTTAGACAAATAGCTTTTAGCCTCGTGGTTAGAGCACTCACTGAAGATGTGAGAAACCTGGGTTCAATTGCCTCCTCTGCGTGGTGTAGAGAAGGAATTTGAACTTGGCTCTTACGAAAGAGTGCCTTTCCTCAAGACTATGTGCTCTCTCTCTCTCTCTCTCTCTCTCTCTTTCTCTCTTTCTCTCTCCTGTTGAAGCTGTTCAACTGTGTATAAATAGTCACTAGAGCAGGGACTTAAATGTGGGTCTTCTGCATTGCCGGGGAGTCCCCTAACCACCAAAGTAAGTGGTATGCTGGGGCAGGATTCTCTCAATCTCATTTGTTGAAGGTTTTCCCTTATGTATGAAAACTAAATAGTCACTGGAGCATGGATGTAACATAATCACATTGGCATGGAATCACCCTATGGATTTTGGAGAGGACTATTGAAATGATTCTCAGGGATAAACACTAAATGTAACTGATTCATTTTACATGACTGTGTTTGAGGGAAGTTTTTTTTTTAAATTGATAAAAAATAAAATCAAGGGGGAAAGTGGAGCAATTCAGTTTGCAGCTCTTATAAATTCTGCCAGATTTACCAGTAGAGCTTGTAAACTTCTAGTTCTACTATTTGGCTAGTAGTCCCAATAATCTATGCCAGCAGAGTTTGTAACTTTCTTGTTCCAGAGCACCTCACTTTGTATATTTTACAGGCTTCATCAACAAAGCTTGTAAGGAATAAGGTATATACTCAGGCTCCACTCCGCAAGGACTTGTGTACAAGTAACTGTTTGCTTCTGAACAGTCTCATAGAATACAATGGGACTGCTCCTATTCATCCTGTTGCAGAAACAGGCACAGGGGATCTCTGAAATCAGGACATCTATTTATATGCCTAATTTCAGGGTGTTGAAGTCTTGCAGCTCCCGTTAATTGGAATGGGTATTGTGGGTACTCAGCACTTCTGAAAATCAGGACATTTATTTATTTGTATAAAAATGGATTCAGGTCCCTAATTTTAGGGTGACCAGACAGCAAATGTGAAAAATCGGGACGGGGGGTGGGGAGTAATAGGAGCCTATATAAGAAAAAGACCCAAAAATCGGGACTGTCCCTATAAAATCAGGACATCTAGTCGCCCTATAACACATACAGATTTTGCATAAGATTTGAACACATAATTACTCTTGTATAAATCTAATTGTCATTTTATTAAAATTTAATAATCCCTACCCTCCGCATAGATCACCCTTTTCTTGAGGGACCATCTGTGTATGCAGCTCCTTCAGCACCTTCCCTCATCTAAATCTGTTTTAAAATGGCCAAAGACCCCTGATTAAATCCACTCCTGTCTTTTATAACCAATGTTTCATCTACTTTTTTCCATCCATGTGCGGAATACATTTTGTTATCTGCAAAGAGGTATGTGCGGATTTGCGCCACCAGTAGAAACAAAAAACCTAGATATAATATACATTTTAAAAAAGTTACCATAGGCATAATTACTCCAGCCAGGACAGGTTAGGCATTTTAGAACTCACAACTCAAAGAATTAAATTTAAGCGTAAGAGACATAAAAATTATGAAGTGCATAGACTGGACAAAACACTAAAATAACACACGTTGAAAGAATAAAATTACAGAGAATATATGTGCATTGCAGGAAGTACCAAGAAGTAACAACAACAATAATACAAGTATGTGTTGGGAGCTGAGTGTGAAAGAGATAGAGTGTGTGTGTGTGTGCGTGTGTGACACAGAGACAGTGCGTGTGTGTGTGTGACACAGACTGTGACAGGGTGAACTTACTCTGCACTGGATGGGGAAGGGTTAACTCCTCACTGTGGGCAGAGGGAGCCATGCCCCCATGTCCCTACTGGGCATGCTCCAATTGTAGCCGCAGTATAAGAGGGAGCAGCCCAGCTCTTTTTTTTTTCTCTCCTTTTTTTTTCTCTTTTTTTTTTTTTCTGCTTGGGGCAGCAAAAGCCCTGGAGCCGGTCCTGTGCAGGAGCAACATGGCTACAAAGCAGTGGGGGAAGGGGCACCTGAATACAGGCTGTTGGATGTACGCGCTTTGCTAATCAACCACATGGCACTTGAATCTCTCCTGCCCAACTATGAAGCTTAGAGGAAACACAGGACTGAATCGGTGACCACAGAATCCTACCTGATGACTTAATCGCCAGATGACCTCTCCTCTGGCAAACCAGTTCTCCAAGGAAGAAGCCTGCTTTTTGTCTAGGGTTCTTCATTTTGACTAGAGGACAAACAACATAGAACAATACTGTATAGTGTTGTTAGGCCTTTGCAACTATCCCTGTCAGACTATCAATTCAACTGGGAGGTGAAAGAACAATATAGAATACAAAAGGCCACAACTTCAAAATGAAGTTTGCAGCTTGATAAAGATATATGCAGAGAGTTCATAATTTCACATAGAATTCATAAATTGTACAGAAAGATTTCCCAAATCATTCCAACCCTGAAACCCCCTGTTAATTACTTAAAGGCCTAATCCTGCATCACCGAGTATGTCTACACAGCCTGTGGAAGCAAGCTTTATAGCCCAGGTCGACACACTTGGACTAGCGGGCCTCATGCTAGTGCTCTAAAAATAGCTATGTAGACAGCGCTTTGAAGTTATGGCTGGAGCTGGAGCCCTCCCTAGGCTTTGGAGCTTGAGCCTAAAACATAACTTCAGAGTGCTGCCTACGCAGCTATTTTTAGAGCACTAGTGCAAGCCCTGACACAGACCCCGCTAGCCCAAGTCTGTCAACCTGGGCTGGGAGGCTCTCTACTGCCAGTTAGACACACCCATTGAAGTCAATGAGAGTATTGCAATTTGCTCCACTGGGTCCAGAATTGAGCCCTAAAAGAATGGCAAATTTAATGAAATAATGAAGCAGGTAGGTGCTTCTAAGGATTGCTACTTGTATCATGAAATCATAAGGGATGAAGTGCATTACCAGCATTCTATTAAAATTTATGAGCCACTTCTAGGAATCTCTGCATTTGGACTGAGCATATATTAAAAAGAAACAGATTCATCAGAGAAATTAACATGTGGCTATATAAAATGTTTCAAATTTAAAAGTATAAATTGCATTCCTATTTACTAAAGTGCTCTGACAGTTGAATAGTTGTGGTGATAATTGTATATCAAAACCAATCAGTGGTGAATTACCTGTTAATATAACAGATCAGGAAAGGCAAAAGTTAATGTTCCAGAAGACCACCTAGACCATGCTTCACAAATGTCAAATTTTGTATTCCTGTGTTTGAGTAAGACATGGAGAAGATTTAATTATGTGCTTAGTTTTACTCACTTTTATCAGTCCCAGTAACTTAAAGGTGACTATTCATATTGTGTAAAGTTAAGTCTTTGCAGGATTTCAGCCTTATTGTTGACTTAACTTAGCTTTTTCCATTTAATTTCCTTTTTATTATTAAAGACAAAAAACACCTACCTGTGCTTAGTAATTGTTAATATTTAAATACTGCCAACCAGAGCTGATTGAAAAATGGGATGAAACTTGACTATTTTAAATCAAAATGTAAAATGTTGACTAAAAATGACATCAACATTTCTAATTTTGAAATCTGATAACCAGTTTTAGTCCCAATTAAACTTTGAGGGTCACCCAGTTTAAATAGGGTTTGGAGAAAATATATTCACAACTCTGCTGCTGGGTGTCATTTTGCTGAAATAGTTATCTGCAAGACTGAGTTAATACAGGATAAGCACATATGGTTTCATTGGAATAGATATGTTTTTCCAAAGAAAAATGATGAACTATTTTAAAATGAAAGTGTTGATTTTGAAGAATATCATAACATAGCAGAAGTGACCAGCCAAACAATATCATATGTTTTTAAAGGTATATAATAAAATTGATACCCCTTTTTTGCCTGAGCAGTTAGCCATTATGCAGTCTTGCAGGTTGTCTTATGCTTCGTTCCAGCTACAAAGTAAAAAAAAATGTTGCTTTTAAGAAGGCTATTGGTCAGTGTCACTGGTCATTGGTTCCTGAAAGAACCATAAAGCAGATGATCAAACTAAGATAGGCCTGCAGGGTGATAAGCAGTTGGTACATATGAAGTAGTGCATCTCAGTCCTACTGGAAGAATCATGAGAGTCCATCCCAAGAAGTCTAACTCCCAAGGAGGCATATTCAGACAAACCAGAAAGAGAAGAGAGGTGCAGCTAAACCCATAACCATGGCACACTTTATATTTAGAAACTCTTTTGACTTCAATGGAAATTCTGTATACAGAGGGTTTACCAGGATTAGGCCCTTAGAAGTGACTTAAACCAAACAATTCTTAAATAAGCAATGTGTAGTCTATTACTTTTTTTTTTTTTTTTTCTTTCATGGATGCTCTAGACCCCACTGAAATCCTGAGAAGAAAAGAAGTCACAGTATCTCATTATTATACTGACCTTTTCATGCTAACTACTTACGATACTTTCTCTCATATACTCCTCTACCTCGATATAACGCTGTCCTCGGGAGACAAAAAATCTTACCGCGTTATAGGTGAAACCATGTTATATCGAACTTACTTTGATCCACCGGAGTGCGCAGCCCCGCCCCCCCCCGGAGCACTGCTTTACCGCGTTATATCTGAATTCATGTTATATCGGGTCATGTTATATCGGGGTAGAAGTGTACTATTTTTAATGTCCGTTGGTTAATACATTTTGTAATCAGTTTATTTTCCAAGTCAATGTATTCACTGCTATTTCCCTTAAATTGTCTTCAACACAGATTATTCTGAATCCTGTTGCTGGCAGATTGCTGTGAACACTTACATTATGAAAATGTTATCTTCTCTTACAATTATCTTAAAATATCATTTCAGTTAATCAAAAAGATATGTCACAGTTGCATATAAGGTAACATCACTTACATACTATACTTAAAAACAATGAGGAGTCCTTGTGGCACCTTAGAGACTAACACATTTAACTGGGCATAAGCTTTTGTTGGCTATAACCCAACTTCATCAGATGCATGGAGGGAAAAATACAGTAGGCAGGTATAAATATATAGCACATGAAAAGATGGGAGTTGCCTTACCAAAAGTGTGGGGGTCAGTGCTAATGAGGCCAATTCAATCAGGGTGGATGTGGCCCATTCTGAACAGTTGACAAGAAGGGGTGAATATCAACAGAGGGAAAATTACTGACACCCCCCCCCCCCCCCCCCCCCCCCCCCCCCCCCCCCCCCCCCCCCCCCCCCCCCCCCNACATTCCTTGATCATGTCCACCATTTGTCATACCAGATAGATGACTAAACAAATTGCATTTATAGTCCATGTACACTAAAAAGCTGTTACAGTAACAGAGAATGGAATGACTGATATCTGTTGCTAAAAAAAATTGGCTGAGCGTTTGGGGCCAGATTATCAGTTGGGTGGATCAGCAAAGAACTAAGCTAATTTACACTGGCTGAGAAAATGGCCCATTTTTCTTCAGAATCCAGGTCAGGTATGCAAGATTCTGTAACCTTTGTAAGTACAGTTGGTAAGTGTCATCCTTCATTCCTTTTCACTGACCCTGAACTCTGTTTCCTATTTTACAATGAATAAATATATTTAACAATGAAAAAATACTGTAAATACATTTTAGAAGTCTGTATCCAACCCAACTCCTTTAAGAGCATACACAATCGCAAATTACTGAGGGTCCTATACTCCAAACACTCCCTTTGTAGAACTCCTATTGAAGTCAGTAGGAATGCTACATGCAGAGCGCTTTCAGGCTAGGATCCTCTGCTAGGATTAGGCAATTATGAGTTATTCTCTCCAAGGTTATTGGATCTCCTAATGAAATCCCTTTGTTTTATGCAGCCCCTATTGCTACAGAATTGCCCCATCATTTTGCTCCGTAGTATCTCCATTGCAAACAACCTCACCCTGTTGGCATGGAAGAGAGTACCTTTCCCCATCACCATTCCTTTCCCCATCCTTGCTCTCCATGGAAGTCCTTGAACTTTAAGGATGAAATACTGAATCCACTGCAGTTGATAGGAAACCCTCACTGCCTCTTCCCTCTGTCCTGGTAGCCTCCAGAGACACACCAAATGTCTATATGGAAATATGGGATACAGTTAATTCAAAGCTGAGCTATATATTATATATCAAAACTGGAGGAACTGTGTGCGGGTGGGAGGATCCCTTTCCTGTTGATTCCTGGATCTACTGTGTTTGGAGACCTCTCATCCTCCAAACCCAATGGTTCCAGCAGTCCCTTTCTGTAGGCGCCTCAACAGAAGCTCTCAGCTTTTCCTGCCTTTTGGTCTCCTCTGCTCCCCTCCTGAATTTCTCCATGAGATGGGACATACTGGCCATTGTTCCCAATGTACTCTATATTTATGGCTGGGACCCTGATACAGCAAAACACATAAGCATGTGCATAACTTTATTTCAACAGGACTCATCACAAGCTTAAAGTTCCACAGATGCTTAAGTGCTTTGTTGGATCAGGTCATAGTGTTACCCAGGGTTTTGCTGAACCAAAAGTTTATGGTAACTTTACTCTTTGTGAGGTGATGGCAGGAAATAAATCATGGGGACACAACCGGCTGGCTGATTGATAGTTGATGCAAGAAGGCAAACAAAAGTGCTTTTACTCAAAGCTTTTACTTTATTTAGTCTCCAGCACTTACACACGTCCACAACAGGTTAGTAGAGAACCCCAGGGTCTTGATGACATCACACATGGATAACAGCCTTTCATCTGCAGGGAAACTTGAGGTGTCCAAGTGTTCAAGCGTCCACCGAGCTCAGATTTCTTCCTCTTTTTATATCCAATTTGTTAGTGTTCATAACTTGTTCATGTTTACTGCTTGTAGTCACTCACTTTCCTCTCCCCTCCTGGTCTGTTATTTGTGCTAAGGCTGCTACAAAGGTCTTACAGCCGCTTTCAGCAATGACCATAACAATTGGTATTCCAGCTGAGGACGGTGATTTAGGCATGTTTTCTCCTTACATTAGGACACTACACGGTTTGTTAATTAGAAAAAAAAGAGCAGAAGTATTTATTGGAGGCATAATAAAAATGATAGAGGGGGAAAAAAGGTGAAAGATCACTATCTGCCTGATGTTCCAAGACTCATTTCAGGAAGCTCCACTATAAATTTATTTCCTACGCGTATATCAAATACCACATTAGAATGTTTGTGAGCTTGGAGGTGCTGTAATGTCCAGTACAGGAATTTTAAAGCTTGCACATTTCCATATTATAACCCACAGGAAGTGTTGACACAAACTATAATTCTGATATGCAGGCAAATCAGTCCATAAATAATAAATAGAGGATATTTAAAATAAACAGCACCACAATGACCACAAACTCTTTTTCATACATGCAAAAGGAATAGCATAAAAATGACTTGGGATATAATAGGTTGTTGCAATGCAACAGTGATGTTGGTCTTACAGAAATGTAAATGACATGAGTTGTTTTGTGGTGGTTTGTATTCGACTAAACTTTCCCTAAGGGCTTCACCTAAACCCCTGAAATATCTTTTGCAATTTTAAACTCTAATTCATGATGCTGATTAGCTGCAAGCTTCCCTAACATAAATGAAGTTTCTTTTTCTCTAGGGGTCAGTAGATTGTGAGTGGCACAATTCAATGCAGAAGTGCCAGGGGAGAAATAACAGAGAGAAACTCTCATTCAGGCCATCCATGTGCCTGTAATTAAAAAAATCAGTGCTGGAAGAAACAGGCATCACAAAAGTTACAGGGTGAACATAAAAAGTTTGTGGTTTGGCCCGCATAGTCATTCTTAAATTCAGATCCAAACCATTCCAGCCTATGAGGTTCACCGTCATCACAGCCTTCTGTACACAATTAAGTCCACCCATCTCAATAATCTTTAGGAAGAGTCCTAACTCCTTTCCAGAGGATGTTGTGAAGGCCAAGACCATAACAGGGTTCAAAAAAGTACTAGATAAATTCATGGAGGATAGGTCCATCAATGGCTATTAGCCAGGATGGGCAGTAATGGTGACCCTAGCCTCTGTTTGCCAGAAGCTGGGAATGAGCGACAGGGGATGGATCACTTGTTTGGTTCATTCCTTCTGAAGCACCTGGCATTGGCCACTGTTGGAAGACAAGATACTGGGCTAGATGGACCTTTGGTCTGACCCAGTAGGGCCATTCTTACGTTCTTATGAGTCCCTCCTTTCTTGATGTGAAGTTCTGGGTGAAAGCCAAGTGTCCTACTTCCCTTCTACAGGCATATTTTGAAGATAGATGGCAGGCTTGCACCTACCTCAGCTTTTCACCCTCTCTGATACCCAGTATTATCACCCTAGACATTTTCCAAACTGACACTCCCAATTCTTTTCATCCTACTTGCTACCCTCCCAAGCAGTGTCATTTCTAGATTTTTTTGTGGGGGAGAGGGTGGCAAAGTTGAGTCAGCATATAGAACAATATATATAATTATTTTATATACTGCAAAGTTGTGCAGGGATGGGGAGTAGAAGAGTTATAAATTGAAGCGGTGAGGGGAGTGATGCCTCACTCACCAGCCCTGCATTGCTTATATCACTCTGTCTCCTGTTCAAACTGGCACTGCTTCCTTCAACCCAACAAGTCTAGCATCACCCTTATGTAAAGTCTGAGGCCTTTTTCTGTAGCCATATTGTAAGATGTGACCTGCAACCATATTAGGAAAGCAGTAGCCATGAGCCAAGAAGCAGAAAGTCACATCCTCACATTCCCTTTAAATTACATAAAAAATGTAATATTGGGCTGTTAAGAAGGCGATCCTATCCCAATAGTACCCATCATCACCAGATAAAGAAACAGATCTTAAGATGGTTAAAGAAAACTTTCTTTGATAGCATTCTTTCTGGCAAGAAATCACTTATCAACAGTTGTGATTGTGAAATTCCTACTTCTTTATCGTTTTGTTTTTATGGTCCCAACTTCTCTATTGTTTATCTATATGGTCTCTATCTGGTTCTTTGATTGTTTCTGTCAGTTGCATAACTAATTTTGTGAGATCTAAATCAACTAAGGTGGTGGGATATGATTGGTTAAAGAATTGTTCTACAATATGTTAGGATTGGTTAGAAAATTGTTTAGTAATATTTTAGTAAAATGATTTTTAAGGTACAGCTAAGCAAGGCTCAAGTTTCACTATATAAAGTGGGGTCCAAAAGGAAGTTCTTTGGAACCATCTCCAGGACACAGCCCTAAGATCAGAGCTGCCAGACCTTAACACCCTGCCAATCACACCATGCAGAATCTGAGTCCCGAGATGACCTGTTCCTGAGTGGCATAAAGAAAAGTTCATCTGCCTTATTGGGAGTGGTGAGCATTTTATGCTTAGTGTGTGCATTCTGTTTTGGTCATTGTTAATAAATAGAGGTTAAGGATACAGTAACTCCTCACTTAACATTCTAGTTATGTGTAAGCGAAACGATGTTAAGCAAATCCAATTTCCCCATGAGAATTAATGTAAATAGGGGGGTTAGGTTCCAGGGCAATTTTTTTCACCAGGCAACTATATATATATGCACACAAGGTATAAATTGTAAACAAACAATTTAATACTGTACACAGCGATGATGATTGTGAAGCTTGGTTGAGGTGGTGAAGTCGGAGGGTGGAAGAGGGAGGGATATTTCCCAGGGAATGCCTTATTGCTAAATGATGAACTAGCTTTTGGCTGAGCTCTCAAGGGTTAACACATTGTTGTTAATGTAGCCTCACTCTACAAGGCAGCATGAATGGAGGAAGGGGAGACAGCATGGCAGACAAAGACAGAGACACACACCCTGTGTGAGAGAGAGATGCGCATTGCCCCTTTAAGTACGCTGACCCCACTCTAAAGTGAACTGCCTTGTTAAGTAAATCAGCAAGTTGAGACAGCAGCTGCTCCCAGGAAGCTCCCTCCGTCCTGAGCTCTGTCCTGTCGTTCCGCCCCCATCCATTGAGATGGGGTAAGTGGGGTGCAGAAGCAGGGGGGAGGGAGACACCCTGACATTAGCCCCCCACTTTTTCCCCCTTCCAGGAGCAGCTCCAAGGCAGCGTGCAGGAGCAGCACATGGCAGTGGGGGGAGGGACAGCTGAACTGCCTGCAACTTATAGCCTGCTGGGTTGCTGCCGCACAGGGAATTTAGGGAAGCGGGGAGCTGATAGGGAGGCTGCCGGTCCACCCTGGTTCCAAACCCCAGCAGCTAGCTGCAACGGGCTGCTCTTCCTGCAAGCAGTGGACAAAGCAGGTGGCTGCCAAACAACGTTATAAGGGAGCATTGCACAACTTTAAAAGAGCATGTTCCCTAATTGATCAGCAACATAACAACGAAACAACGTTAACCGGGATGACTTTAAGTGAAGAGTTACTGTATTAGTGTGTAAAGTTCTTTCACTGGTAAAAGACCCCGTAAACCTGCAAAAGATTATGCCCTGAGCCCTATGAATTGTGTATGGGTGGTCCTGAGCCCTAGGAACTGGGTACGGGTAAGTGCCTTTCCCCCGGAGCCCTAGGAACTGGGGAAGGGTGGGGGTGCCTAAATCAACTGGGTTACACCTTGAGCCCATGGAAGGGTAAAGGTGGGTGCTCTAGAGTGTGAATTTTATGTGATTAACACTTTTTTTTTTTTTTTAGAATGGCCATATTGGGTCAGACCAAAGGTCCATCTATCCCAGTATCCTGTCTTCCGATAGTGACCAATGCCAGGTGCCCCAGAGGGAATGAAGAGAGCAGGAAATCATGAAGTGATCCAACCCCGGTCGCCCATTCCCAGCTTCTGGCAAACACTTACTTCTATCTATCTATTTCAGGCACTTCTATGGTTCCCACAGATATGGTAGTATCTGAGAAATTGACAAACTTTACTGTATTAATCCTCACAACACTCCTGTGAGGTAGGGAAGGGCTATTACCTCCCACCCTCACACACAGATGGGGAATTAAGGCACAGAGAGGCTAAGTGACTTGCCCAAGGTCACATAGGGAGACTGTGGAGGAGCAGAAATTTGAACCCAGGTCTAACCAAGTCCTTGACTAGTGTCCTTACCATTAGAAAATCCTTCCTCTCTGCTTAGGGCCCACTCCAGCATGACACTCAATTTCATCCACCCAGGAGCTACGTCTGGCACCATCTGTGATATTCCCCTGGTGTTATCCAGACCGGTGATCTGCTAGGTGTTTCCAATCCTCGACTCTGGGAGCCAGCCTTACCCTCCTCTGCTGTGAGAACCCCCACTCCCGGGCTGTTCACACACAGCCTCTAGCATGTAAGTTGCTCCCAGCTACGTGAGTAAGCACCTTTGGCTAGCCGCTGCTTGGATTGTGCAGCCAAATGACACTAGCCAATATCTCTGGTCCCAGACACAACCCTAGGAACCTCCATCTTGCAGTGTCCAGTTATGCCCGCTTGACGCTGCCAGCTTATTTGAGTTAATCAATTTAACAAAGAAATTGATATGAACCAGGCTTGTTATCCCAAGGGGAGCGTCTGACACACTTGAAACCAAACACACTGCTTCAGGTAGAATAAACAAACAAATTTATTAACTACAAAAGATAGATTTTAAGTGATTATAAGTCAAAGCACAGCAAGTCAGACTTGGTCAAATGAAATAAAAGCAAAATGCATTCTAATCTGATCTTAACACTTTCAGTGCCCTTACAATCTTAGATGCTTCTCACCACAGGCTGGCTGGTTTCCCTTCAGCCAGGCTCTCCCCTTTGATCAGCACTTCAGTTGCTTGGTTTTGGTGTCTGTAGATGGAGGTGGAAGGGAGAGAGCATGGCAGATGTCTCTCCCTTTTATCATGTTCTTTCTTCCCTCTTGGCTTTGCTGCGCCCCTCCCCCCCTTCAGAGTCAGTTGAGCATTACCTCATCGTAGTCCCAAGGGAAGGGGGGTGACTCACTAGAGAGTCCAACAGATCCCTTGTTGCTGCCTAGACCAGTGTCCTTTGTTCCTGTGAGGCTGGGCTGGGTTTGTCCCATATATGCCCTGTTGAGGTGTGAACTGCCCTTCTGCTCCTGGAGAGTTTTGCCTGGGCTTGTTTAAGCCACGAGGACACATTTTCAGTCTCATAATTTTATACATGAAATTACATCCTATAACATTACTATAACAGCAATGCTCAGTGCATCATGAGCTTTCCGAAGACACCTGACATGACAAATTTTGCATTGGATACCACACAATCATATTATAAGGATGAACATGGGGGTGCAGGGTGTTCCCCTGAGGTACAGAGTGTCACACCCTCCCAGGCAGATCTCACACTCCAGTCATCTTGTCTTTCTTTGGATAGCGGTGGCCTGCATCTTTCTCCCTTCATTATTATGAGGTCACCATATGGCCGTTCTCTCCAAACTCAGAATTTTAGGGCTTGAGGCTGCCAGGAAAGGGCCACCTCACCCACAGAGTCTTATGAGGAGAAAGTGGGAGGGCAGCATAGCAGCTATCCATTTCAAAATTGCTTATTCTGGGCAGGACTGTCAAACCCTGTGAAGTAATGATGTGCAGCATGAGCTGTGCCATCACAAAAGGCACAGCGCTGGGCGTTAGATGGCATAGGTGCTTTAAACTTCCTGGACGCTGCTCTAAGATATAGCAGCTTGTCCAAATTTCCTTGTGGCTTGAGAGCACAACCTGGAATGGCTGTAAAACCCTGTCTATGGCCCAACCACTGACACTCCCTCTCTGATGCCCCAGCCATGTCCACTGCACACTGTTATGATCTGTATAACATAAACCAGTCACTAGAAGGAATAGGCACATAGCTAAACAAGCTGATGTGTGGCTTTTCCCTAGTTGTGATGTTGGCAACAGTGGCTATTGCCAAAATGTGTGTGTTGCCTGAATAAAAGATTGATAATATTCAAAGAAATTGGAGTAATCTGGTTTACACTACAACACACACCCTGTTCCAACACCTGTAGAAGGCCAGAAGGCCCCTTGGCCTTATGCACAATATTTATACCAGCATGTATGGGCCAAGGCAAGGTGAAGAGGGGGAAAGAATCCCACTCAAGGATTTTATTTTGTCTTTATTTGTCCACTACCTAGGTATATATCGAACTCAGTAATAACATATTTGAAATAATGAAAAAAATAGGAAGAAATATTTAAAAAAACAAATGCATTTACAACTGAAAAAAACCCCCCAAGAGTTTGCCTAGTGTGAATATATCAATGTGGTTATAGATATTAAATTAGGAAGTGAAATTATGGCCAGGGTAATTAAATTCACCCAGAAGATTAATAGAATATAAAATCCCATTTCCGATCCATTGGGTCCTGGTAAGAATGTAGAAAGTAGGCACATAACTAAATGCTGGAAAGGTGAAGAAATAATGGTGCATTAATATACGTGTGATGGTAAAGTCGTCCTCTGAATTATTATTGTCTTATTTGAATTCTGGATTTGGGCCTGCCTACAGATCCAATTATCTTTGTTGTTGTCTATGACAAGAATCTAACTGAGATATTCAACCGTGATAAAAGTTCCCATTAATAGCAGAACTAGTTGCCAAATGAATTGTCCTCCAGAAACAGAAAAATACTTCATAGATCTCTCTGCCTCTTTCTCTGGTATGTTATTCCCAGTGTTTTAGTGAAGAAATAAAATATTTTCAGCATTTTCAAGTTTATCAGTGTTTAAGAATGTTTTTGGTTGGCATTTCTAAAAAAAAAATATATATCAGTACAGAAGTCACATCCCTGTCCAGAATTTCAAGAGACATCATTCACCTCATTTAAATTTCACATTTTAGTCTTCTACCTCATTGCCATCCACTCCAACTGTATCCTCTCAACACACAAACACACACAAATTAGCGCTACCAAGATTAAGAAGAAACAACAGTAAGACAAATATTCACAGTGTGTTGTAACTGATGGTCCCAAGACATGAGGGATCTGAAGAAGAGCTCTGTGAAACTTGAAAGCTTGTCTCTTCTGCCAACAGGAGGTGGTCCAATAAAATACATTGCTTCACCTACCTTATCACTCAGATAAAACAAATCACATGGAGGGCCAAATGTTAATCCATTCTTTTTAATGGAGTTACAGCAGAGTCGAATTTGGCTCATTTTTAATCACTGTAATTAGGACTGTCAAGCAATTAAAAACATGGCCAATGCTCAAACCACTGAGAGATAGCTCTCCCCCATGAGCTATCTCTCAAAAACAATTCCAGTAATCTGAAATGAAATATTTTAAAATAGTTAAAAATATTTCTCAGGAAATTATGAATGTTGATATTTTGTTCCAATTTGGAAGAAAAGCAAATTTTGACATCATGGAATTTCAGTGGGATGGACATTTGAGGTTTCACTCAGGTCTATTGAAGAGTTTATTATTTGTGTCTTTACTGTGTGTTTAAATAAAATTGGTGTTTGTTTTTTTTGTTTAGTTGGAAAATAATCCTTCCACTCCCCTAACGATCATTCATTTTGCCTAATGATCTTCCCACATATCTGGCAACTACATGTCACCCCACAGATCTTTCCATTTCCCTAGGATTTCTCTATCCCTCTCCCATTTGAGAGACCATTTTAAATTCTGAAAATATATTCATGCAGAATGTTCTTTCATAATGAATCAAACAACCTGTATGAAGTGCATAAATGAATGCTTCTGCTGGAATTTACTATTGACAATTAATTGTTGCCATTTAGGCTTCAGAGTAAAAACACCCATTTAGATTAATGGGACGTTTGTGCTTATTAAATATATTACTTTATTTTGTATGCTGACTCAGGAAAATGGCAATCTACTGGTTTGCATCTGAGAGGATATCTTCCCAAGAAAAATAGATAGAACATTTAATTTTAATTTAGGTGGAAGTTTTCACTTTAGAGAAAATATTATGAATACAAATATCCACAGAGACCCTAAATCAGCTCTATAGTGCAGAATTTCCACATCACATATTTCCATTGGCTCTTGCTATGAGTCCATTCTAAGCCAATTTTCTTTTTTACAATTATATATTAATGTCTAATACTTGTCTTAGCTGTACTATAATTGAAGTTTCCACAGGAATGATTCCATTCCAAATTGGCTTAAAAAGTTAATTTAATAAAAACTCAATGCCTGTTAGACCCTTTAAATTGTTTAGAGGTGGGCAGTATTAAAACAAAACAAAACACAAGTCTACTGCCCATAATATTTACTGCAGTATTTTCTGGATATCCTGCAAATACAGTGGGGCAGCAATATATATTTGTGGTGCCCATTGCTATCTCAAAAGAGGCTTTGATTGTCCTGATTTCAATCATTCTTTATCTACCTGGCTGTATCTCCTGGCTTGGTGTATTTTATTGTGAATGACTCTTGTCAGTTTCTCAGTGTCATCAGTGTCACTATCTTGCTACTTCCAAATCTCTTGAACATGTTGATAAACACACTTTTGGATGCACTTCATCCTCATTTTACATGATTTCCTCACAGTCCTCTCAGATTGGAATGTTTTTGAAAATGAAACTGTAGGGCTGCATCCTCAGGTACGCTCAAAATGCAAGTCAGGGTATAATATGCAAAATAGGCCGAAAGCTCCCACTTGCACTGCACTGATCCTGGTGCTGCTCTGTGCACTTCTTTCATTTGAGCTGTGCTAACTTACAAAGACTTATAATGGGCACAGGACCCTGAAAAAACCTAATGAAGGATCAGCTTAACACAGGACAGCTTGACCAAATGTCCCTTTTGCCACAATAAGTTGCAGTCTGGTCCCAGGCCTGTTCCTGAGCAGCTATGCACTGCCCTTTACACAGGTTTTGTGCCAAAGCCACAATGTAACCCTGAGATACTACATTATAGGAAGAGCTGCTAGTCTTGCTTATTATTAAGGTTGCCCGACACTCTCTGTTATGACACCCTGTTTTCAGTATCTTATAACTTTGCTAAATTTTAACAGTTTGAGATGAAATTTTCTACGCTGGGTGCCTGACTCAAACTGTAGTATTCTGAAATTTTTCAGCCAAAATGCATTAGCAGTTTCCAAGAATAAGACTAGGGAATATCATGTAGTTTTGCAAATTTAAAAAAAAATAAAAAAATCTGGAGACCTTTTATTTGAAAAGCTCTGGTTCTCTAATGCTTTGGAGTACGGACTTGAAATTTAGCAGAGGGTTGTGTTAAAGGATGTGACCTTTGCCATCCCTGTGAAAATCTGTCCAAATTTGGCAGTTATAACCCTATGAAAAAATTGCAGTTCACACGTGCTCAGTACAGACTTGCTAGAGCTAAATTCTTCGATGCCATCCTCATTGAGCATTCTTGAGCCTCTCACAGCTCTTAGTGCTGACCAGACTGCACATTCACCATTCCCACAGAGCAACTGAGCATACTCCATTTCCTAACTTTTGGTTGCTTGATTTTGTGACCTTAATAATGTTCTTTTAATGTTGGTTGTGTTTGTGTGTGTGTGTGCGTGTGTGTGAGAGAGAAAGAGACAGAGATCAAGTTTCTAGAGACAAATGTTGATATTAACTATGTGATGGGGTGGGGTGCTATAAGGTTTGCTATTAACTTATTATTCACCATTTATGAAAGAGAATGATTGGCATTTGTCTGCTTCTGTACATTAGTCTTGTACAGACCAATATAGAGTAATTTTCTTCTAAAGCAAATACCAGTAAAAAGGAAAAACTGCTGAAAAATTTCACGTAAAGTGACTCAAACATTATGTATTATATAGTTTGGTGTTGCATCCTTTACCAATGCTGGGTAGCATTTTTTCATTCAAATAATTGCATTGGAACTGATTTTGATCTAATTTACATCAATTTAAATGCAAAGAATTCAGTGAAGTCAGTGGAACTAGTACAAAACTGGTGTAAGTGAGAGGAGAATCAGGTCCACTAAACTTAATATGACTAATCACTTGAAGAAGTGCTATAGGAGTTGCAGAATTAGGCCAAAATAAATTCTAGCTGCAATTAACTTTGTCTCCCTGACAAAGTCTGGCAAACAATCACTTCAAAGTTCACCAGCTTAATGCTCTTTGCCCAGAAGCAAATGCCATGTTCACATATTTTTCAACATCCTTTTCCCAAAGAACAAAAAATATCATCAACTTTCTTATAAGGGTCATTCCTCAGACTTTTCATATCAGGAAAAGGGAAGAACTCCCGTTCCATCACCCTCTAGTTGTGAGAGAAGAGGATTCAAAGTGTGCAAGTGAGTTTTTGTTTATTCTGAACAATTATATTAATTTCTAGAGTTATTGACTGGATGGAATGTCCAATTAATGTCCCTGTGGTTTGGATGTTTTTTAGCAGTGCTTCTAAAAAGGCTGTGCTAGTGGTAAGGAAGTGGCTGGGGAGGTGCAGGTTCAGGCCTAGCTCTACCACCCACTTCCTATCCAACCTTGGGCAAATCACTCTATCTCTCTAGGTACCTCAGTTCCCCGCTGTAAAACAGGGGATAACAGGTCTGTTGTGAGGATAAATAGATTTACAAGATACTGTGGTAAGTACCTAAGATAGAAGAATATTTCCTATGGGAATTACTTTGTTACGCCATTTTTTTTGCATGAATGTCTAATTAAAAACACAATGAAGAGTAAAGGAATTAACTGTGTAGAAGTGTGCGATCAAGGAAAAAGTGGTGAAAAGCAAAGCTTTAGAGCTAGTTGTTTACGATGGGTCTACACACAATATTTGTACTGATTTAACTATTGCAGTTAAAGGTGTGATTTTCTACTGAAATAGTGCGGGTGCCGCTATAACAGTATAACAGGGCCTCATGCTAGTATATCTTATTTCTCTTCCCTTATAGGAATATGCTATACAGCCATAAGCCATAAGCATCTTTATAATGGTGTATCTGTGTCCACACTTCGTGTGTGTGTTACTCCTTAAACTATACTGGTGTAGTTTAAGTGGTACAACTTATGTATGCAGATAAGCCTGTAGTGAGAATATCATGAGAAAGAAGGAAGTATCTGAAATGTCATGTGAAAAATCTGTTTATTAAATCGCCAGCTCAAGGTTGGATAATTCAGATAAGGTTTGGAAATTTACCCAAACTTTGAAAACTTCTCTAAAACTTTTGAGATTCTTCTATGGTTGCGTGTATGCATTCATTATCTGATATTGGTGTCCCATATTAGCAAGATGTTTTTTATGAAGAAAGACCCAGAAATGTCAAACTACCTTGAAATGCATTTGAAGATTATAAATACTAAGAGCTACATTTTATCATAATAACTTTATGATAATAGAGAGAATTAGGTGAAACAATTTCCACTAATGGATGTGTGTGTGTGTGGGGGGGGTGAAAAATACAGATTTGGCAACACTGAAACACTTCATGTATTTGTGCTGATTTTGCTGAATTGTTTTAGTCAAAAAAAGACTTTTTAAAAACCCCTGCAAAAAATCAAAACATTTCATTTTTACATTTTCAAAATGAAACCATTTGAATTTTTGGTTCAAAAGTGATTGTTTTGTTTCAAAATTTTCTTACATTATATTTTTGAAAAATATAAAACATTAAAAAATGTGTTCATATCTGCATATGGCATTTCATTTTGGGTTGAACGAAACTTTTCATTGAAAAATATTTTTGTTTTCTTGTTGCTTTCCCAACGTTGATTTTTTAAATTGTTTTTGGTTTAACCCAAAACAGTGTTTTTGAATGCCCAGTGATCTAAGTGTAGTTGTTAACACTAACCAAATGAGTGTAGCTTTCTTTTAAGTGGCTGTCCTTTTCTATTAAACTAGTTTTGTTGCTGAACAGATTTTTATACAAATGACAAACTTTCCATTTTGCAACAAAGTTCAGCATATTTGTATGCAGGTCTATTTGTTGAGAAAATAAAATTTGCATATGACTGACCCTCTTATCTGTTACTGTCTAAGAAAAAGCTAGGCAGAATTGGCTACCACCTTTTTAAAAACAGACAGAAACAGGTTGGGAAAAGAAATAAGATACACAGCTTCTGATGAGGCTTATAATTACATATGAATATTATCTTTATGAGGTAAGAGCCAGGAAGAGATACATGTCTTTTAAAACCTCTGTGGCATCGAATCCAGCAAGCTTTAAAATGCTCAGCAGGGTTCCAGAGAGAGATTCACAATCTTAAATGCACGTGGTATGACCTTGATGAAAGAAAAAAATCAAAAACCTTATGCTTTCTTGTGCCAGCAAGGAAGAAGTACAAAAACATCCTCTGGAAAGTTCACATCTTTCAACTTTTATGTTTACTATGGACAACTTCCTACAAATGTTTCTGAAGACATTTTATCGCTGCCTTACCATATATTTAACATCTTAGGCAGATGTGTATGAGATCATTTTAAATTACTACATGAAAATGTTCACCATAAAACTATATTCTGTCTCAAATGTTTGTTTCTTTTTTCTGTTTAATGAAGTGTAAAGACAGTGATAAATTGTGTAATTCTTTGTAAAGAATGTTCATATTATTTGTACAATGCAGTTGGTGAAATAACTGGATGGAAATGTAGATTGCTGCTTAAAGATCAAAAAGCAAGGCAATAACATGATAATATTGATAATTAATTAAATGAAAATAAGGAGTATTTCACTTTAAGCGGTAGCTGCTGCACAGTAATATCATTACCCCACGCTGGAGATCTAATCCCAAGGCCATTAAGACAGATGTTGGAAGCATGAATGCTACAGTCAGATCTGCACAGACAGATCCTTGTGTCTACGCAGAGCTCCACTATCTTCAGCAAGACTCTTTGTGTGTCTCGGCACATGGAGCAGATTCCAGGATTGGGACCTAAGCAGAAACAATGCATTCCCATTATAATGGGCCAGATCAATAAAGAAACTAGGCAGGGAGACTCCAGCATCCCTTGTGCTTTGCAGATGCAATTTTTGCAGCTGGTCTCCACAGAAGATGTGCGGGTGATAATGGGTGTGTGACTGACAATTTGGGAAATTTGTCTGTGTAAAACTTACAAATTCTGTTTGATTCTCTGAAATTGGTGTATCATTGAATGCCTCTGTGTTTACTGAATCAGCCATTTCTAACAGGGTTTTTGTCACATAATTCCCAGACCTGAGAAATCAGAAGCACCATAAAACAATTAGATGGATTAGGGAAAACCAGTTCTCCCAAATTATCTGGAGAGGGTGGGAGAAATGGAAAAGGCAAAAGGTGTTAGTAGATGCTGTTAAAAAGGGGCATGAGCTAAAGGAGAACTTTTTGGTCACAGGACCTGAACAAACTAAGGGGAGCTTGTTGAAGAGGTCAGGGAAGAGTCCATGACCGGGAAAAGAAGACTGAATCAGAGTCTTGGGATCCAAAAGAGGGGTCCAGAGGCATATTATTTTGCCTAGATCTGTGTATGTCTTGTGCTTTGTCCATGGATACATTCTGATGGCAAAAAAACAAAAACACGGCAGCGAGTCTCAGAGGCAGGGTCAACTGACTCAGGCTCATGAGACTTGCACTATACGGCTACAAATAACTATAGAATCACAGAAGCATCTAACCCTCTGCCAACATGCAGGATTTGTTGTTTCTAAACCATCCAAGACAGATGGCTATCCAGCCTCCTTTTGAAAACCTCCAGTGAAGGAGCTTCCATGACCTTCCAAGGCAGTCTATTCCATTGTCCTAACTTCTTACAGCTAGGAAGTTTTCCCTGAGATTTAATCTAAATCTGCTATGCTATAGTTTGAACCCACTGCCTCTTGTTCTTCCCTCTGAGGCAAGAGAGAATAACTTTTCTCCATCTTTTCTCCATCTTGTTGTCATTCTGGCTGAGGCTGGAACCCCGGCTCTGAAACCCAGCAAGTGGGGAGGTTCTCAGAGCCCGGGCTCCAGCCTGACCCAAAACATCTACATGGCTATTTTTAGCCATGAACCATAAGTCCTGTGAGTCTAATGTCAATTGACGCAGACTCAAGACTCACAGCCATTTTGTTTCGGTTTGGCTTGGTTTGGTTTTTTGCTGAATAGGTGTGCTTGGTTCAGGAATTTCTCCTCAGACTCTCTGTATGTTACTTGCTTAAACTGTCACATTTGGAGCTCCAGTGAGGGTGTGCTGTGTCAAATAAAGGTAAAGCGCTGGTCCTAGGGATGCAAGGCAGCTAGACCATAAGGTCCCATTCCCTAAAAATGGTACCAGACAGAAAATCTATGTTAGAAAGATGCTAGAATCAGAGACTGTGGCTGGAGCCTGCCCAGTCCTCGTGGGGGGCTTAGAAGAATGCAAATCCAGCATGCAGGTTCGAACACATTTTACTTATATGTTGGTTGCTATCTCTGGACTGTATCCTATTTTTTAAAACCCATGCCAGAAATGTTATTGGAGGGGTGGAGAAAACAGTTTCTGTTAAATTTACCTTTATTTGACATCATATTTATATTTTTACAATGAAGATTTTGTTGAACAAAATTTTAATTTTTCAGGAGTCTAGGGAAATAAATACAAAGTGCCATATTCTCAGCTGGCATGCATTTTCTGAAGTTATCCAAAGTGAAAGCCCTCATGGCTATGTAGCTCCATACAGCTAAAGTGCAATCACACCTTGTCATAAACAGATAGTTAAGGGTTAATGCCTCTTTTACCCGTAAAGGGTTAAGAAGTTCACCTAGCCTAGCTGACACCTGACCACAGGAAGCAATGGGGGGACAAGATATTTCAAAAGGAAGGAGGGAAGTTCCCTTTGTCTTGAATCAGTGTCAGTTCTGGCCAGAGAGGAAAGGGAATCAGGAATCAAACAGGGTAGTGAGTATTTAGTGGAGGAATTAGCTTATGTTTATTTTCTTTTGTAACTTGTCATGGGCATTAGGAATAATCAAATTGGCTATTTTTTTATGTAGTAAGGGTTTTGCCCAGAGGAACATCCTCTGTGTTTTAAATTTGTTGTCTGTGAGATCAGCTTGTATGCTATCTCCCAGAGGTTGTTCTTTTACCTTTCTTTTCTTTAATTAAAGCCTTCTTTTTAGAAACCTGATTGATTTTTCCTTGTTTTAAGATCCAAGGGTTTTGGATCGGTGTTCACCAGGGAAGTGGTGGAGGAGTCTCTCAAAACTACTCAGGGAAGGATTATAGTACTTGGGAGGGAAAGATTTTGGGGGCGAAGACTGAGTTTCCCAAATGACTCAAATATTTGGGTGGTGGCAGCATACTGATCTAAGCTGGTAATTAAGCTTATGAGTTCCCATGCAGGTCCCCACATTTGTACCCTAAAGTTCAGAGTGGGGGTGAAACCTATGACATACCTGGTATTTTGTGTTCACTTTTGGGCAACGTATTACCAGATTGAGATTGACTAACTGGAAAGAATTCAGAGAAAAGCAACAACATTATTAAAAGTCCAGAGGGACTATTTTATGAAGATTTTTTTTTAAATGACAAATATATACAGTTAAACTGACTAAGGGTAACATTGTTCAGTAATCAACACTTACAGGCCATAGGATGTACAGGTGGAAAAAAGTTATTTAGATTCATGTACAAGCATAAAAGGAAACTAAACATGGGAAACTTTAGGTTGAAAAATACAGGGAAAACTTTTTACAGTGAAGTGCATTGGGACTGTGGAATAATCTCCCACAAAACATACTGGAAGCTTCATTGCTTGGTACATACAAAACTAAGCCTGGACAAGAATTTCTATAGGGAACAATCTTTTGACATCAGGAAGGTTGACTGAATGCCCTAGTATGACTTTTCCATCTGCTCTCTTTCAATATTTTATTAATTTATGGCTAAGTGTATTATTCTATCCAGAAGACACCTTCCACTCACGCTGACTTTCAGTGATTACTATGAACACAAGTTTATTAATGGATGTGATCGGAGGTTGCTGATTAACATTCGAGCAACTTGAACTCACATTCAAGTCACAGTTCTGCCTGTTCCTTCTTTTCCACTAATATCTCTTATCAGGTGCCCCCGTCCTCATTCCCTAAGTCCTACTCTTCACTAAACATATCAACTTTGTTTGCCAATCAACTTATCATACAAACATCTCTGTACCTTCTATCACAGTATCTGAGTAAGCTGTCCCTTCTGAATACCTTTTACAGGGTCAAGAGTGTATCCTTTTTGAGTGACACACCTGTTCCTCCACTTCTCTGAGGGGTGGGACCCTGTGATCCAACCACTTTTTGACTGGATCTCTGAATTACACCTTGTGGTTGCCAACTCTGATACTTAGCAGGCCCATCATAAACAAACACATAGAGGCATACAAAATAATACAGATATTCCCCAGCTGTCCACACCTTCTTCCATGCTGCCCCTTTACACTGGGAATGCTCTTCCTGACCTGATTCATAAAGTGAGTACCAAATATTTCCCTTGTTAAATATTGCCTCACCTCAAGATCCAACACCAGTTAATAATGTCTTGAATAATAGATGTGTGTAGTTGGCAGTTCGTATACCAGGGGTTCTCAGACTTTTGTACTGGTGACCCCTTTCACACAGCAAGTCTCTGAGTGCGACCCTCCCCTCCGTATGAATTAAAACCACTTTTTTATATATTTAACACCATTATAAATTCTGGAGGCAAAGCAGGGTTTGGGGTGGAGGCTGACAGCTCGCTACCCCCCAGGTCATAACCTTGCAACCCCCTGAGGGGTCCTGACCCCCAGTTTGAGAACCCCTGTCGTATACATATTTATAATTAACAGAAAAATATATAAATGTATATGTAAAATGTATAAAAAAAACCATTGCATATGATTGACTGTATCCTCTTTGTTTGCATTTTTTCTTGTTAGATAGCCTCTACTTCTAAGAGCTTACAATGTTTTCATTTGTGTTAATGCAGCCCCTGCCAGAGACAGGGATCTGATCCTGTTTGCAGCCTCTGATATGACATAAAATTAAATATTTGTTCTAATCTGCTGCAGACATAACTCTCAAGGGTGGGTACACTAATTCTGTTGTCTTTAGATAATAAGTGGCATACTTATGAAGAACTAATGTGAAGGTTTTTATAGAATCATATGACTGGAAGGGACCTCAAGAGGTCATCTAGTCCCGCCTCCTGCACTTATGGTAGGACTAAGTATTTGGTGGAGTATATTTTTTGTGATTGTATATGATATATGCATGGGATTCAGTAAAACAAGGATAAACCATGCAAATATCTCCCAGAGACATCCATGCCCTCAATTAAAAAAAAAAGGTGAACCCAAATTATAGGGTACTCTTTTATTTTAAGCTTCTCCTTCAAAGGTATCATGTTATGTTTATTCTACATATCTTATGTTAGGTTTCACCCACCACATTCAGTTTCTCTTGTACTTATATGTATACTACTCATTGTGAATTACCATCAAATTTGTTCAAACTGGAGACAGAAAAGTTATTAATTTAGGAAAGTATTTTCTCCCAGGCCTCATTAGAGAAAGATGCCAAGGATCTGCTCATGCTTTTTAAAAAATGTTATTAGTATTAACATCATAACAAGATAAGTGTCAAAATGTTACATCCATCTCATATCCCATTCTATGGAACAAACAAGCTTAGCCACTAAGGACAAAATAAATCCCCAAGGGAAAAACTGTATGCGAGTGTTAATGTAATTTCATAATTGTGAAAAGGCCAAACATTGATTCCTTGAGAGGTCATGCCTTGTTTGCAGCTACTCAGATGATAGCAAAACATTCCTTTCATACATATCCAGTAAACAAATGGCACCAGTAGGAGTTTGCATGAGTTTAACTCAAAGGTGGAATTTGACCCAATTTGTCCTTGTCTTTCCACTGCTGAAAGATTAAGACTGGCCCTTCAAAACAGAGGAAAATGCTATTGTGGTTTCAAGGGAAAGGATTCCAAAATGACAATTAACCTTTGCACTTCCATCTAAATTCATAAAAAAGTAAGAAAAAATGTGAATCATACTTAATGCAGTCTGGTATTTTCCTTTTATAACACAAAGAGGCCACTTAAGGGGCCACTGTAAAGTTTAAACTGTTTCAAGAAGCACCCTACGTTTGTCTTATTAAAAATTACCTCTGCTTTGTGCAACAAAAGTGCTGGGTGGCTAAATGGATTAAATTTCCCTTTATCTTTATCAAATTTCTAATTTGGACAAGAAACATCTGTAGCAAATACCTGCTTCCCAATGTTTTCAAGCACCTTTTCCTGATTCTGACCCTGAGTAGTTATAGAGAAAAGATGGGACTACAACTGTCCTGAGTAATTATATCATATGGAATGTAGGTTGTATGTTCTTCAGGGAAGGGGACATATTTTTACTTGTTTTTTTGTGAGCCAGTTAGCATGTTCTAGGAGACTCAAAAAGATAATGGGCAATAGTAATAAAAGAAACCAGTACCACTCAATCAGATCAATCAAGGAGTTGAAGTGGGCTGGCAGTTCCTAAGAGATGTAATAGTAGAGGCTAAACATCAAGCTATTCCAACACAGATTAGAAGAGCCACTGGAGGCCAATGTGGCTGCACAAGGAGCTTTTTAGGTATCTAAAAACCAAAAGGGATACATACAGGAAATGGAAAAAGGGGCATTTCACCAAGGAAGTACACATGGGAATAGTGTGTGCGTGTAGGGCCAAAATCAGGGAAGCCAAGGCAAAGAATGCTTTACATCTGGCAAGGAATGTTAATGACAACAAGAAAGGGTTCTTCAAATAAGTCAGAAAAAAAAAAGAAAGATCAAAGACGGTGTGGGTCCGCTGGTCAATAGAGAAGGTGAACTGGTAACGGAAGATGATAGGAAGGCACAGCTACTCAATGCCTACTTTCCTTCAGTCATCTCACAAAAAATAACATGTGACCAGATGACTAGCAAAGTTACCATAGACAATAAAGGGGACGAGCTGCAGATTGGGATAAGTAAAGAACATTTCAGAGATCTTCTGACCAATTTGAATGAATTCAAATCAGTGGGCCTGATGCTATTCACCTGAGTGTACTGAAAGAATTACCTGAAGAAATCTTGGAGCCACTGTCAATAGTATTTGCAAACTCCTGGATGACAGGAGAGGTCCTAGAAGACTGGAAAAAGGGCTAATGTAGCACCCATCTTTTAAAAGGGGAAAAAGGAAGAGCTGACAAACTATAGACCTGACTTTGATAGCTGGGAAGCTCGTAGAGCAATGTCTAAAACATTCAATTTGCAAATCACTAGGAGCGAGCATGGATTTACCAAGACCAAATCATGCCAAACCAGGTTGATTTCGTTTTTTGACAGGGTAACTGGTTTGGTGGATAAGGGGAATGCAGTGGACATTATATACCTGGACTTCAGCAAGGCTTTTGACATAGTCTCACATGACATTGTGATAAGTAAGCTGAAGAAATGCAAGGTTGGTGGAACTACCATTCGGTGGATACATAATTGGTTAAAAAAACCACAAACGAATTAATCATTAATGTAATGATGTCATATTAGAGGGAGGTCTCAAGTGGGGTTCCACAGAGATCTGTTCTGGGTCTGGTTTTGTTTAACATCTTTATTAATTCCCTAGATGTAGGAATAGTGAGCATACTAATCATATTTGCAGATGACACAAAGCTAGGAGGGATTGCCAACAGTTTGGAAGACAGAGATAAAATTCAGGGGGATTTTGATAAATTGGAGAACTGGGCTAGACAACAAAATGAAATTCAACAAAGACAAATGTAAAGTGCTACACTTAGGGAAGAAAACCAAATGCACAAATACAGAATGGGGGACACGTTGACCTGGTAGCAGCACTGCTGAGAAGGATCTGGGAGTAGTGGTGGATCACGAGCTCAACATGAGTCAGCAATGTGATGCTGTTGCAAATTAAACAAATGCAATTTTAGGTTGCATTAAGAGAGGCATAGCATGCAAGTTATGGGACGGTGATAATACCACTCTGTTCAGCACAGATTAGGACTCAGCTGGAGTCCTGTATCCAATTTTGGTCACCAATATATGGAAAGGATGTTGAGAAACTGGAAAGGATCCAGAGGCAAGTGACAAAGATGTTCAAAGGGATGGAATGCAAGCCATATGAGCAAAGGCTAAAGGAAATGGGTATGCTGAGTTTGGAAAAGAGTAGATTAAGGGGGGACTTGATGGTGATTTCCGAAAGTTTGTCATACAAAGATGGAGAAAATTTGCTTTCTCCTGCCACAGAGGGCAGAAGAAGAGGCAATGGGTTCAAACTACCGCAGAGCAGATTTAGATTAAATCTCAGGAAAAACTTCCCAACAGTAGGACAATGGGGCAGACTGCCTTGGAAGGTTGTGGAAGCTTCTTCACTGGAGGTATTCAAAGGGAAGCTGGATAGCCACCTGTCTTGGATGGCTTAGCCACAAGAAATTCTGCATCTTGGTTGGTCCCTTCTTACCTTATGATTCTATTATTCTAAATTCAGACAGATGAACATGTCCACTATTCCTATTTCTCATATACCAACAAAGGTAGGAAGTTAGCTGGAGTTTAAGGGAATGAAAAAGTTATCATATCAACTTTTTAAATCATACAATTTGCACAGCTTCCATTTGCTGTGAAATTTGAGTTGTTCAGACCAGTTCTATTTGAAACAAACCAGAGTACTCATCCCAAATACATTATGGTTTTGGTATCATCTCCGTTACCCTCCCTCAATGCCTCTCTTAAATGCTTAGATACTGATGATGACCATGGTGCATAAAGAGATAGATCGGATGGGCAGAATAAATAAGAATAATGTTTAAGGGAATTTCAGATAAACTGGAGCCATAGGCTCTTAAGAAAAGGTACCTAATTTGACCCTGATCTAGAAAAAATCAAGTATGTGATTAACTATGAGCGTAAGTCTATACCTATTCAGGAAAGCATTTAGGTATGTGGTAAGCTTTAAGCATGTAAATAAGTTATTTGAGCCCCAATTTAACAAGGTTCTTAAGCATTTGCACAGTTTTAAGTAGGTGACTGACTGCATTCGAGTTACATTGCATTGAAGTCAGGTGGGTTAATCATGTACACCTCTACCTCGATATAACGCTGTCCTTGGGAGCCAAAAAATCTTACAACGTTATAGGTGAAACCGCGTTATATCAAACTTCCTTTGATTCTCCGGAGTGCGCAGCCCCGCCCCCCCTGGAGCACTGCTTTACCGCGTTATATCAGAATGCGTGTTATATCGGGTCGCGTTATATCGGGGTAGAGGTGTATTTAAAGTTATACACATGCTTAAAAACTTTGCTGAATCCTGATTCATTAATTAATTAATCTTAATTAAGATCTTAGATTGGATCCACCTGAAATATTATATATATTCCTCTGTTCTACTCAACTAAAATTATATCAGGCATCTATGAGGTCAGATAATGCCTTCATATTATATTCAAAGAGAACTGGATTGCATGGGTTATAATTCTATATAATTCTATCCCATAAAGAGAGTTCATGAAAGGCTGTCTACTTGAATTGAAATGATTGTGTATTTTAATCATAATGTAAAATAGTTGTAATATTATTAGCTAAAGTTCTTATACAAATAAGTCCAGCTTCAAGAGAGAAATGGGACAATGGATAGATAGTTTTATACAATTTTTGGACATAAGACATTGTTATGAAAGCTGGGTCCTGTTTGATGTATTTCTTTTACCAAATTTTAAGAAGTAGAGTAATTCTTGTTCAGGTATTTATACCATTCTATCACATATACATGAGTGTTCAAATGGAGTCTGTGCGCACATCTTTTGGATTGTTTCTTTCTCTTTGACATAACTCTGAAAAAAAATTCGGGTATCAGGATATAACTGGAAAAACTTTACCTACACTGGGAAAGACTGCTTATGGGAAAAATATTAAGAAAAAAATCCACATCGTATGACTGCATATCTAAATGGGAAAACTTTTATTTGATTTTTAAAAACTCTGATTTTAAAAGATCTGTTTTAGGGGACTGGGTGGTTTAGGCAACCGTTAATGGGCTATGGAGCCTTTGAGGTCTCAGAAATAAATACAAATGCAGCTCAGGTTAGTAGCAACAGAACATTATTTCCACCCAATAACCCCTTCATTAGCCCACATGAAATTACTTGGTTTTCTAATTCCTGCTTTACAGTTGTCCACATTACAATGTACACTCATGTGGCAGTCTCATCAGAGACACCAAGTACTAAATGGGCCATAAAGAAGTACTCACATACCTCAGACTGGTTTTTACACAAAAAGGTTGAAGCAATTTTATAATTACTAAAGAGGATGAAAGTTGGAGAAGGGCAGGAACTGTGCAATCCTGCTGCCCATAATAAATGTTTTCCAGCCCCATAACTTTTCAAAGACACTACCAGCAACTACGCTTAAAAAAAAAAAAAAATAGAGAGAGAGGATTCAGGTTCTCCCTGCAAATTTGTAGTCTTTGTTCTAATGACTAATGTTGAAAGTTTTCTATCTGAGACTGAAAAACTAAAAGGGCATCAACAATTTCAAATTTAAAAACTCACTTATTGTGTCCTGCAGTTCGATTTTAAAAGGCAGCCATAGAAGGAAAAAAGGCTGCAGTTTAGGGGGGAAAATGGTTCAATTGTTTTTCCCCTACCTTTCTGATCAGTTTGTGTTAAGTACAAACATTCTGGACAATTAGTATAACACTGACAAAAGACTGTCTCTAGAATTATGTATCACAGTATTTTTAATTTAAAATATTTTTAGTGTTCTCAGTTCTTATGTTTATAATTTGTTTTACAGTTGTTTCTGCTTTCTTATGTTTGTTCAACTTTGTGGCTCTTTGTTTACTACTACAATAAATTGGTTTATTTAATATTCACAAATTTTGCTATCTGATATCGATGTGATCATTTTAGAAATAAAAAGGGATGTTTAATCTGGTCATTTGCATGATATTACCCAGAATGCATCAAAAGAGTATCGCTATTTCATGACAAAGATGTGAGCTTTTGGAACAAGCTGAAAGATTAACATGTTCTTGTTTATGTTTTTAGTGCTTTTGTGTGATATTTATTCCTATATGAGGAATATTTTATATTAAAATTCAGAATTAATAAAGCACCAACATAGAAATCATCATGAAAACCATTTGATAAAATTTGAAAATAAATACATTACAGTTACAAATAATATATGATTGGTGAAAATGTACAATGCAAAAGACCAATTAAAATTCTTTCTGTTTATCCCAGATTCCCATGTGAGACATAGTTGTTGTTGTTTCTAATGATAAGAAAGGAGCTGTCTTCTTTGAGATCTCTGCTAACCTAGAATGCCAGTGGATAATTAAATGTTTTTGACGGTACCTCAAAGATCAATGGAGTCATGTACTTATACAATTTTTTACTATAACCATCAGAACCTGAAGCTTTCCTGTTCAGTCCTTGTGTGGTCTCTAATATTGGTTTCAGAAAGACAGATATACTCAAATCGTCCCTCTCCATATCTGGATGGAGTAAGAAGCTTTAGGCTTCCTAGAAAACTTTCAAGGGCATTAGTATTTTCACTTTCTAAGGTGTAAAAATGTTGATAAGAGGCTGTGAATGCCTAACAATTTTGCTAAAACACATTTATTTCCCCCCACCCCCGAGTCTTAAATGAAAGCTGCACAGATGGGATTACAGCAACCTTTTATATATATTGGAGGTGGCCATCTTTGTCTACTGCTTTCATCAGAAGAAATGAGTTGTGATTCAAAACTATATTAACTCTAATAGAAAGCTTTCAATTCAGTCATGGTAGAAACCAAATTGATAATGTCAGGGATAAAAAGAAAATAACTAAAAATCAAAACCAAATAAAAGATTTAAAAAAAGTGAAACCAAATCAATGTCTTGAACTATGCACAAAAGCTCCCTTGGCAGGGCTCTGGTCACAGCTAATTGGAGCCCCTCAACAAGGCAAACCCCAAAATGGGGCCCAATAAATTCAACGTCACCAAGAATGTACCAGTCAATTTTAACTGTTAGAAGGTAGTACAAGGTAAAAGATAATCTCATAGTTAAATGAATCCCAGGTTATTCAGGAATTTGAAATCACTAAAAGATTGCATTACCAATAGAAGCATCATGAATAGATTTGAGTATGGGTGTTATGAGCTCATGGTGGAACAAACCCATTCAGAAGGTGGGCAGCTTCATTTCATGGTAGCTCCTTAGTGGATTCCAAAAGATATCCCTATGTAAAGAACATGAAAGTTGATGTAGAATGTCAGCCTAGATCATAATGGTCACTTCTGGCTTTAAAATCTCAGAATCTATTAACTAATCAAAAACTTGAAAATACATTCCAGATATTGAATGATCAACTGAAAACTATGCTACAATTAATAAAAAAAACACCCAGATATCTTTGCAATAACTACTAAAATAGTTTAGAAAATCAAATTTATAAAAATTGCCATCTGTTTACAAAAGACAGAAAAAAGGACTATGTTCAGCAGATAAATTGCTTGCAATGAATAGTTCAGCCAGTGACAGATAACAGTGCAGCTCAATATGTCTCACAATTCAACAAGCAGTGAATAACAAACCAGCTCAATATGTCTTGCAATTAGAGATGGCCAGAAAACAGCAATTCTGTTTTGCAAAACAATTGAGGTTTCAAAGTTTGTTTCCTTTCTGGTGTTGAATGACAAGACCATTTGAAATTTGTCATGAAAAAAAACAAAACACATGCAAGTGAGACCCTGCAATAACCCAGTGGTTAGAGCACTCACTGGGGATGTTAGAAACCTTAACTTCAAGTTCCTATTCCCCTTCATTTGAAGCAGGGGCTTAAGGGAGGGTCTTCCACATCCCCAGTGAAAGACCCATCCACCAGCCTATTGGCTATTCAGTGGGGCAGGCTGGGGAAGCAGTCACAGTCTCTCTGGTTCTGACCATAAATTCCATCCTGAACCTGAGAAACAGTCACAATCAATTTTTTTTATTAAAAGTGATATGTTTCCATGGAACATTTTGGATTAGACAAAATGGCATTTTTCAACAGAAAAAAAAAGTGGGTTTTGTTGTTGTTTTTTTACCACATCTACTCACAATTATTTTTAGTGGTTCATATCTATAGTGAACAAAATGTGGGACCCCATATAGCTCTGACACGCCTAAGCCAAGAATTAAAATATGTGCATAGTGTGTGTACGCACGTGTATGTATAACTCCATTCCATTTAGCAAAACATAAACAAAAGTGGAGGAACTGCTCCAGAAATGCTTACAATCTAAATCAGAAAAACACAATTCAAATAATAAATCACGAAGATAGCAACTTCATCAGTGAGAAGATCATAAAATTTGGTTTCTCTTTCAAGCAATCCCCTCTGGACAAAATTCATCCAAATCCCTCTCTCTACCAAGAGATTCACCATAATTACTCTCTGTGCCCAGTGTGCTGAGGGAGGAGAAGGAATAGTGAAAACTATAAAGGGATTCCTAATGATACCCTCAACATACAAAATGGGCTCCAAGCATTATATATTGCTGTAATGTCACATAGGGTACAAGAATTCAGTGTTCTGTGAGTACAGACATTATTGTAATTTTCACAGTGTTTTCAAGGCAATATTAAAAATCTTTAGCTATGGAGATTTGTATCTATAACCTGAAATTGTAGATTTTTATGGAGCAGCATATTATCCATTTCATCTCTTGGGATAAAAGAAATAATGCAATACATATTAACCTTCTTTTAAAGTAGTTTTGGTGGGTGAATAGATTTCTGTTTTCAGTGCCTTATATAATGTCCTGTTATCTGTCAGTATGTGTGAAGCTATTATTACTTCATTACATTAGTGGCTTGACACATGCATTAAATCCACTGTGAACAGACACAAAGCAGCAAAGAAGGGACATGTAAGTAGTAAAATTCACTTTTAATCATATTTCATGGAGAAAATCATTATATTCCTGTGAGATAACATTAAGCTGCTTTGTGACACTTCAAAACAATGTGTCTTATGGTTGTTATGAGTTATATACAGTAAGTGATAAGAAGCTCCATGCATAAGTATGTCATTATAGTCAAGTGAAATATTAAAGAGACATTAGATGTTTACAAATCTGGGTTGTTAGAGTAGTGCTATGAAAAGCTTAGGGAAACTTGACTCCTAATCCTGACCGCTAGATTGGTATTAATGTACCTGTACTCCAGTCAGACAGTCAGCTGCAGCAGCACAGGAGCCGACAAACAGAGCTGTAAACAGGGGAGTTTGCAAGGGGAGTTTGTGGGGAAGACTAAGAGAGGCAGGCAGAGGAATAGTCAGGCTAGTGAAGGGAGTGGGTGGTGTTCTGCCAGTGTTCTGGTGCCCGTTGGGGGTTTGTTTTGCTGTGGGTGGTGGTGTTTTGGTTTGGTTTGTGTTTCCTGGACTAACAGGTTTTAGGTGGGAAGGCTATGACAGATACAGAGGCAGCAGTGGAAGACACAATGAAGATGACTGGATGTGGAAGCTGCGGCATGTACATGATCCTGGAGGGGGTACCTGAAAAGAGTTTCGTCTGCATGAAGTGACGCCTGATAGAGCTGATGGAGGAAAAGATCCGAGGATTGGAGATGCAGGTGGAAACTCTGGTTGAGTTTAGAAGGGGGTTCGAGCAGATGATGGAGCAAAGACATGAGGAGGCTGAAGGGAAAAGCTCAGACTTGCAGATGGAAGCAGGACCAAAGAACTCTGAGGGGAGACTGCTGGGTGAGGAAAGTGGACAGTGGAAGCATGTGACTAAGAGAACCAGGCAGAGGAAAACATGGGCTAGTGAAGGAGAAATAGAGTTCAGGAACAGGTTTGCAGAGTTGGAAAACGAAGAAGGGGCACAGCAGGTGGTCACTGAAGGTGAGAGGGTAAGGAAGAAGAGAAGAGCAGCTAGTCCTATAGGAAGAGGGGAAGAGTCAATGGAGATAACACCACCAAATATGAGCCCCAGGAGGATACAGGATGGGTTGCAGAGGATTGCAAGGGAGAATAGGAATTGAGAGGACTTGCAGCCAGAGGGAACAGGGGATAGACCGGAGAATCGTACCATCACCAGGAAAAGGCAGGTCTACGTGATTGGGGACTCCTTACTGAGAAGAATAGTCCGGCCTGTAACCAGAGCTGACCTAGAGAATAGAAGGGTGTGCTGTCTGTCGGGTGCTAAGATACGGGATGTGGACCCGAGGCTGAAGAGGATCCTAACGGGAGCGGGAAAGAATCCGCTGATTGTCCTTCATGTGGGAACAAATGATACGGCTATATTCTCGCTGGAATGTATCATGGGAGACTATGCCGGGTTGGGGAAGACGCTTAAGGAAATCGAGGCTCACGTGATCTTCAGTGGGATTCTGCCTGTTCCTAGAGAAGGGCAACAAAGGTGTGACAAGGTGTGATTATGGCGATCAACAGATGGCTCAGGCTGTGGTGCTATAAGGAGGGCTTTGGGATGTATGGCCACTGGGAAGCATTCATGGACAGAGGACTGTTCTCTCGGGATGCACTTCACCTGAGTAAGGAGGGAAATAGACTTCTAGGATGGAGGCTGGCACAACTGATTAAGAGAGCTTTAAACTAGGAATTTGGGGGAGATGGTTGGGAGATGTCCAGATAATCTTCATGCTGGAATTTAACATTGAGAGGGAAGAAAACGAAGTAAGGATACAGCTGTGGGTATGAGAATGGACATAAGGAGGAAGGGTAGTGTAGATACCAGTCTAATAGGTGATACTGGTGGTAGAATGTATGGGCCTAATCAGGTAAAGAATGTCAGTGAAGCCAAACAGCAAAAATTAAGATGTGTGTACACTAATGCGAGGAGCCTAGGTAACAAAATGGAGGAACTAGAGCTACTGGTGCAGGAAGTGAAACCAGATATTATAGGGATAACAGAAACATGGTGGAATAGCAGTCATGACTGGAGTACAGGTATTGAAGGCTATGTGCTGTTTAGGAAAGACAGAAATAAAGGCAAAGGTGGTGGAGTAGCATTGTATATCAATGATGAGGTAGACTGTAAAGAAATAAGAAGTGATGGAATGGCTAAGACAGAGTCTGTCTGGGCAAAAATCACATTGGGAAAGAAAGCTACTAGAGCCTCCCCTGGGATAGTGCTTGGGGTGTGCTACAGACCGCCAGGATACAATTTGGATATGGATAGAGACCTCTTTAATGTTTTTAATGGGAATTGTGTGATCATGGGCGACTTTAACTTCCCAGATATAGACTGGAGGACAAGTGCTAGTAATAATAATAGGGCTCAGATTTTCCTGGATGCAATAGCTGATGGATTCCTTCACCAAGTATTTGAAGAACCAACAAGAGGGGAATGCCATTTTAGATTTGGTTTTGGTGAGTAGTGAGGACCTCATAGAAGAAATGGTTGTAGGGGACAACCTTGGTTCGAGTGATCATGAGCTAATTCAGTTCAAACTAGATGGAAGGATAAACAAAAATAGATCTGGGACTAGGGTTTTTTATTTCAAAAGGGCTAACTTTAAAAAATTAAATTAAGGAAATTAGTTAGGGAAGTGGATTGGACTGAAGAACTTGTGGATCTAAAGGCAGAGGAGGCCTGGAATTATTTCAAGTCAAAGTTGCAGAAACTATCAGAAGCCTGCATCCCAAGAAAGGGGAAAAAAATCATAGGCAGGAGTTGTAGACCAAGCTGGATGAGCAAGCATCTCAGAGAGGTGATTAAGAAAAAGCAGAAAGCCTACAAGGAGTGGAAGATGGGAGGGATCAGCAAGGAAAGCTACCTTATTGAGGTCAGAACATGTAGGGATAAAGTGAGAAAGGCCAAAAGCCATGTAGAGTTGGACCTTGCAAAGGGAATTAAAACCAATAGTAAAAGGTTCTATAGCCATATAAATAAGAAGAAAACAAAGAAAGAAGAAGTGGGACCGCTAAACACTGAGGATGGAGTGGAGGTTAAGGATAAT